>PVJH01001585.1:0-201933 GCA_004026705.1 Nesogale talazaci | reverse complement strand
AGTAAGTACCTTAGGTTCCAGTGTGGTAGCTAGTATTAGAACAACACAAAAGTCTCCACAGTGTGACTAACTGGCTGATGGGTAATAGAGGGAGCAACCGAATATTCATTCATTATTTATTTCAATACATAAATTAGCATGCATACCAAGTCTGCACATTAGAACTCAGCTTGTCACAATGATTCTGTGAAATCTCAGAATCTATGCAGTGTACCCACCTTAAATATGTAAACAGAGTGATGCAGATGTATATATGGACACACACACACACAATTTTTTTTGCTTTTTGTTTCTTCATGAGTAAGGAGAGTGAAGAAGGAATGAAAATGGAAATTATGTTTTCCTATACATCGTTCAAAGTGCCCTTCTGTGTTTACAATAGCTTAAACCTCAGGTACCCTATTTAAGACAGAACCCAAATTCTGACACGATGACTGAGTGTTGTTTTTATAGCCATGATGCTATTGCTCCTTCCATAGAGAAAAATATTTATACTATGAGTCTTGCTCATGGTTTTTGAACTGAAAGGAATGCTACACTTACTTCTTTAAGTGCAATCTTAAAATGATTGCGAAGAGAATTATGATGTACTTTAAACATTTTCCTTTAAATTTTCAAAGGGGCAGACACAAATGAGGGAGTTTCAAAGGTTTCATGGGAAAAAAAAACTCCATTATCTTTTCATTTCTTTTCCACAATTTTTTTTGAAGTGTCCATATACATTGGCATGTTTTATAGAGGCAAGAACCACACACCAAAAAAACCCAAATATTTTAAATCGAAGAACTTTTTCATCTTGGAACAATAAAGCATGATTTGGCTTATGTGGATATAACTCAAATGTTCCATTAAAGAATGATTAGTTTATAAGCTGGCTTTGTACGTTAGAAGTTCCCTGGACTTCTATATCCTTTAAATGTGCAGGACTCAAATTAAGGTCGCTTTTTTGTATACATGAAATGATTCTTGAACTATGTTACAAGATCATTCATATTCCCTGAAATATTATTTAATTTTATTTATAATATTTTTTCTATTCCACGGGAGGTCTTTCTAAGAGTTCCAACCTATTCATATTCCCTCTAAAAACTGCGGTGCACAAGTGATCAACTATTGAATGACCACTAGACCATGAACCCACCCCCTCAGCTTAGAGTGTGGAAAGAAGGATCTGTGTCAAGTCTACTTTAGTAGAAGTTGTGATGCACCCCCCAGAGATGTTTGGAATTCTGCCAACTGGGAGTCTGCATTGAAGTTGTCCTCCAGGGATTGTTTTTGCTGAAACAAGATAGTCTACTTCTAGATAAACTAGAGTGACACCATACCTGCGACAATGGGCTCAAACAAACAATTGTGAAGATGGCACACGATCACGAGGTGTTTCATTCTATTATTCATACGGTCCCTATGACTTAGAGTGGACTCTAATGTATCGAACAAGAACAATTTGCAATTAATCCATGTATTAATGTCCTAGAGCTGGCATAACAAAATACGGCACATTCAGTGAACTTAAATAAACAAATAAAAAATGTTCTCACAAGTCTGGAAGTTAGAAGACTGAAATTTCAGTGTTGCCAGTGCCAGGGTATTTCTTTGGGTTTTAGGAAATGATTTTTCCCTGGGTTTTAATAGCTAATGGTGACTCCAGAAAATTCTTGAAGAACTCATGACTCCAATTTTTACCTCATCTCCACCTATCCATTTTTCAAGTATGACTGTGTCTCCCTGTATCTATTTTCTTTTATTTTGAGGCCCCCTCCATGCATATATCTTCTGTTTGTTTGTTTGTCTTTTGGGGGGCATTACTGCCCTATGGTGGTGGGAGTAGGAGGCGCAGCCTTTGCTCCTGTGAAGCTGGAATTGAACCTCCATCCCAGTGGGCCACAGTCCCACATACAACCACTACACCACCAGGGCTCAGTCATGCATATATTTTCATAAGGAAACTTTTTATATTGCATCAGAGCCCACCTTATCCATGTTCACCTAGTCACATCTTCAAAAACACTTTTCCAAAATAAAGATGCAGCCATAAGTATCAAAAACTCCATTATGTCTTGTGGAGAGAGGCAGCTTAAGCGACAGAAATTCCTTGTCCTACAATGACATAATGGAGTGAAATAAGAGTTCATTCACTTTAACAGCAAACTCACTGCTCTCGATTTGATGCTGACTCATAGTGAAGGGAAGAATTGCTCCCAGGAGTTTCTCGGCCTCTACCTCTTCTCTCTCGTTGGAGTCATTGGAGCTTTTCGGACTTTCGTCCTTGCAGTTAGCAACCCATTGTGCAACCGCTGTGCCATCAGAGCTCCTTCTCAAGCGGTGCAGCTCAGCTAAGTCAAGTTTGAGCTAAATAAGTTGAATACGTCAGATGAGAAAAGAAAAAAATGAGATAGCGCCAACAAAGGAAGACATTAATGGAAAAGACCACGGAGTTCCTGAGAAATAGAAAACCTTGTTTCCACTTAAAGTCTTCAGAGTTTGTAGTAAATAGATCGCAGTAAATAATCTTTCAATCATTATCTACAATATCACATAAAACTTTGTAATTTCTCACTTTCACTGAGCTATTTTGAATCATATTATTATTATTTGTTTGCCAGCATAGCTTTAAATAAAATAGCTTTAACATAATATAGAGATTAAACTGCTACAATATTAATTGAAAAGAGAATATTTTTTCTTTCTATCATGGGTCATAGGTAGAGTTAAAGATTTACGTGCTAGTTATTCATAAAGAAAAATCTCCCCTTGAGAAATATGCAGAAGTGATTGAAGCAAGATGAGACAGAAGAAATTAAGCAATTGCATTTTACTAACAACAAATGAGTGTATGGTCATTTACATATGTGTGCAAACATATATTATGAGTAGTTACAAGTGTGTATACATATGCTTCTATATCCATTCAAAGAGCACAGATTTACAGATATTTTTTGCCCTTCAATAATAATAGTTTTCTATTATTATTCAAAGAGCTATATCTATATTCAAAGAGCACAGATTTACAGATATTTTTTGCCCTTCAATAATAATAGCTTTATGATTTACTTCGCTTGACTATCTTTTCTACAAAATGGGAGGATTTGAGGGAAGGTTACATGTCTGTAGGATTTGAGGGAAGGTTACATGTGTTTAATTATGCTGGTGGGGGGTTTGGGGCACTAGGGAAACACGGGTGGGCAGTCTGTGTTGTCAAAATGGTTGGAGGAGCTCTGCTAAAATTTAGAGGAAGGGGCAAAGAATGAGATAATCTGCATAATCAGGTCTTTCAAATTCCATCCTTTCAAATTTCAGAATTCTAAAGCATTCTACCATTGATTTATATAGATAAAAATATGTTGTCATAGCAAATTCATAGGATGCTCAATCTTCAAACACTTATACTTAAAATATATAATATACTGTTCTAAAATAATTTAGCAAATACTAAATTTTAGAGAATACCAACTGTCATATGTTTTCCCCCTTTCCTTCCACATTGATCAAGTGTTGGTTAGTATTTTGGAAAACATACCCTTGGTAAGACCAGTCTGCTTTATGAGTATCAACAATGAAGTGTACTCTATACATCTATGCTTAGAACTGTCACATCCACAGTGATTTTAAAGTGCAAACACTGAACTACTTAACAATATTTTCAAGAGTAGATTTTAAGCACTTCCATAATATTCCACATACAATTTTATTGAACATTTAAGCTATCCCACAAAAAAACACATTTTATTTTGAAATGTTTAAAATACTATTCTTGCAGGTGAGTTGCAATGTTTTTATCATTTAATTTAGATGCATAAAGTTTTTTTTGCATTGAATTGTGTCTCTCAAAATGTGGTTAAAGATCTGTCTCTCTACCTGAAAACATGATTTTGCTTGGATAGAAGGGAATTTTTTCCCACCCTCTGGGACACTCCTGGCCACCACAGGATAAACTACCTGCCCTCTCTGCACAGCCACCAGCCCTGTGGCTTCCCTTGCAATCAGCACTCACAGCACCATCCTTCCTACCCACAACTGCCCTACCTGGCTACCTGAGAGGACCACTTCATTTGCCCTCCAAACAGGTAATCCCAACAGTCTAGGGAGCGAGAAAGTCTCTAGTGAGAGAGAGAGAATCATCCCAACTTCTCAAAGCTGCTAACTACAAGTAGCACTCAGAATATTTCTCAATAGCCTCCAAAAGAGATAACCCGACTCTGGGAAAATGGCACCAAACAATAACTCCACCAATCAGCAAGCAGACACTCACCTGGAGCAGCAACTTCTACGTGAAAGCAAAAAAGAAGGCCACCCAAAAAGCAAAATACATTGTCAGGGGAATATCTGAAGGGAATACAGAAGAAGCACATGTTGGACCACCACAGAAAAGAATCTTCCAGAAGCTCCTTATACTCCTACAGGATATGAGGGAATCAATTCAGGAAAAGGATAAAATATTAGAAAAGATAGAATCCAGATAGCAAACGGAGATACAAGAGTTAAGGGCGAGGAAACAGAATCAAACAGCAAAGTAAGAGTTTGAACAAACAGGCTAGAAGGGGCAGTGCACATTATCAGAAATCTCAAAGATAGCTAAGCAGGCTTCAGCAAATGGGACGGCAAACAAACAGGATAACCAAAGGAGCTGAAGAAAATCTGAGAACAAAAAATGATCTTATGAAGAGGAACAAGAGTCAAATAATCAAATAACCAGACACAATAAAGACATCCACAGTCAATGTAGAGAGAGAAACCAAGGAAGAAAATTTCCCCCACTTAATGAATGAGAATCAGAAGATCATGCAGGAAGTTGAAAAGATACCAATTAGAATAGAATCCAGTAAAAATTCACCTAGGTATACAATAGTCAAATTATCCAACATTAATGAAAATTATAAAATCACAAGAGCATCTAAAAAAACATAAATGAAAAACAGGTTGAAATTTTCAATGATTTCATTTTGCTTGGATCCACAGTCAATGCTTGTCTTAGACTGAGTAGAGTAGAGAAACAACTTCATAGACAGTCATATGTGTATAAGAAAGAGATTCATATCCAATAGCAATGGAATATTGAGAAAAACATCTCAGTCCTGTTGAGATGAAGTCCAAAAAACCTATATTAGCCCATATATTTGATACCAATCTATAAAGTCCTCTTCAGACTCAAAAAGCGCAGCATGGATGGAAAATACAGGAAAATCACAAGGCAATGGGTGGAAGTCTTATGGTTTCAGTAGCATTTCAGTTCTGGCATGGGTCTCCAGCTCTAGCAGTTTAGCGTAATCCATGTGGATCTTTCTTAGAGCATAAGCATGTGTCCCACCTCCAGCAAGCTATTTAGCTCCTTAATTTTTCCAAGTGAAGTCATCCATCTGCAACCTGATTGACAGGCTAAACTCCACCTCTTCACGCTGAAGTGTCAAATCGATAGCAGATTAGGTAACTGTCATAGTGCTCATGGAAGTAGCAGTCAAAAGATGAAACAACACATTGTCATTGTATTGAGTAAATCTGCTGTACAAGATGTCTTTAAAGTGTTGAAAAGAAAGAATGCTACTTTGAGGACGAAGCCATGGTATTTTTTTTAATCACCTCATGGGCATGTGAAAGATGACTTTGAATAAAGAAAACTGAAGAAGAATCAAGGCATTTGAATTATGGTACTAGGTAACAGTTTTAAATATCATATATTGACAAAAGAACAAACAGATCTGTCTGTTTGTATGTTGTATGGCTATTTGTATCTGTTTGTATGTTTGTATGGCTATTTAAGCCATAAGGCTCCTTAGCAGCAAAGATGGTGAGATTTTGTCTCAGGTATTTTGTCACGAGAGACCAGTCTGTGGGGAAAGAGTTCAGGCTTAATAAAGGAACAGGCAGAGAACAAGAAAGACCATCCAACATGGCTTGACACATTGACTGCATTGATGTGCTCAAACATAGGAATAATTGTGAGGATGGTGTGGGACCAGGTAGTGTTCCTTTCTCTTCTACGTAGGATTGCTGTCAGTCAGTATGATTTTCACAGCACCAAATAGCAATAGCATGATTGGAAATGGTCTTAATGGCACAGGGTTTGACTATAAAGGAAGTGTTCTGGTGGCATGATGGTTAAAGAGCTATGTTGATGTGTGAATGCTCATGGTTGGAACCCACCAGCATCTCCTGGGGAGAAAAGGCTTGGGGATATGCTCAGGTACAGATCACAGTCTAGGAAAACTTACAAGATGGTTCCACTCTGCCTAATAGTGTCCCTATGGGTGAGAATTAACATGATGGCATACATCAACTGCAAATTGCATGGTTCTAAATACTTTCATATGGAATTATAGGTTTCCGATGCACAGACTGCCTTGAGAAAAATATTCTTCTTCATAGTGCAATGAGATAAAGCTGAAGCATAGATAAATACTGAAGATTTATGGATATCATTCATCTTCAGACAGAAAAGAACAAGAGACTGAGCTCTAATCATTTATGAAAATATATTAAGTAGGTAATTTAATATATAAAATGGAGATTTCAGAGAGGAAAACTATTTCACAGAGACTTTTACTACCTTCTAAACTTTTGTCAAGGGAACTGAAGCAATCATTTCAGGACAAAGAGGAAATTTAAATTCTCTTAGAAATATAATATTAGTGGTTTAGCTCCCTGTGGTAGTGTACAACAATGAGCTGTTATATGAGGAAAAATAAAGATTTTTCTAGTTGAATATATGTGATTTCCCATCTAGCATTATTGAGAAACAGAAATAGTTACACACATTAAGGGTTTTAGACTTTTCTGTCTTAAAGATACATTGTAAGATCTACAGAAAAAATAAGCCTCCTATAATTTCCCTCTATCTATAATAGAGGAATGGGGAAAAACTGGTTACAAAAGAGCATGGATTGGAGATATGACTACAGGAGATCAAAGTGATAAATCTGACTTGAATGGTTAAAATCTTTTCAGTCGATGCCTCTCTAATTCACATTTGTCTTGACCTAGTTTTCAGTGTTTTCTGTGTTATTTTGTTTTCATAATGGTCCTCTTGAATTTTTGTTATATGTTTTTCTAATTTTCACTTTATGGAATCCAGAATTGATGAACCTACAAAGACAGTAAGAAGAATATGGGTTCCTGGGGTGGGGGGTACAGTGAGGGGTAAGGGTGAAGGGCAGCTGATGCCAAGGAATTCAAGAAGGAAGAGAATATTTTTGAAACTGATTGTGGTAGCAATTGTACAATACTGCCTGATGTGATTGAACTATGAAACAATATGGCATTTGTATTACTAAACAAAAACAGTTTGAAGAAAATATATAATCTATATTAGGAGTACAAGCAAATTACAGGAAAGATTCTTAAGTAGACTGGGGGAAGCAATATGAAAAATGCCGAATGGATAAATCTTGGGTAAAAAGCATTCAAACTTAATCTAATCTATGCAATTGATGCAAAGCAAAATTGAATTAATAGAGATAAAAATGTGGGCTCCAGAGGATATCTTTTCAAGGAAGAATTAAATGTGAATCTTACAGAGCATTGCATTTATTTATACTGGGTGATTAATATTTTATATTTTTATGCTACTTTTATCTATGTACCCACTAAATGTAATGCACAGTTATAAGATATATTTCATACATAATAGAAAATAATAATCCTTATTGAATTTACTTCCAAACTCTAAATTTTACATATTTGGATATAGTGTGTGTATATATATATATATATATATATATATATATATGTGTGTGTGTGTGTGTGTGTGTGTGTGCGCACACCGTGTATATATATGAGTATGTGTGTGCCTTATATAGTCACATTATATTAATGAAGTGATAGTAAATCCACAAGATCACAAAGCAGTTTTTATTCCAAACTGATGCTTATGCAAAATACTGATATTTCCTTGGCATCAAATACACACAACTTTCGGATACAAAATTGCCAAGAGTTTTGAAGGTAATCTTTCACAGCCACAGCCTGTTTCTCATTGCTGTTTAAACTAACATTTGCCTCCTTCTCTTTGATGTTGTGCACCTCTTCCCTGTTAAACTATGGTAACGCTTTTAAGTTTATTTTGTGCTTCTTTAAGACTCTGGCTAGATTAGGTCTATGCATTACTCTGAAAGCTAAACAAATACAGGATTACATCATATAAGAAGAAACCATCTTCAACTGCAGTAAAAAGTACAGCTAATTTGACTCGACTACAGATGGTAAGTATATAAATATATGACAAAGGTGGTCCATTTCACCAGACATTTTCCATAAGTAGCTTGAAAGTAAGTGATGTGGCTTTAATAACATAATAAAGTCATCCAGCAAAAAAACTGGAAGAGAAATGGAACTGAGCTCTATATGTAAATTAAAACATTTCCTAAAGTATAAAATAAAAAGCAATTTATCTCAATTAACATTCTGAATTCAAGAAACATGAATTATGAATGGATTAGAAATATATTTATAAAGTTAACTTTCATTGTAGGTAAAGCATTTGTGCAATGGGAACCCTGAAGAGAAACCCAAACAATTCTTGTCTCTTTGATATTTTCCTTATATACTATGCAATTCTAATAGTGGGAAAAGTTTCTTCCCACGAAGAACATATTGTCCCAAGTTATAACCTGGTATGGTAATACAATCTGAGACATGACACTTCCAATCCCCACATAATAAAATAAATAAAAGCCCACATGATTTGTATCGTTATTATTATCAATAAATAACATATTTTGTTGTGATTTATTTATAACAAATTTTATATATTAGCCAACCATGAACACATTTAAATTTTGAAGCAATACAGTAGATTCAAAGATATCTATCTAATAATATAGTGCATATGTAATTTTAACAGAATAACACATAAAAACATTATGGCATAAGTATGCATTAGGCAACTGCTGCACCAGAGTCCTTTAGAATGTTGTAAAGCAAAGTGCTTACAGTGACGAGGAAGGTGCGTGTGTCAACTTTCAATTGCTTCATGTGCCAATGAAAATTGGATATTTAATAAAGAAGACTAAAGAAAAAACAATGCATTTGAACTATGGTGTTGGAAAAGAATATTGAAAGTACCATGGACTGCCAAAAGAACACACAGATGTGTCTTGGCAGAAGTACAGCTAGAAAACTCCTTAGAGGCAAGAATGGCAACACTTCATCTCATGTACTTTGAATGTATTATCAGGAGAGATCAGTGTCTGGGATAAAAGCATCAGGCTTTGTAAAGTGGAGAGGCAGAAAATGAGGAAGGCCTTCAATGAGTTGTATTAACACAGCTACTGAAAACAATCAACTGAAACGTAAGAATAATTGTGAGAATTGGGTAGGACCAGGCAGGGTGTTATACATTGTGTCTCTGAGTCTGAACCGACTTGAAAGAATCTAACAGTAGCATATTTAAGTGTCGAAATAATATAGAAATAAATCAATTAAGTGATAAATTGTTTGATATATGGAAACTTCTCCCCATATAATAATAGTGACAAAAATCAAGGAGAACTGGTTAACATTGTGATACTAATGAAGTACTAGAAAACAACTTGGACGAGCATTAATAATTGGGAAAATATTTTATTAGTAGACACCTAATCAAAATAGCCTTTGAAATTTCACATTCAGTGATAAACTTTATCAAAAGTGTCTTTTTCCTATGTTTGGAGACTCTTTATGGAAGTGATTGCAGAATTACATTTAACATGATTAAACTGTGAAATTATATGACATATGTATGAATTCCCAAATCACAGCAAATTCTAAAAAGGCATAGTTCTAGGATTGAGTTTTGGACTAACTCTAGATCCTAACTCCAACTTAATGACAATTCTTACATCACTGCCCTGCTCGATACTCACCTTCATGAAATGATCCATAAAGGTAGGAGTGTTCAGCAAAGTGTGTAGAAGAAAGTAAAATAGTGCCCACTTATCAGTTGGAGCAGTGTCTGGGGTATTGAAGGCTTGCAATTATCTACGCTAAAGAGTCAACAAGGTTCGCACAGAAGAAGCACACCAGCTGTGTGACCCAAAGATGACAACTACAAAATTGAAATATGGTGATGAGAAAAGTGTCAGGGCTACCGTTATGAACACCCAATTAGTGGAAGACTGTGAAGGAGAGGAGGGACCCAAAACCCATCTGCAGAATATGTAGTCAGACCCAGCCACCAAGGACAAGAGCACTGAACAGCCTTCCTATCAGGCAGAAAACACAGTAGTCTCGATTCTGCTGAATCTAACAAGGTACTTGGCCAGGTGACCTCCCAAAAGATATGATCTGAAAATGATATTTGCATTTTCAGTATCTCTCAGGTGTTCCTTTACAGAAATTTCTTCCCTGACTTTTTGAATGTTGATCTTCTCCCTCTCATTCATTATTTCCATTTTTGTTCTACACTAATATGATCATAACCTTACCACACCAGTGAACTTTGTTTTACATTACTTTCTGTTATGTTTCCCAGAGGTGAAGCACAAGAGGAGTGGATGTGTAATGATAATGTCTAATGCAAGGTGTTATAAGGGTTGTAGGGGTGGGGTTGGGCCATGGGGAGGGAAATTGAATTTTCAGAGTAATAATGAGGGTAGGAGCCATCAGGAACAGTGAAACTGATTGTGATGGCACAACTCATATAGAAGCGATTTAACCATTGTGGGGCTGGGGTGCTCTTAAGACAGATGTGGTGGTGATTGCACAATTCCACTTGATATGACTGAACAATTGAAACACTCATTTTATTATATGCAATTTATGTGTCAATAAAACTGTTGGGAAAAAGTTTCTTTTTTGTCACATATGTTGCAGATATAGAATAAAGAGATGTAAAGCCCTATCATTTTGAATGGTTGAAGAATAAGTGTACATTTTTTAAAACTAATAGGAAAAAAATTTTGTATTTGAAAACATCACATCAGGACACAGCATACTAAGAAGATAGCAAAAAAAATTGAAGGTCATTTTCTTTATCTTTTTTTAAGTGAAAAGATCACTTTATTGGGGACTCTTACAGCATTTATTGCATCAGGCATGTTTATACATGCGTAGCCTTCATTTATTTCTAGAAATTTACTTTCTATTGAGCCCTTCGTATCAGCTCCTCATTTTTCCCTCCCTCCTCCACCCTCATACCCCCTTGATAGATCACAAATTATTATTTTTATTTTCATATCTTACACTGACCCCTTCTCCCGTGTTTTTTGTTGTTCTTCCCCATGGGGAGGGTATATGGTTATGTGTCAATTATTGTAATTGGTTCCCCCTTGCTTCCTTCCTCTCTTACCCTTTATCCCTTCCCTTCTGATAACACCATCCCCATGCCTGTTCCTGGATTTCATTTATCGTGAGCTTCCAGCAATTTTCTAGACCTGTGTACATACTCCGACCTGGTCTGAATTGAGAAGAAGTACTGGGGTCATGATAGTGGGGGATGAGGAAGCCAAGGAACCAGAGTAATGCTGTATGTTTCATTGATACTTTACTACACCTTGGTTGACTCATCCCTTCTCTGTGGCCACTCTGTGGGGCAATTGCTCCATTGTCTGCAAGTAGATTTGGATCTCTGTTCCACCTCCCTTTGCTCTCAACAATATTTTTTTGCTTGCTTGTTTGTTATGTGTCTTCTGATGCCTGTTACCTGATCCTGATGACTCCCTAGGATCACATAGGTGGTGTGTTTCTTTCATGTGGGGTTGCTGCTTCTCTGCTGATTGACCACTTGTTCAGCTTCAAGCCTTTAAAACCCCAGATGCTATATCTTTGTATAAGTGAGCACCATCTGCCTTCTTCACCACATTTGCTTACGGATTCATTTTGTCTTTAGTTATTATGATGGAAGAGTGAGACTCTCAGAATGTTGATTTGTTAGAACCTGGTGTACTTGTGTTGCGGGAGGTTGTGAGCAGAGGCATGATATCCATCCACTTCCTCAGTGTATGGTCATATAAACATGTGCACAGGCCAATACCTCCATTTTTGTGGATTAGTGCATTTATATCTGTACACACCAATGCTTATACCTCTATCCATTGCTTTGCTTCCTAGGTCCTTTCTCTGTTTCCTTTTACCTTTATCCTGCCCCACCATCACTTCCCCATATTTCCACCTCTTAGAACTTCTTCTTAGCTAGTTTGTTGTTGCTATAACAATCCAGGACCTCTACCTACTCCTTATTATTGACTCTAATTCCCTAGTTGTTCCCTTGTTTATGGCACTGCCTGCTTACAACACCCTTGTCCTACTGCCTTCACCTCACAGATCCTCTAGGGACCACTGGTCCCACAGCTTTCTCCTTGGATTTACTGCTCATACTTATCGGATATAGGTAGGAAAATGGCATGAAATAGACCAAACAAAAAGAAAACAAAAGTTTTAAAGAAGAAAAGGAGAGAAAAGAAAAAAGGAGAAAAATATATATACCTTATAAGTATGTATATATATTTTTATTATATATATTGAGTATAAGATGACCCGAATATAAGCCAAGGCACTAATTTTTCCATAAAAATTGCACAAGTAGATAAGGCAATTCCAGATTTGTTTGCTGACCTTCATGACTATCTCCCCCCTGGTTATGGGAGATCTCTGGGTAAAGTCCCTCACAGCTTGAAGTCCAATTTTGGGTCTATTCAGGGTTTTGTAGCTTTGCTTTGCTTCAATTGCTGATCTGCTATGATCCCTTCTTGATTCCCCCCACTATTGGGGATTAAGACCACACTACTCCCACACCATGCAACCCCCAAATTGTCCTCTTTTGAAGTCTGCTCCAATAAGGTGACAACTTAAAATGAGCTTTTGTCTGCCCCAGAGTCCACTTTGTGTTCCAACCACTTCTCCACCGGGATGCCCTCCTCTGGGTTTGGTGTGCTAGCATGGGGTCCAGAGCACCTGTTCCTTTCTCTTCTTCCTCCCTGATGTGCTCCTGTGTAAGCAGGACACCCTAGTCCCTCATCACAACCTTTAGGTTTAGTGATGCTCTCTGTTACCCACATTTCTAAGGATGGTGTCAGATTGGCTCTGTTTGGGGCCAGTCCTCGAGCTGTCTCTTTTCATGCATTCATCCATGTAGCCATGATGCACCTTGGTCTGGTGCACCTTGGTAGTGTCTGCATGCCCACTTCCAATTCTGTGGGGACAAAACCAATTCTCTCCCCATGGTGGGTTAGTGACACCACCATCATCACATTTTCACACACACCCCTTTTTCACATCCCCTTTCCCCATTCCCCTTCATTGTGTTGGACCTACAAGTACCACCTTGGACCAACATGTACCACCTTTGGCCTCCTACATAACTTCCTCCTGACTCTCTGTAATGCTACCTGAATATTGTGATATAGGCAACTTCTCCTCTATACCTACAGTGCTGATTATACTTTGAAGATCATTTTCAAGGCAAGAAGACTTTCCTCATTTTATTATTCTAAATAATAGCTTTATTGTTTGAGTCATGTGGTTTTTCTCTAAGCATTTGCGAAAAGACAGATTCACACAAGGATTGATAGGATGGGTCAGGGGAAACATCAGCATCTGCACATGTGAAAATTAGGTAGACACGATGTTGGAAGTGAGTTTAAAATTGGTCAGAGGTTAATGTGTTTCAGCTTTTGTTGAATTAGCTGTCTCTCATAATTTCAGTAAAAAAGATTGTGTTTTCTAGAAAGGAGCATATCGCATGTCACTTATGTGACCTCTTCCATCAGATCAAATCACTTCACCTATAGAGTCAGTCTTACTTTTGTCTATTATTCAGAGTTCTAGAATTAGTACAATAACAACAAAAAGCTATTGCCACATTTCTTCTAGTTTCTTTATATGAGAGTAAATTTTTGTGCTTAGTTGCAAAATCATAGAAATCCTTTTGAAACAAAACATCAAAATGTGAAACTATCCTTTCTCAACATATCCTCTATCTATATCTAGACCCTTCTGAAGGCAGTGCTTCTATCTCTTTAATCTTTCCTTCAAGGATAGATTTTTGTGCTCTTTGATTTATAACAGATTGAAACCAAAGTTTTTGTAGAATTTCACATTCAAGTCATGTTCCTTTTTAAGTGTCTTTTATGTCCTTTGAGTTAGAAAACTGAAAGAAATCTGACAAAGCCAGAAAAAAGACATGGATGGGTTGTGTGCAGAGGGTACTAACTCATCCAAGAGAAGGGTATTTTTTTATCTCCACAGGAGAGGGAGGAGAGCAGATTTCAACCCAACGCACCAAGATATCTATACAACGTGCTGGCCTGTACCAGGGGCCAGCACTGCACCCAATTATATGGACCAACCCTCCTTCTGAAGAATGCACTTCAGAGGACAGTACTGGGCTAAAGTTTGGGGAAAAGGGCTTGTCAGATTACAGCACATGGGAGAAATTAAGAGGTATGGAGAGGGAGGAGAGGACATGCTGGCCTACCAAGCCCCAAGGACAATATTCTTGATCAAAGCAGACAGCACACAGAGAGGACCACAGAGTCAGTCCCACCATGAGACAAGATGTCCCTCACTAAACCTTAGTGCTGGAGGGGACAAAACTGGAGACACAGTACACAAATTTTGCACAATCTGATTCCAACATGCTGGGGCAAGACATTAAGGGAATGCAACAGGGCAGTAAGGCAAGCAAAATGATGAAATCCAAGGGGAATATAAAAAGTAGACTTTGGGGATAAGAATGAGGCACCCCAACAGACTTGACAGGAAAAAACT
Source organism: Nesogale talazaci (assembly GCA_004026705.1). Taxonomy (NCBI): domain Eukaryota; kingdom Metazoa; phylum Chordata; class Mammalia; order Afrosoricida; family Tenrecidae; genus Nesogale; species Nesogale talazaci. The sequence goes on along the minus strand of PVJH01001585.1, from coordinate 187,254 downwards.
CCTAAAGACAAACAGCAGACCTTGAAAAATTTATAGGATTTTCCATTTTTTGTCAGTGGCTTTCTTTTGTTATTATTATTTTGTTTGGGGATTCTTGGGGTTGTTATTGTTTTGTTGGTTTTTATTTTCTTTGTTCTTTTATTTGGCTTTGCCTGGTTTTTGCACTTATTGATGTATTTACCTGCCTATCTAGATAAGATAGGCAGGATAGATAATTTGTAGATTAAAAGAATGGAACCAATGGTTTCTGGGGGGGAGGGGGAGGCGGGGGATAGAAGGGCAGGTGGGACAAAGGAAGGGGGGAGGGGAACCAACCCAGGAAAAAGGGAACAACAAGTGAACTAAAACTAATGGAAACAAGGGCATAGAGTTTCTACTGGGTCTTAATGAAGGTCAATGTAACAGCAAAGAATTACTAACCCCAAATGAAGGCAAAGGAATATGAAAGTAAAAGGAAACAGAGGAAATAAATAAGAGGAAAAGAACATCAATAGAGATCTACATATAAGCATGCACATATGTAAATATATTTATATGTGATAATGGAGCAATAGATTTATGCGCATATACTTATAGGTTTAGTATTGAAGTAGCAACTGGACATTGGGCTGTACTCAAGTACTCCCTCAACACAAGAGCACTTTTCTCTAACAATCTGGCATTGTGTGATGCTTACTGTCCCAACACGATCACTATAGACAAAGCTGATACATAAGAAAATGTGGTGAAGAAAGCTGATGGTTGCTCCTGGCTATCAAAATATATAGCATCTGGGCTCTTAAAGGCTTGAAAACAAACAAGTGGCCATCTACCTGAGAAGCAGCAAAGCCCACTTGGAAGAAGCACACCTGCCAGTTTGATCATAAGATATCAGTGGGATCAGGTATCAGGCATCTAAGACCCAGAACAAAATCATACCTAATGTGAATGTTGGAGGGGGTAGTGTCATGGAGTGGAGACCCAATGCCCATATGTAGACAATTGCACATCCCCTCACAAAAGAGTCACAGGGAAGAGATAATCTTGTCAGAGTACAGTACAGCGCAGATGAAATACACAGCTGTCTTCTAGTCCTTTGGTGCTTCCTTTCCCCCACTAGTATGACCTCAATTCTACCTTACAAATTGGATTACACCAAAATATATACACTGCTACAAAGAGCCTACAACAAAGGGAATCCAGGATAGATAAAGCCCTTGAGGCCAACAATGAGAGTAGATTTACCAGAAGGATTAGCGGAAGGTTGGGGAAGAAAAGGGAAATGATCACAAGGATCAACCTATAACCCTCTCTCAGGGAGATGGACAGTGGAGAAGTGGGTGAGGGGCGATGAAGAATGATGTAAAATATGAAAATAATAATCTATAACTTATGAAGGGTTCCTGAAAGAGGATGGGAGGTGGAGGGAGTAAGGAGAAATGGGGAACTGATATAAGGAGCTCAAGTGGGAAGACAATGTTTTGAAAATTATGATGGCAGCATAGGACAAACTGGATGAAGGTATGGATTGTGTGCTAGTCTGGGTAGACTAGAAAAACAAATTCATAAACACACATATGTATATAAGAAAGATATTTATCTACAAAAGGAATGGAACATTCAGAATTCATCCTAACCCAGTCCCGTCCAAGTCCATAAATCTAATATTAGCCCATATGTCCATTACCAATCCATAAGTCCTTCAGATTCTTGAAGCACATGCAATGATGCCAGGACAATCACGGGCCAGTGGATGCAGAGTCTTGTGTATCCAGTGGTGACAGAAGAATCGCAGCATTCACAGGGCCCTCTCTGGGTCTTCTCAAGCATCTCAGCACTGGCAGGTGTTTCCATGTGGCTTTTCCTGCTTCAGAGGTCTGGTTCCATCAGGGTTAGTCCATGTGACTTCTCACATGTGATGTCTCACAGGTAGAACATCTCCAAGGAACTGAGTTGTGTGTATCTAACCTCCAAGAGGATATACTGATGGATTTCTCAGAATTCTTAGGAGAAAACCATGCCACCCAGAGGTCTCATTGGCTTTTTCCAGATTGACAGGCTACACCTACACACCCCTACACTCCCAGTCTTGAAATAGACACGACATTACATGGCTGCCACTGATTGTGATACATTCCATATGATTTTTGTGATACAAAATCCCCAATAAGAACCAGGGGGAAAAGAGCAGATTTCTGAGGGTGGTAAATGACATCTAACCAACGTTCATCAGGGGGTGACTCAGAACAAGAACTAGGCTTCCGTGCAATACTGCCTAGCCAGATATGGTTCCAACTGGTTCTACAACCTCAGCCTCTTGCTTTTCTTAATTGAACAGGAAGCTTGTGGTTTGCCTGGGGAAAAAATGCATCTCTTTGCCATGGAGTCACTGCTGATTCATAGCAACCCCCCTGTGGGTTTCTGAGACTGTAACTGTTTATGGGAAAGCCTTGTCTTTCTTCTGCACAGCTTTCAAACTCCTGATCATGCATTTCACAATCAATAGGCAGCAAGTATACAAACAGAGTTCTTTTAAAAGGAGCTATACAGCAAATAAAATTAGTTTTCTAAAAAAGAAAAAAATAATAATTTTCTAATTGGGCTGAGTCCCGGTGGCACAGTGGTTGTGTGCGGGACTACGGCCCACAGAGTCGGTGGTTCAAATCCAGCAGCAGCTCTCCAGGAGCAAGTCTGGGCTTCCTACTCCCACCAGGGCAGTGAAGCCAAAAGAAATTGTTTTCTATACTGATAATGGCCAACAAAGGGTATTTCAGTCACTGAGACTGTGATTCATATGATACAATTGTCCTTTGCACAGTTTTGTTGAGTCCTTGATTTTCTGTACTTTGCTTTGCTTTAAACAGACCTATTAGAATCTCCTAAGAATAAACATATTTCTCTCCAAAGAAGGACATAGGATATTGTCTATGGGAACTATGTTTTGCCAATTGATCTAAAAATCCATCAAGACTATGTACCTAAGGTCTTAAGTGCCAGTCCTTCAATGTTTTTGTTTAGGCTGATGTTAGATGTTAAATTGTGTTTGTTCCCAAAATATATGGCATATTGATCGCACTATGATTCTCTTCAGGAGGCAAGAACAGAATATATGTAGTCTACAAGATTAGGTTGCAGATTCGATCAGTATCTTTTGAGGTACAAAAGGGATTAAAAAGGCAGCAGAGTTCTGGGGGACTTATTGCAGTCAAGGAAGAAGATGAGGAAGGACAGTGCGTTCATATTTTGAACTCAGGGTGCCTGAGATCTCTCGGGTATATTGGGATCATAAATCATAAAAGAGATAAGATTTTTCCTCCAAAGTCAACAAAGAGAAAGAGTATCTTCCCAGAGCTGGCACCCAAATTCAAACTTCTCACCTCTTAAACTGTGAGGCAATAAAATTTGATTGTTAAGGCAATTTTCTTGCAGTATTTCTGTGATAGTAGCTGTAGATAACTCAGAAAGCTAAGAAACTTTCATAGCTTTTTCTGCGAAGACTCTACTCCATACATGAATCTACTTGCAATACATACAAATATTTAGAAATATCCTCTCTTAAAGGCTAGAAAGTAAAAAAGTGGCCATCTAGCATGGAAGAAACAAAGTCCACATGGGAGAAACACATCAGCCTGTATGACCATGAGGTGTCAAACGGATCACTTATCGGGCATCAAAGAACTAAAAATCATATAGCTGTGTGATCACCTTCTTGATACAATCACTGAAGACAAATGTGTGCATAAGCAAATGTGGATGAGAAATGCAGCTATCAAAAGGTATAGCATCTGGAGGCTTAGAGACTTGAAAGTAAACAGGTGGCCATATCGCTCAGAAGCAACAAAAGCCACATAGAAGAAGCACACCAGCCTGTAATGACTGTGAAGTGCCGAAGGGATCAGGTATCAAATAAGAACTAAAAACTATATCATCATAAATGAGAGGGAGCACAGATTGGGGGCCCAAAGCCCATTGGTAGGTGAAGCAGCATCCCCTTACAGAAGGGTCGGGGGCCGGGGTCACGGTACAATTTAGCAACAGTGAAATATGCAACTTTTCGACAGTTCTTAAATGTTTCCTTGGTACCCCACCCCCACTGTCATGATCTCAATTCTACATTATAAATACAGCTAGACCAGACGATATACACTGGTATAGATAGAAACCAGAAACACGGAATATCCAGGACAGATGATCGCTTCAGGACCAATGGTGATAGTGTCAATACCGGGAGGGTGGAGGGAAGGTGGAGCAGAAAGGGGGAATCAATTACAAGGGTCTACATATAACCTCCTCCCTGGGGTATGGGCAACTGGAAGTGGATGAAGGGAGACAGACAGTGTACAAAGTAATAATAATTTATAAATTATCAAAGATTCATAAGGGATTCGGGGGGTGGGAAAGGTAATATGAGGAGCTGATGACAAGGGTTTAAGTAGAAAGAAAATTTTTGGAGAACGATGATGGCAACAAATGTACAAATGTGTTTTGCATACAAGAGATGTATGCATGGATTGTGATAAGAGTTGAATGAGCCCCGGATATAATGACTTTTTTTAAAATCCTTGACAGATTCAGCCTTTTCTCCACTTATCATCATGTTACATGTGGTGAGGGTTTGGAGCTTCTTTACATTGAATTGTTCTATTCTAAAAACTACTTCTTGATCCATGTACAAGTTCCGCATGAACACAAAGAAATGTTCTAGAATTCCCCTTCTCAAGGTTATCTGTCGTTTATTATTATCCACACAGTGGAATTCCGTGGGATAGTCTATAAATCACAAGTAAACATATTTCTGACTTCAGCAGAGATCTATCTGACATTAACAATGATATACCTTATTTCAAGTCCTCTTTTGAATTTTGCCTGGACCCCTGAAAGCTCCCTGCCTATATACTGCTACAACTGTTGGATAATTTTAAGGAAATTTTAATTGCATGTGATATAAGTCATATTGTTCTATGGTTTGCACATTCTGTTGGGTCACCTTTATTTGAATGAGTACAAATATTGATCTCTTCCAATCAGGTGGTCAAGTAGTTCTATTCCAAATTTCCTGGCATAGACCAGAGAGTTCTCCCAGGGTTTCATCAACATGTAGAAACATCTCAGTTGGTACTCCATGGATTCCCAGAGCCTTCTTTGGGGCTAATACTTTCAGTGCAGTTTGGACTTCTTCCCTCAGCACCATAGGTTCTTGCTCACATGCCACTTCATGGTAGAGTGGGCTGTTGACAAGCTCCTTTAGGTACAATGACTGCATATTCTTCCTACCTTCCTTGATGCTTCTTACATCATTCAATATTTTGCCAATAGAATTTTTCAATATTGCTGTCAAAGTTTGAAGTTTTTGCTTGATTTCTTTCAGTCCAAACTAATGCTAAGTGTGTTCTTCTCTTTTGGTTTTGTGCTTCTTGGTCTTTGCACATTTTATTATCATATCTGCCTTCATCTTCTTGACCTTCCCTATGAAATTTTCTACTCAGCTCTTTGACTTCACCACTTCTTCCATTTGCTTTAGCTACCTTATGATGTAGAAGCTCAATAATAGCAGGTGCAATCATGGGTTGACTATGGAACAGACCATCAATTGCTCATATGTAAGTTCAGGATAAAGCTGAAGACACTGAAAACAGTTCCCCCAGAACCATAATATAACCTTGATTCTTTACCACATGATTTTGAGGACATCTCAAAAACAGATTTGATGCATTTGAAGACATCAAAAACATCATAAATGAAGAAACAAAAGGTCATTAAAAAGGCAGAAAAGGGGAGAGTTCAAAATTGATGCCAAATGTCTCTGAACCTTGTTCTTAATCATAGGCTAGCTAAAGCAAATGGAAGATTTTAAGAGTGCTGACTTTATATAATTAATGATTGTAGATGGTCGAAAGCTCAATATATCATAAACTCAGAAAATTTCCCACATCCTTACTGTAGCCTAAATATGAACACACGGTGAAGGGATTTATTAAATCTTTGCCTAAAACCATTCAGGTTGTTTCTACTAGTGCATACACCCCATATTTAGAAAGAGATTTTAGACTATTTAAAATAACACAGATTATTTTAAGAGAATTACCTTGTACAGATTAAAGAATAATAGACTTTGTTCTATGTGAATTGATATGATTTTTACAACAAAGCATAAAACATTGAGAGTTATGTGCACTACTAAATTTAACTTACAAGAAGTTATACATGGGAAGACCATGAAAATAATCTTTCAATATTTGATGGGCACAGTCTTGTTACTAAGATCAGAGCCATGACTGATGGATGGAAATTGCAGTAAGACAAATTTTCATGTACACTATAATTTAAATGTAAGTGTTGGAAGGAATCTAGGTGCTACATAGGTTGAAATACTAGTGGATCTTACAGGTGAATTGAAGATGTTTTATGTAGAACTTAGACTACATTGTAGAATTAGTTGCTGCATTGAAGCTTGAAGACTTCATAAACTGCTTTTTAAAAATAAGATATTTTATATTGTTAGCTGTGGTTAAAATTTACACAGCAAATCATAGATCAATTTCTGTATATTATTGATTAATATCTTTAATTTGTGCAGCCATTGGCTTTTCCTTTTGTAAATTACTTCTCTGCAATTCATATAAGCTCACTGCAATCTAAGTATCTTCTCTAACATTTTGAGTTGTATTATTTTTTTGATTCTACATGCTTAAAAGAGTGCAATGCTACAGGTGGAGATTATTTACTAATAAAGTCAAACTATTGTTTGACTGAAAGAGAGCTAAGGACATAATGGTTAAATGTTTGGCTGCTAACAGAACTGATGGTAGCTTGAATTTATTAGTTACATCAAGCAAAAATGTGACTCTTTTCATAAAGATTTACAGCCTTGGAAACTGTGTGTGGCAATTCTTCAAGGTCAATGTTCAATAGAATTGACTCAACAAACTGCTTTGAGCCCACTATTACAGCCACTGTATCAATCCATATTGAAAACTGTTTCTCTCATTTTTGTGGACTCTCACCCATGATGTGTGAGATGAAGTCTTGCCATTCTGGCTTCTAAGGCATATACTATAGTAGCTGTACTTTTCCCAAGACATTTATTCTAGCAGTCCATGATACTCTTAGTATTCTTTGTCAATACTCTAACAAAACCATTGATTCTTTGGTCTTCTTTTTTATGTGTGCCTATTAACAGGTTAAAAGGTTACCTCTTCGCTTTTTGACACTTAAATTTTCCTATTCTATTCGAGCGACTGCCTCTGGGTCCAAGTATGGAGTCTCCATGACTGGCTGATAAACTTTTTCCTCAGCCACTGGTCTTGTACTTCCTGATGATGTTGTGTTCCCCATTGTCTCTTTCCAAAGATGAAATCTATTTGATTCCTGTGTATTCTATCTGGAGAAGTCCACCTACATTGTGACAGTTTATGTTGTCGCAAAATGAGATATTTCCACTGAATAGTATTTTGTCTTGCAAAATCTTGCATGTGATGTACAGCATCATTTTAATCATAAAGATAATTTCCAATTACCCTTCCTTCTCTGTTCTTAATTTTGTATTCCAATCCCCCGTAATCATTGCAACTTAATTGCATGTTTGATCAATTTTAAAGGAAGAAGTTGGTAGTTTAAAATTTTTTTTCATCTTTGGAATTAGTGGTTAGCATACAAATTTGGTTAATGTAGTATTAGTAGTCATCTCTATAGTCATATGAACATTATGTTATCGCTGACAGTGTTGTACATCCAGAAATGGTCTTTTTGAAGATGGATGTGATATCGTTCAAATACCAGTCTATTTCAGCCCCCTAATATCTAGGATTTTGATTGCTATGTATGTCATTTCATATTTAACAACCCCAATTTTTGTAGATTCATACTTCATGTACTCCATGCTCTGATTATTCATGGATGATTGCTGTGACTTCTTCTCATTTTGAATCATGCCACATCAGAGAACTGAGGTACAAAAAGTTTAATTCTACCCACTTCACTGAAGTTGACACTACTTTAAGGAAATAAGTTTTCCCCATTCATATCTTGAGTGACTTCCAGTCTAACTCAATCTTTTAGCACTATATTAGACAATATTCATAAGGTCTCCATTGGTAATTATTTTTTCAGAAAGAGTTCACCGCTTTTTTTCCTCAGTCTATCTTAGAATGGAAACTGCTGAAACATGTCGCCATATTTGTATTTGAAATACTGGTGGTAGCTTCCAGCACGATAGTGCCAAACTTCCACAGTACTACAAACGGAAAAGACTTTGGTGGAATAATGGTTTTGTTACCTATTATAGGCCCAGATTCTGGCTGAATACTGATGGCATAACTTTTTCAAATTAAAAACTAGAACAACAGTTCAAGACTAAAAATAAAACATATTGCAGCAAACAAAAGAACATAAGCCTTGTTAGTGCTTCTTTCTGCTAAATATGAAAGCAGATGTATGTGAATGCAAAGTAGTTCGCCTTTTCCCATGAATTATAACCAAATATGGATATCATAGTTTTCTTCAAATGTTTTTATATGTCCATGTGTAATGTCAAAGAATTACTCAGTCATGCCACATTCCCACTTCCTGATTCATTCCAGCTGTAAAAATTAAGATAAAAAATACAAACAAACAAAACAAAACAAAAAAAAACCAAACTTACCACAAAAGCAGTTATTATAAAGTATTTAATGATCTTTAGGGGAAAGACAGCTTAAAAACAAGTCACTTTGATTTATTACCCTGACAGTTAAGGCTGAAACAAAATTCTTTTTTAACAACAATTTGTGGATTTTTACTTTAGAAGGATTATAGGAAATACTGTTTAAGACGATGAATCTTATATAATATAGTAAAATTTGATTTAGCAAATCTTTCACATCAAGACATCAAAATGTATGATCATAAGTGAAATACTTTGGTTAAATTCCTGTGTTGTCCAGAAAGTTATAAAGGCATTCACCATAGAAGGATCAAGTTAAGCCTTATCATTAATTGTTGTTGTTTTAAAACTTAAATTCAGTGGCACACTAAATGTAAAATACAGTAGTCTTTCAAGTTCCAGGGTCTTTTCACTGAAGGACACATTAAACTCTTTCCTTATATCCTGGCTGTCAGGTGTTTGGTAATGCTTTTGTTTAAAAACAGATCAAACTAAAACAAATTATGTACATGACCCCTCCCTATTACTTTGTTCTTAATAGAGATATGAAAAAGGTAGTGATGTGTGGACACTCATTTCAGATCAAAATTGAATAAAAAATATTGTCCTGGAGACAATTATGATACACTCTATAAAACATAGATGGACTGTCTCAGAGACTTTCCTAGGCAGTGATCTTTACTAAAGAAGCCTGCATCATTTCTATTACAGAGCAGCTGACGGCTTCAAAGAGCAGCCATATGCTTAACTATTGTTCCTCAAGAGCTCTGGGAAGGTAAGTGTTGCTTTTTTGTTAGGCACCAACCAATCAGTTTCAAATCATGGTGACCTTGTGTACCATAGAGTTAAACATTGCTGTGCTCAAGCCCAATGTACCCACAATATCAACCCATCTCACTGAAGGTGTTCTTCTTTTAAGTGGATCTTTGGTTTACCAAGCACGATGTCTTTTGTTGCTGATATCTTGTCCAAAATATATAAGAAGTTGTACCATCCTGTTTTTAAAGAGCAGTCTGGCTGGACTTGTTCCAATACAGTTTTGTTCATCCTTCTGGGAGTTGATAATTAAAATGAATAATTTTTTCTTTGTCTTCTTATTCATAGTCTGGTTTTCACGTGCTTGTAGGTGATTCTATATGCCATGGCTTGGATCATGCACATCTTATTCCTCAAAGTGACATCTTTTTTCTTTAATATTTATAGATGTCTTTCCAGCAGATTTGCCGATGCCTTATGTTATTTTACTTTTTACTACTATTTCCAAGTAAAATGAAATCCTTGACAAATTCAAGCTTTTTCTTTCTGTTAAAAAATAATTTTATTAGGAACTTCTACTGATATTATAACAATGCATAATTCAATTAGATCAAGCATAATTGCATAATTGCTAGAATAGTCAGTTTCAGGACATCTTCTTTCATCTTGAACTCTTTGATATCAGTGCCCTTTTTATCCCCTTCCTCCCCAACACTGGTCCCCAGGAACCCAGGAACCTTCCATTATCCAATGTATTTGTTTACCTAAAATTTTGTTATCCCATTCCCTTGAGTGGGTTACAGAGTCATCAGTACCATCAGTTGTCCCTGCTCCCCTCGCCTTCTACCCATACCCTCAGGTAGTCATTACTCCTGTTAGTATTTCTGTAGGGTCCATCAATTTTGGGTTTAATGCATTGAACATTCTTCATTATACAAAGGAACATATGCAGGTCTAACAAGATTAATGAGGTAAATCTAAGAGCATAATAGTAAAGTGAAAAAATATTAAAGAGCTAGAGGGTAGTTTTGTGTTTCATCAGTGCTATGCTATACCCTGGATATATCGTCCCTTGCATGTGGCCCCACTATGAGGGACTGTCCAATTATTTTGCAGGTGGACTTTGGGTCTCCATTTTTGTTGATGTTTCCTCAAGTCAATTTGATTGCTTGTTTTTGAATTTCTCATACCTATTGTCTTCAGCATCTCATGATCACACAGGTTGGTGTGCTTCTTCCATGTGGGGTTTGTTGTTTCCCTGCTAAATGGTCGTCTGATTAATTACAACCCTTTCAGACCCCAGATGTTATAATTTTTCATAGCCAGACACTGTCAACTTTCTTTACCACATTTGCTCATGTACCCATATTATCTTCAGCGAACATGTTCCAAAATGTAAGTATCATACATAGAAACATTACAAGAAACTGATATTGTACTGAGGTAAGATTTAAGTACAGGCCCCAAATTCATCACTTCCTTATTGTATTTACAAAATAGATAAAAACCACATCTTTATATGCCACATACACACGAGTATAAGCTGGTCCAAATATCAACTGAGGCACCAAACTGAGCCACAAAATCTGCATTAAAAAAGTGCTGAAAAACTCGGCTTATATGTGAGAATAAATTTATTTACATATCTATATTTATACATATATACCATAATATTCAGACCATAAGACACAGTTTTCCCCCAAAAGTGGGGAATTGGGGATGAGAGTGCATCTTATGGTTCAAAGGTATGTTACCCCAGAACATTTTAGTATATGATATTATTTGGTTCAAAATATTTTTTTCTTGTTTTCCTTCTTCCAAACCTGGATGTGTCTTATGGTCAGGTTTGTCCTTTGTTCCAAAAACTACAATATAAATAGCTTTTACTTTCTTGTTCTTTCTTCTTTTTTTGCTTTCTATTGGCCCCTTGATCATGTTGACCATCATTCATCTCTCAGTAATTAATCTTGTATACATTTCAATTGTTCAAACATGACCAGGAATGCTACACCATCCTCACCATCAATTTCAGAACACTTACTCTTCCCCTATAGGACCTTTGTCTGATATGTTTTTGCTAAATAGTGTTTCCCAGTCTGTGGAAACTCTCTTTCATTACAAGTCTTTCAATGCAGACAAGTATTTTATCTTTAGTAGGTCCCACCCATCTATTTTATTTTCCTCTTGGTGTAAACCATCATTATTACTGACAGTCCATGTATTCTGTGCACTAAGATTCTTAGATTTTTCCATAGTTTTTCGTGGATGATCCTGATAGTTTCAGATTTTACCTTGAGGTTTGTGACCCACCTTAAATTTATCCTTGTGTATAAGGTGAAGTAAAGGTCTTATTTCATTCTTCTGCAAATTGTTATCTAGTTTTTCTAGCACCTTTGTTCAAAAGGATATCTGCTTCCATTGGGGAGGGGGTTGAGGGGTGGGAAGGGCGACTTATCAAAGAGCAGTTGTCTGCGTTCTGTTGTTTGTATTCCTGGGTTTCTGTTCTTACGCATTAGTCTGAGAATCTGTGATTATACCAGTACCATGTTGTTTTGACAACTGTGGTTGTATAATAAGTTTTAAAGTCAGGTAATGTAAGCTCTCATAGTTTGAGGAATTCTTTGCCAATTCTCGGCTTCTCTTTCTTTATCAAGTTGACAGCCAGTTTTTCCATTTCTTTGAAAAATGATGATTGCATTGAACCTATATCAGACCCTAGGTAGGATTGACATCTTTACCATATTAAGTCTATTAATCCACAAACATGGAATATACTTCATTTGTGAATTTCCCTTTGGTTACTTGTAATAATGTTGTTTGCTGAGCCCTGGTGGCACAGTGGTTGTGTGTGGAACTGCGGCCCACACAGCAGCTCTTCAGGAGCAAGGCTAGGCTTCCTATTTCCACCAGGGCAGTGAAAAGAAAGAAAAGATAATAATATTGTTTTATAGTTTTCCTCAGGCAGCTCTTTTGAATTTTTGGTTAGGTATGTCCCTAGATATTTCAATTTATGCTTGGCTATTAAAAGGGGTACTACTTTTTTATCTCTTTTTCCATAATCCTATCTAATCCTATCAGTTTTGTAGAGTAATCCTATTGCCTTCTGCTTGTTGGTCTGATATCCTGCCACTCTACCATACTCCTCTATCACTTCCAGCATTCCTCTGGAGCCCGTGAGATTCTACATATATAAAATCATATCTGGAAATAAGGACAATTTCACTTCTTTTCCAGATGAATATCTTTTATATCCTTCCCTTATATTATTATCTAGGAACTCTGGGACAATGTTGAATAAAAGCGGAGACAAGGGGATTCCTTTCTGGTCCCTTATTCAGTGGGAATATTTTCATCTTTTTTCCATCGATTGTAATACTGGCTGATGGTATATAGCTTTATATAGCTTTAATTATAAGGAGGTGATTTCCTTTCAGTTCTATCTTCTTGACTGTCTTAATTAGAAATGGATGCTGAATGTTGTCCAATGCTTTTTATGTGCCTATTGATATTATCCTGTGATTCTTGTCCTTTTTCATCTCAATGTGAATAATGTTGACGGATTTTTAGATGTTGAACCATCTCTGCATCCCTGGTATGAATCTCATTTTGGTCATGATGGATTATCCTTTTTATATACTTTTGTGTTCTTTTGGCTAAGATTTTGTGAAGGATTTCTGCATCCGTGTTCATTAGAGCTATCAGCCTGTTCTCTATTCTTGTTGGATCTTTGCTCAGTTTGCGTTTCAGAGTTGCAGTAACTTCATAGAATTTGTTTGGGAATTTACCGTCCTTTCCTGTGCTCTGAAAGAGCTGGTGTAAACTTAGTGTCAGCCATTCCCTGAATGCTTGATAGAATGAGGAAGTAATGTGGACTGACACCCCTCCCCCCCACAAAAAAAATAAACCAAATCAAGATGGAAGCACTCTTGGTCAGAGAGTCAGGAGTAGAGAATGACAGGTCCGATGGTTCCTGGGGGCACAGGAGAGGGGAGGAGAAAGGGGTGTGGACAGGCTTATGGACGGGGGGAGCAACAAGTGGTCCAGAATCGATGAAAAGGATGTGGGAGCCTAGTAGGGATTAAGCAAGGACAATGAATCTGTGAGAAAGCACTGAAATGCCAATGAAGATGGAGCATGATGGTGGGACAGGAAGGAGATGGAAGGAAATAGAGGAAAGAGCTAGAGGGCAATGGACACTTGCAGAGGTCTAAACATAGGCATGTCGATACATAAATATAATTATCTATTATAAGGAGGGAATAAATTTAAGAACATATTCATAGATTAAATACTAGGGTAGCAAGAGGACTTTGGACCCTCACCCAGGTACTCCCTCAATGCAAGAACAATTTGTTCTATGAATCTAGTATTCCATGAGGCTCACTGGCCCAACATGATCACTGAGGTAAAATGGGAGCATAAGAAAATGTGGTGAAGAAAGCTGATGGTGCCCAGCTTCAAAGGATATATCATCTGGGGTCTTAAAAGCCTGAAGATAAACAAGAGACCATTTACCTGAGAAGAGACCACACTCACACAGAAGAAGCACAACAGCCAGCGTGGCCACGAGGTGGTGAAAGGACTAGGCAACAGGCATCAAATGAGGGGAAAAGCATACATATCACTGTGTAAGCACATCCCCAAGGTCACCACTGAGGACATGTGGGAGCATGAGCAAGAGTGGTGAAGAAAGCTGATGGTGCTCAGCTATCAAAAGATATAGCATCTGGGGTCTGAAAGGCTTGAGCATAAACAAGCAGCTGTCTAGCCCAGGAACAGAGCAATAAAACCCACCATAAAAGACGCTCGCTTGCCTGTGCGATCATGAGGTGCTGAAGCAGTCAGGTATCAGGCATCAAAGAACAAAAATCAAAGTCAGTGGACCAATTGACTCCCAATACGATCACTGAAGACAAATGGATACAGAGGCAAACAGAGTGGAAGAAATAGATAAAATGATTAGATGTCTGAAGTCTCAAAGATTTGAAGATAAACAAGTCGCCATTCAGCGCAGAAACAGCAAAGCCCACATGGAAGAAGCATACTAGCCTGTGCGATCAAGAGGGGCTGAAGGGAGCAGGTATCGAGCATCAAAGAACAAGATTCACATCATTATGAATGAGGGGGAGAGCAGGGTGGGCACCTAAGGCCCACTGGTGGGTAATTGGTAACCCCTTTACAGGGGAGTCACGGGGAGGAGACAGATCAGTCAAGGTGCAGTTTGGCAGTGATGATGCATACAACTTTCCTCTAGGCCCTGAAGCCTTCTCTCTGACCCCCCAACTATCATGGTCCCAACTCTACCTTAAAAATCCGGATGGACTGGAGAAGGTACACTGTTAGAGAGGGGAGCTGGAGATATAGGGAAACCAAGACGGATGAGCCCCTTCAGGCCAGTGGTAAGATTGGAACTGCTGGATGGGTGGAGATAACGTGGGGTAGAGAGACAGAACCAACTGCATGGATATAAACTTAAGCTCCTATTTGAAGGATGGGCATCAAAGGAGGGGGTTGGTGGAGAGGTCGGGCAGAGTAAGATATGACAGAATAATAATCTATAAAGTTTTGAGCGTTGGTGGGAAAGGGGGAGCAGGGGCAGAGGGGAAGGGATGGGAAGCCAATATCGAGGGCTCAAGGGGAAAGGTGGGTGTTTGGAGAATGATAACAATAGCAGACATGTGAAAGTGCTTGCCACAGTATGTTCATTTATGTATTGTGAAAAACGATGTATGAGTCCCCAATAAAATGATTTTTAATAAAAAAATCTACTATGCTATCCCAACATAAACACCATTTATGATATTTTGTAATATTATGTATTATCAGTAAATCATACTTTAAGTAATATTCTCTTGTTGCTGAATAGTTGGTTATAGCCAGGATTGCCCTTTGTTTCTTTTTGGAATCAAGTTAAAATCAAACTTTTTTCCTATAAGTTAATATGTAAAATTCTCATTTACTCATTAGAATCCAGGTGTTTGCTTAAATAGATTGACTTACTGGGTCAAAGGACATGAACATTTTTAAGGTTTTTTTATATTCATTGCAGAAATGTTCCTAGGAAAAACAGAAAACATTTGCACTCTCACTAGCTGTGAATAAGACTGTCTCACTCACTAATGCTTTTGTATATATAGAGTGTTCTGCCTATGCAGATATTTTATAAATTATTCAGTTCTCTATTTTTACTGAAAAAAAAAAGAATTATCTGATGTCATCTGGGCCCTGGCATTTTTAGTTAATTCCTTGATAACCTTGTCTAATTCTTATTTTGCTATATATCTGTTCAAGTTTTTTATGTCTATATGAGATAATTAGGGTAGGGTTTGTTTTTCCAGGTATTTTCCCATGTCTTCCAAGTTAGTATCTTCCTTGGTGTATAGTTCTTCTTAGTATTATGTAATTAGTCTTTTAATTTCATTGAGGTCCATTGTAATTTCCCGTTTCACCCCTCAAAATGGACATTTATGTCTGCTCCTTCCTGTCTTTTGCTAGGTTTACCAATGGTTTGTCTATTCTGCTAATCCTTTCAAAAAAACACCTTTTTTTTTTTAAGTTGGGGGCTCATACATCTCTGATCACAATCCATATATCCATCCACTGTGTCAAGCACCTTTGTTCATTTATTGCCATCATCATTCTCAAAACATTTGCTTTCTACTTGAGCCCTTGCTATCAGCTCTTCACTTCCCCCTCTCTCCCCACTCCCTCATGAAGCCTTGATAATTTATAAGCTATTATTATTTTTGTCATATATTATACTGTCCAATGTCTTCCTTCACATGATTTTCTGTTGTCCATCCCCTAGGGTGGAGGTTATATGTAGATACTTGTAATAGGGTCCCTCTTCAAAGAACCACCTGTTAATTGAGTTGGTATGTTTTAATTTCATTCTCATTGGTTTCTACAAATTTCCTAATTTGGCCTCTAATTTGGGCCAATGTCCACTCCTTTTGAAGAAATAAATTACTTATTCTCCAATCTCTGAACTTGGTTTTTTTTCACCTTTATTTTGTTGAGTTTCAGCTTTATGGCTTAGTGGTCAGAGAAGCAAGTCTGAGTGACTTCTTCATATATTTGAATCTGTCCAAACTTGACTTGTGTTACAGCATGCTATCTATTTTGGAATGCATGCCCTGTGAACTTGAAAAGAGTGAATTTTTTGTTGTTTGGTGAAAGCCATGGATATCAAGTTGAGCTGTCTAATTATAGAGTTCAGATCTGTATCCTCTTTGTGGAGCTTCTTTCCCATGGATCTATCCTCAGAGAGTGGTGTATTGACATATCCTCCTGTGATAGTTGATCCTTATTTCTTTTCACATCTTTTGAAGGATTTGATTTCACAGATCTCTGGTTGGGTATATACATATGCTTATTATGCTCACTGGCTCTTGTTCTACTTATCCATTAAACATTATATCATGTCCATACTTATCTCTGTTAGGTCTTGAATTTTGAAATCAATTTTGTCATGGATTATAATTTCAACTCCTGTTTTTTTTAGCTTCCTATTAGCTTGTTATAACTTCCACCAACTTTAATCTTCAGCCCGTTTTTGTCTGTGAGCTTGAGATGAATTTCTTTGTTTCCTAAATGAGTGGCTATTCTTTGCCTTTTATGGGGGAATTTAGACCATTGACATTTGGAGTTACTGTATACATCTGTGGATTCTTTGTTGCCATCTTGTACTTTGTGTGATTGACATTTTCCTCCCACCCTCCTTAACATTGTGTTACATATGTGTGAGGGAATTCATTCTTGTCTTCTTTCATCATTTGCTCAAAGAAATATTTGGTCATTGCTTTCAGTGTTATGAGGATAGGGTTACACTATGTGGTAGTCTCATTTGTACTCTGGATGTTGTTTTCTGACCAAAATTAGTTGGGAAGTAATTTTCATAGTACTGCTGCTATTGTTCTTGTTGTTGTTTTAACCTAACCTCCAAATTTTTCCTGATCTGAATAAACCCTTATCTCTCCAATTACTTTGATGGAGAGTTTGACAGGATGGAAGATTTTAGGGTGACCGTTATTCTCCTTCAAATTTTGTAAGGTGCTCTTCCATTCTCTTGTCTTCTTCACGGTTTCTGCTGTTAAGTCTGAGTATATGATTATCTGATTACCGTTATATGTGACTGCGTTGTTTTCTCCAGCTGCTTTATGATTTTTCTTCTTTTCTTCAAAGTTGGATATAATGACTACTATATGCCTTGATGTGTTCTTCTTGGTGTTCAGTCTAATTTGTGTCCTGTCTGTTTCCTGGAAGATTTTCTGATTCTCTTTCATTAAATTGAGGGTGCTTTCTTCAACAAGCCTCTAGCTATCTTGGCTGTTAATTTTTTCAGTATGTTTTTCTCTGGTATTTCAATTATTTGAATATTGTTTCTCTTTGTAGCATTGATCATTGTCCTCAGGTTTTCTTCAGCTTCTTTCGTTATGTTTTTGATGATCTTTCATGTTTGTTTATTTCTACTTGGCTACCTTAAACGGGTGCTGATACCTGACATGAGTTCAGGTCACAAATGAGTCACAAATCCTTTGTTGTTGATTATTTTCTAATTATCTACCCTTACTCATGCTGTCAGGTCATGCAAGGAAGTAGGGAGGAGAAAGGGGGCGACCAAAGTTGTCACTCTGTTCCTGGGTGGGGATGTGAGGCGTAAAGTCCATGGATGCATGACCTGATGGGAAATCAGGGAAGAGAGTACTGGAGTGAGCTAGGTAATTTTCAGAGGCTCTTCACAGGCCTTATGCCATGCTTAGAAAGAAGTCTGGAGAAATTACTGTACACTGGAGGGTCTTGGATCTTGGGTGCAGGAAGAGGTGATGGGTGCCATCCCACTGGATATGGTGAGACATGTGGAGATCCCACGGGTAAGCACAGTTAACTTAGAGTGTCTCAGAAAGCCCTAGAATCACTCTGTGTCCAAAAATTGTAGGAGATGTCGGAGCCACAAACCCAAGTACACTGAGAGTCTATTTCTAGTGCACATCCTCACAATAGTGGCCTCCTGATCTCTTATATTTCCAATCTAACAATGGGAGCACCGAACAGGTGATTCTACCTTGATGCCATCTTGAGATTCGGACTACAACTTCATTCCCATGCCTGATCCTCTCCAATTTATCATGATAGGGTTTATTTGTCTAGTTATGAGGATTTTTGTTTCTTTACATTTTGATATAATCCATATTGGAAGCTGTAACATTTGGTCTTCTGTAGGCAAATGTTTCAAGTCTTCTTTTCATCCAGTAAGTAAGATTGTTATCTATGTATCACAGCTTAATGATCATTTTGCCAATTCTGATGCAACATTCTTTCTCAAATAGTTCGATTCTTTTATTTATTTGCTAAGCATATAAATTGAACAAGTATATTGAAAGAATATAATCCTAAAGCACACCTTTTCTGATTTTTAAACCAGAAAGTATCCCCTTCTTCTGTTCTCTTGGTCTTTGTCTAAGTACCAGAAAAGTACAAATATGTTTCCTGAAATTGCTATTCTTTGCAATGTTAGCTGTAGTTTGTTATGATCAACATGTTGAATGCCTTTGCATAATCAGGGAGAAGAGTTAAGCATCATTCTGCCATTCTCTGCTTTCACTTAATATCTATCTGACATCAGTGATGATATGACTAGTTTAATACCCTCTTATAAATTGAGCTAGAATTGCTGGGAGTTCTTTGTGCATGTTCTGTTGCAACTGATTTTGAAAACTTTTCAGGAGGTTTTATCTGTGTGTGACATTGATGATACTATTGTTGCTACCACTACTAACAGCTGTATATATTATCTTTGGGTGGAAAATAACATATGGGTTGTTAATATCTTCTGTGAAATGGACTAACAGCACACTATGTGACTCCATGCACAACAGAATTGAGAGGTACCTTATTTTTTGTCATATCCATGACTGGTTGTGTTTGGTAGTAAGATAGAAGTATATTGCTTGGTCTTTCTTTCTTAGCCTAAAAGCTCTGCAGCAACTTGTTTAACATAGAAGCTACCCCTGAAAGACAGGCATGATTTCTTATGAAGTGTCTTGTCTAGAAATCAAACTCATGTCTCTTGTATCCTACCACTGAAACACAACTGCCCCAGTATCTGGTTTATAAAATATTAATTTTATTTCCTCATTAAAACCAAATAGGAAAAAATGGAAGTACGTCTTACTTTTATATTTGAAAGAAAAATTGTTTTCAAATTTTGTTATTTTACACAAGTAGCAATATCAGGAAATAGCTGGGTGTTGTGATTATTAAGGGACCTCTGATTCAGCAATCCTATGAAGAAAAGAATAATTACTGTCAGATCCTATTCTATCCTCACATTTTTTTTCAGCCACAATATTATTTTTTCTTGATGAGTGTCTTTATTTTTCCCACTGACCTATTTTACTAAAATATTGTCTTTCTCAATATTGTCTTTCTCTATCAGGAACTGACCCTTCCTGATAATGTGTCTACAGTACATGGGATAAACTATCACCATCTTGCTTTTAAGGAATAATTCACCTGTAATTCTTCCTTGAGAGATTTATTTGTCATTCTGATCATTCAGGATATATTCAATATTCTTTACAAATACCATGATTCAAATGTATGACGCATAGTCCCCTATTCATTGTCCAGCTTTTGCATGCATGCCACTTTGATAGCAAGATGTACCAAACCTAAGTCATGGTATTTTCTATTGCTTCACATATATGTGACATTTGAACTTTGAATAAAGACGACAGGGGAGTAACTGATGGATTTGAATTGGGGTTCTGGAGAAGAGTCTTTGAAGTACCATGGAGTAGCAAAAGGACAAACCAATTAGTTTTGGATGAAGTACAGCTAGAGCGTTCCTTAGAGTCAAGGATGGCCAGGCTGCCTTGCATACTTGGGACAGGCTGTCAGGAGAGACAGTCCCTGGCGAAGGATATCATGCTTGCTAAAGGAGAGGGGCAGGACAGGAAAGGAAAGCCGTCAAGAAGAAGGATTTACAGAGTAGTTGTAATAGTGGGCACATGTATGGGAATAATTATGAAGATGGGGCAGAGCCAGGAAGTGCTTCATTTCTTATGCATGGGGGCACTCTGAGTCAGAATCAATTGGATAGCACCAAAACAACCACCATTTTTGGCTAAATAATTTGGTTGTTAGAAAACTCAAATAGACTGTTTCAAATTGGATTTTTATTGGAAGCCACTTAGTAACAGGGACTAAAGCGATTTTTAAATGGAGTTAAATTTTGTACTGTAATAACAAACTTTTTTCACTGGATGGCTGTAAATCATTACGGAACTTGTATTAAATTGTAGTTTTCTCTTAAATAGAAGATGGAAATTACTTGTGCAGAATTGCTCTACTAATATCTTAGAAATTATTGTGCTTCTTACCCAGTTCTTTAGAAGACGTCATCTTACAACAAGGAAGAATGACATGAGATCCTTCTTTTTTTAACAAATGGATAGAACATCTGAAATCCACCTCATTCTGAGAGCACAAGTTATTTCTTAAGTTTGTAACAATATTTGTACATAAATACATATGGTTTATAATGTGATATGATTTTTAGCTTGTTAGATTTGGGAGATAATTGGTTTTCATAATTTACTAGAAGTATTTTCTGACATCAGGTTAATAATGGTAAAGGGAGTTAGATTTGAGAAGCATATATATTTTTTAAGAACTTATCAAGTCATAGCTTACCAATGAAAGAGATATAACTTGATGCTATAAGTTTTAACAGATTACAGTTTAGGAAAAATAGTGATGCCCTATGGTGAAGGTGAAGGTATCTCCCAATTCCAAGCCCCCATGCCAGGAATAGTACGAATATGAAGTCATTACAATACACTAACTCTGAAGAGAATCATTATGAGAAGGTAGGGTGATCTTTCTATTGACAGGAAAAGTGACAAAGAAGTTGATTTATGGACAGATTTAGATAAAACATGGGAAATGAAACTTTGGGGCTGATCTTGGAAATGTAGCCTTAAAGTTTTCATACTGAATTTTGAAGATCTGAAACCTATTTTTAACTGTTCCTGTTGGAAATAGAATTCAGTTGACAGAGTAAGCAATGACTATAAAAAAAGAATTAACCCAGGAGGCAGGTAATATATGGAGAAACCAAAGATTGCCGAAACAATGCCTCAAGGGGAACATAACAGAATAATAGAAGTAGGGCAGACAATGTGACACTGCAAAAGCTTTTGAAACCTACAAAGTCTATAGCTCAGTTGGCTTTCAGATTACAAACTTCCTGCTCTTAAAAGGCTTAACTGATTTAAGGGCATGCATAACAAGGACACCTGTGATCATCATCAAGTGACTTAAAATAGAGATTCTAGTACTAACCCAGGACTCCAACTATAAGTAAATTGTTGTGCACATGCCTAACTAGCTCTGCTAAGGATCCCAGAGGCCTTTGCTGCAGACTGTTTTGAATCCTTGGATTTTAACTTGACCCAACACTGACTACTCAGCTATTGAACACGGGGGCCAAGAAAGAGCTTATAACAAGCATTCCTGCATAAACTGCCCAAACCAGAAAATTTGCCCCAGGAAACTCATATCAATTTTTGTCTAAGATAATAGCTCTACAAAAATCATTAATTTTGGGTTGAGCCCCGGTGGCGTAGTGGTTGTGCGCGGGACTGCAGCCCACTGGGGTGGAGGTTCGATTCCAGCTTCATGGAGCAAAGGCTGGGCCTCCTACTCCCACCAACTGAGGGCAGTGATGCCCCCCCCAAAATCATTAATTTTACTTGTTGAGCTCAAGCAGATCTTGCTGTTCCCTGAAGTTCTCTCCTGCTGGTCTCTATTCTTTACAATCCTTAAGAACCTTTCCACACTCTTATTAAGGGAGTTCCAGGTAGAAAAGATTGTTAAGAGAATTGAATAAAGATTGTCCAATCCTACAGTTGATCTCAATTTCCTTTCTCTGAACGCAAGAGAAAATTTAATGGAGCATAGTTATCTCAGTCTCAAAGCGTAGCTCAGTTTAGCGACAAATTTTAGGAAGGTAGAAATGGAGGAAGAATCCACCCTTAAAATATCGTTAGGTGACATCGAGTCAATTCTGAACCAAAGATGACTCGATGCATAACAAAATGAAACACTCTCTGTCCCTCTGCCACCCTTCCAGTTGTTCCTATGCCTGAGACCATATTAGCATTAGCAGCCACTGTGTCTATTTACGCGCTTGAGAGCCTTCCTCATTTCTGCTGCCTGTTTACTTTACCAAGCATAATGTCCTTCACCAGGGATTGTCTCTCCTGGCAACATATCCTAAGTATGTAACATGTAGTCTGGCCACCTTTGACTCTAGTGAGCACTCTGGGTCTATTTTTTCAAAGACAGATGCATTTGTTCTTTTAGCAGTAGATGCTAATTTCAATATTTCCACCAGCATCACAATTCAAATGTATTGATTCTTCTTCAGTCTTTCTCTTGTAACTTTTATATGCATATGAGGCTAGGAAAAATATCATGGTTTGGAGGAGGTGCATTTTAGCTCTCCAAGTGCCATGTTTGCTTATCGATACTTCAAAGAAGCCTTGTACAACTGTTTGACCTAACATAATGGGTCTTTTGATGTCATGGCTGCTGCTTCCACGAGCATTACTTATGGACCCAAGCAAAACAGCTGTGTCTTCAGTGCTGTCCTCTACAGCACTGTCATCTAAGGAGGGGCATCATGTGTCCAGTTAAGATTGACCTACAGTCCTCAATGTGAAAGAGCTGCTCCGAAAATGAATGTCACCCTCAAGGGTTGGCACACGGGAATGAGGTCCACTCCCTCCCCCTTTCCTGTGAAAGCGTAAACAACACACTCTCCTCTGGTTCGTTATTTCCTGGTTCCCGCATTGACATCTTTTTCTTCCCCCACCTTCAGAGTGTCTTAAAGGCATTTGATAGGGGGAGGGAAAGATGTCTTTCAGCAGAGGTACCATCTGCATCTTTGTTTCTTCCTGCCTCCTGCCCGAGTGTATCATTTTAAAGTGTTGAAAAGCAAGGCACTTCGTCCGAGAACTAAGATGTGTCTGATCTAGTCACGGTACTTTCAATTGTCTCCTATGCATAGAAAAACTGGACTTTGAATAATGAAAATGGATGCATTTGATTTATGGAGATAGCAATAAATATTGAAAGTGCCATGACCGGCAAAAGAACAAATAGACATATCTGCAATAAACACAACTAGAATGCTCCTTAGAGGCAAGGATGTCAAGAATTCTCTTCCAGTACTGTGGGCAAGTCATGAAAGAATAGCCCTTGAAGAAGGACGTCATGCTCAGTGAAGCACTGAAGCAGTAAAAAGGAGGGAGGCCTTCCACAGATGGATTGACACAAGGAAAGGAGAGTTGTGTGGATGGCACAGGAGCTGGCAGTGTGTCCTGTCGCACAGGGGGTTGCTGTGAGGCAGAAACAACTTGACACAGCTAACAGCATGTCGGTACGTGTGTGAGCAGGGAATGCCTTTGTTGGGGGCGACAGCCGCTGATCATTCAGGCTACTGATTTATGCACCATGATGTCACAAACGCAAGAGAGACATCGGCGTTGTGTACTTCAAATTGAGGCCTCACAAGCGGGGTTCTATAAGAGGGGTGTGTATGTGTGTGTGTGTGTCTGTGTGTTACAAGCAAGAAGTAAATCCTACTTGTCTTTAAAACCCTTTTATCGTGGCCAATGAAACAACGCATGTACAGACTCAAAAGTTTTACAGGCTTTTTTTCCCCAAAAAAAACATTTTTGGGGGGAAAAAATCAAGAATTAATCCAGATAAAATAGTTTATCCAGCTATTCTCTGGCTGGATCATATCAAGCAGTGGTTTTAAAACATTCTCTTCTTTCTTGAAGTCCGTGATATCAGTTCTCCTTTTTATCTATCATGCCCCACCTCCCCCACTATACCCCCAAGAACTCTTATTCTCGTCTCTATAATTTCATCTATCATGGGTTTTATATACCTGAAAACATAGAAAAACACATACTAGTCAAAAAGGCTACCAACAATTCTAAAAATACAAGAGACAAATACCATTATGGAAAAAAAAAGAGAAAAAACATAGATCAAAGTAACATGTAAGCCAAATCTTTGAAAAGGAAGATGTGGAAGAGGTGTAATGAACCTCTTCAGTAACCGTATTGCATGATACTGGGATACCAACAGGCCTGTAGGAGAGTAGTGCATCTTCAAAGTGTCACCAGACAAATAATTGGCTCGGAGTGTCGGAGTGGGGTGTGGCCGTGCTTGAGTGCAGCATCACTATGTTAAGTGAGTCATCGCCATGTATCACAGGGCATCCATGTCTTCCCAAAGAGCAGCTTCAGGCTGTACTCGAAGACAAATTTGAGAGGAAGGCATTTGATTGCTTGGCAAGGCGTACACCACCCTTCTTCTGGTTATGTTCCAAGCAAGTCTTTAATTGGTTGCTGCTGTCTTCCCTCTTCATTTAAAACTTTAGGTTTAAAACTTTAGGTTCTATTCTGTTGATGGAACCAGGCAGACCTGATTTTAAAGGCTTCTTAAAGATACAGTGAGGAGTAGATCATGCTTGTAACCTGGGGTCTGACGATATACTCATAAAATCTTCACAAGAGATTTATGAACCACAAAATTGACGTGGAGCAGAGTAAATGCTTTCTTTGTTGCTGTGAGGTGCCTTGAAGAGTGATACTATTTAAAACTGAGTGAAACACTGACTTCTTCCACCTGCATTGTTCTCACAATTGTTGTTGGGCATGAGCCCTTTGTTGCACTCAGTATGCCACTCCACCTTGTCACGCATCTTCCTCATTTGCTCTTCTTCTCTACCAAGCATGATGTCCTTTCCAGGGACCTGTCTCTCCTAACAGCATGGTCAAACTACATGAGGCATACGTTGCCAGAGTAAATGTAGTCTTTTGCACACATAATTGGCTAAGGCCTTACTTATTGCTGTCAAATGAATTCCTAAGTGGTAGTGACCCTATAGGTCCTAAAAGAGAACCACATTATAGGGTTTCCAAAGCTATATTATTTACTGAAGCAGATTGTCAAATCTTTTTCACATTGAGCTATTTGATGGTTTAACTTCTGATATTTAGCCACTAAACTTAACTGCATGCCCAAAGATCCTTATTTGCTAAATTGTTTCATTTATTTCAGTGGATCTATTTATTGGTTATGAAAGGAGAATAAAGCTATGTGACTATTTGAACTACGTCAGTACTTCTTATAAAAAGTATACTACTGATTTTGTGCCTTAATAAAAGGTTTTATAATGTGAAGTAATTTATGCTATTCTCTTGTCTTTAGCTTTATTTTCTTTCCAAATTCAATTATTAGCTTTCCCTTCTGTCTGCATTCCTCCATATTTCCTTCCATCATCTTCTTTCCCCCCCTTTCTTCTCCCTTCCCATCTCCCTCCTTTCCATTCATTCTATTTTTAATAATGTATGTTGTTGACATAACTGTTGTGCTTTAATTTCTAAAAAATCATTGACATTGCATCATGGTAAATGGATTGTTGATTAAATGGTCAGTGAAGGAACACATAAGGAGATAAGGTGAATAAGGATAAGGAGATAAGGGATACATAAGGTGAAGAAAACTGATGGTGCCTGGCTGTTAAAAGATAGAGTGTCTGGGGGTCTTAAAGGCTTGAAGTTAAGCAAGTAGCTATTGAGCAGGGAAGCAACAAAGTGCACGTGGAAGAAGTACACCAGTCTGAGTGATCATGATGGTACAATTGGAATAGGTATCAGAAGTCCAAAATCAAGCAACCACATTGAAGTGAAAGAGTATGGACAAAGTGGAGACCCCAAACTCATGTTAAGATAATTGGATAGTTCCTAATAGAAGGGGCACATGAAAGAGTTGATAAATCTAGGAAGAGGTATATCAATGATGAAAAATGTAACTATACTCTAATTCTTTAATATTTCCTCCATTCACTATTATGGCATTTCTTTTATCTCATTAATCTTGTTAGATCTGCACATGCTCATATGTATAACTAAGAGCTTGGAAATATGAAAGCCAAGATAGATAACCCTTCAGAAACTGGAACAGGGAGGACAAAGGAGCTGATAACACTGATGATTGTATAAACCCCACTTGAGAGGAATGAATAACAGGATTGCAGGTGAATGGTAGATTGGATGGGGTAAGGTATGGCAAATAATAATAATAGACACGACTATAATGAACATTATATATTACAATAATAAGGGTTCCTGGGAAGAGGGTGCAGAAGGGGAGCTGATATCAAAGAGTTCAAGAAGAGAGAATTATTTTTGAGCATTTGAAATCAGTGGTAGCAATATTAAAATTATGCTTGATCTAACTGAATTATGGACTGCTATAATAGCTGTAAGGACTCCCAGTAAAATGATTAATAAAAAATAAAATTATCTTGTGCAGCAGATTTACATAATGAAATGCAACTTTTGCTCTCTTGACTGCGGTCTCCATGGGAATTGACAGCTCCAGACAGCTCCAATCTCTTCTCCACTGATCCGCCTTTCCCCAAAACTTTTCTCTATTTATCATATTGCTACCTATTGACTCAGTGGTAAAGATATGGATCTTTTTTGCTTTGAATTTTAGTTCATAATGAAGTCTACAATTCTTGCCCTTCATCAGCAAGCGTCTCAAGTCCTTTTTACTTTCAGCAAATAAGATTGTCGTTTGTATATTGCACATTGCTAATAAACCTTGCTCTACTCCTGATCCTGCATTCATCATATAATGCAATTTCTCTGAACATGTGCTCAGCGTACAGTTTGAATAAATATGATGAGGGGATATAACCCTGGCATATACCTTTCCTGCTATTAAAGCATGCATTCCGGATGGTCTCAAATCAGTTGGGCCTAGTATTACTGCATGAATTTGCTATAAATATGCTTCAGATGTCTTCTGAGTATAGTAGACCCTCTGAATATATTTGCCTTTTTGTGTTGGCAGGATAAAAAGGAAGATATTTGAGTTTTGAAATTTTGAAAACCACACATATTTCATTTTTTTGAGTAGTGCAAGATCTCTACAGATGAAACCAAATCTGCTGCCTTCAAGTTGATTCTAACTCATAATGACTCATATAGGGTTTCTGATATTGTAAATCTTTTCTGGCACTGGCAACCTCACCTTTCTCACCTGGAGCTCCTCAGGCTCTTCAACCTCTGGCCTTTCAGTAAGCAGCCCAATACCATAAGCACATATCAAATTCAAAATGTGGGGAGGTATATTACCATCACAACTAGACGGTGGTCAATATGTAGCTGTCTGCTGGCAATATACAGTAGAGAAATGAGAGCAGTCATCCCAGTTAACACTGGGATTCATTTACTCCATATATGTACAGAAAATTAAATAGAAATGATATACAGCAAGGTAAAAGAATTTAGGTTAAAAAAGGAATTTATGTAATTTCAAAACCTTAGTCCTTATTTTTTGCACTACTTCGTGAATACTATTTTATGTGAATATATAGCATTAATAAAATGTTTTGAAATACAAACCATATTACACAAAATTCACACTGGAAGAAAGCAAATCAACAGTTTTTAGTCAGTTCAGAGTTGTTCAGCCACTTCATTCATTTAGCATTTTTAAAAGTGTAATCATTCAAATTCTTTTTATAATTTTTATTTAATATCATTAAATATGTCTTTATATGCAATCAAAACTGTATTTTACAGACTTTTAAAGTTGTTTTAGCATATACACAGCTGTATAATTATCACCACTATCTAATTTCAGAATATTTTCGTTACCCCAAATTGAAAATCTATAATAAGACTACTACTCTTACAGTGCATATTTCACACCAAATTTTTGCCCTATATTTGGCAGAGAATGCATCTTACATTTCTTATAGATTTGCAAAGGATAAGATTTTCTTTAATTGCTCAGTAGTTAGGAAAGAGATTGAGTTTTAGGTTGATGGTTGTTGAAAAAGGGTTCCTGGTAATTGAAACCCTTTCCTGTTAAAGGAAAGGTTGGTGATTTTAACTCACCAGCTGCTCGAAAAGAGGAAGACATGGCAATTTGTTTCTATAAGAAGGTACAGTCCCGGAAGGCTTTCAGGACAGTTCTATTCTCATCTACAGTGTTTCAGTGAGGTGAAATTGACTAGACAGCCATGAATTTGCTTTGAATTGGGTTAGACTTTAACCAAACTTTAGACTTTTGGTTTGGTTTGAGTTTGCTTTCTGAGTCAGACTTTAAAGGACTGAACTGTTTTCTGAGGCAAAATTTTAAACATTAAAGAAAGTTACTGAGTTAGGTAAGAACAGAGCAGTACTCCAATAAGAAAACACAGCATGAGCCAGCACAGAAATGAGAGAGAACATTGTATTTTCAGGAAACTGTAAGTGCTCATTAGAATTCTGTGTGAGGTTTAATATTGCAAAATGAAGAGGTAAATAAGGTCAAAAGAGGCAAATAAAGATATTTGTAGCTATTCTTTACTAATATGCATGTATCTTCACATTTTAAAGATTATTTTGATTCTAACTCAAAGCATAATTGTGTACAATTAGTCTATATTATAGAATACTTATCCAAGATAAGTCTAATGCAGAAATAAAGCTTTCTACTGTTAAAAAGAAAAAAGTTATATTGCCTTATACCATCAAGAGCAGAAATTTCTTCCTGCTTACTTTTGTCATCTTAAGAAGTCCTGGCAGTGGCCTTGGATAAGCATTGGACTGTTAACCACAAGGTTGATTTCAATCTACCACCTGTTCTATGAGAGACAATAGAAGCTACATGTTTTCAAAATGATTGTCAGTGTCAGAAACTCTATATGAGGCTGATATGAGTTGGAATGGAGGAGATGAAAGAGGGATTTGTTTTGTCTTTTAGCTGTGCTGATAAGTACTCCATCAGAATCTGAAAGCAGCACTGTTTACAGTTAAAGAGTAAATATC
The DNA here is from genome assembly GCA_004026705.1 of Nesogale talazaci. Taxonomy (NCBI): domain Eukaryota; kingdom Metazoa; phylum Chordata; class Mammalia; order Afrosoricida; family Tenrecidae; genus Nesogale; species Nesogale talazaci. The sequence continues at coordinate 157,962 of PVJH01001585.1, read as the reverse complement.
TTCCATCTGTCAACTCTTTTATTTTATAGATTAAGTAACTGAAGTTCAGAGCTATTTAGGAAGTTCAGATATCCTTGTATCAAATTCTGTGTCTGTTTGATCATTGATTTATTTGTATATTCACTGTATCATTAGTTCATTGGTGCAACTGACTATTGACTCCCCAATATGATCCAGTACCTAATAAGAGTTGTGATTTTAATTATGTATCTCATTAAAAGATGGTTTGGGATCTTAATCCTGTGCCTGTGGATGAGACCACATCTGGAAGTAAAGTTCTTTAGTTATATAGCAAGCACACTGGACTAGATAGGTTCTAAACCCAATTGATTCTAAGTGAGTCTTATTACAAAAAGCTGAATAGACCTAGGAATACAGGCAAGATAATATAAGTTCCATGGAATAATGGAGACCAAAGCATTTTAAACCACTGGAATATTTAGGACTATAAGCAGTCACTAGAAGCTGGAGGACTGGTCCCTAAAGTCAGTTCCCTGAATTTGGATCTCTAAACTAACAACAACAACAACAACAACATTTTGATGTAATAAATTTATGACCTTCAAATCCACATTTAAGTTGTGTTTTTGTTAGACCAGCACTAGGTAACTAAAACACTAGACATGGGGAAAAGGAAACCCATAAGGAACCCTAGTAGCACTATGGTTAAAGGCTTGGTTATTCGCTGATAGGTCAGCAGTTTAAATCCATCAGAACCTTCACTATAAAAAGATGTGGCAGTGTGCTTTCAGGAATCTTAGTAGATTACTTTATAAATCATTTCCAACTTTTAGATTCCATTCAACTCCTATATAACTACAATATGCAACTTTTATTACAAGTGTTCGACTAGTTCAAACTCTCGGCTGCCCCACCAAGGAAAGGTGAGGCTATCAATTTCTGTAAAGCTGTACAGTCTAGGCCGCCAAGAGGGGCTCTGCTACTCTGATCTGTGGTGTAGTGCGGGTCAGAATTGACTTCACAGCAGTGACTTTGAGTTACTGAATATCAAAGGACTCGTTGGCATTGTTAGGTAAGCATTGGATTCCACCAACCAAAGACCTGTCTGGTCCTTTCAAGAACCCCTCCGCGAGCCCCCATGAGTTGGTATCTATTTGATGGAAACGATTGTTATTAGATACCATTGCGTTGGTTCCAGCTCGTAGTCATCCTGAGTACTATGGCATGAAACATGCCAGGTCTGCACTAGCATCAAAACTGTTCTTATGTTTGAACCAATTGTTGCAGCCACTATGTCAATACATCTTGTCTAAGGCCTTCCTCCTTTTGATGACTCTCTAGTTCAACAAGCATGATGCCATTTAAGCATCATGGTGTGTCTCACACACCAAAGTGTGTGAGACAAGCCACACCATCTTTTCCTATAAGGTGTATTTGGGCTGTTCTTCCACCAAGACAGCTTTGGCCTTTTCTTTTGCAAGTACTTTGTACTTTCAATGTGCTTTGCCAGCACCGTTATTCAAACTAATCAGTTCTTCAGTCATGTTTCCTCAATGTACAACCTTCCCAGCCAGTTGGGGCCAGGCACACCATAGTCCTTAAAGTACCATCCTTACTATTCAATACTCTAAAGAGATCTTGTGCAGCTGATAAGCTACAACAAAATCGTCAATTGGTTGCTTTCCTATTGCTTCCATGAACAGTGACTGTGCATTCAACCGACAGGAGATCCTTACAACTTTAATTTTTCTCCATTTATTAGGGTGTTTCCTATTGGTTCTTTTTTATTTTATTATTATTTTTTTTTATGCATCACTGCCCTGGTGGTGGGAGTAGGAGGCCCAGCCTTCGCTCCTGTGAGCTGGAATTGAACCTCCATCCCAGTGGGCCGCAGTCCGCACACAACCACTACACCACCAGGGCTCAGCCCTCCTATTGGTTCTTTTATGAGGATTTTTGCCTTCCTTACATTGAGTTGCAATCCACACTGAAGGCTATAATCCTTTGTCTTCATCGACAAGTGAGCAAGGTTGTGTGATCTGCATAGCTAAGGTTATGAAGAAGTCTATAATTAATTTGGCAATATTTATTGGTAGGATACTTAAGTGAGAATAGGAGAACCTCTGCGTAAGACTGATGGTGGGAATAGGGGCCTAAGGTTACAGATGAGCAAAGACTTGATAGGGCATTATTAAAATAACAAGTGTAGGAACGAGCTCAGGGTGAGCTCAGCATGCACTAGGCTAGAGAGCAGAGGGAAAATTCTATTTTCAGAAAACCAAATTCCAGAGAGTAATGCAAATGTTTAAGATATTTAATGACTAATCCAAAGGTTGAAGATTTGATTCTGCCCAAATGTGTCCCTGAAGAAAAGTTTGGAGATGAAGTGCTCAAAGTGCAGCACTTGAAAAACACTTAAAGAGGGTCCCGTTTCTCTGACACACATGACGTCATCATGAGTTGGAGTTCACTAAGCTGCAATGGCTATGGTCAAGCTCTATGCTAGGGCTCATGCTAGTCTATCTACATGTCAGGTTTCATTGTGAAAGATCAGTAGAAGACTTAGATAATAAGTTTATGAAAGGCTGTGCGGGTTACGCAAAAATGGAAAATTGCAATTTAGTATCTTAATTGATGTCTTAATTTCCAGTGAAATGGTATAATCGTATTTGCTTGCCAAGAATGAAGATCAGAGGACCAGACAAAAGAAGTAATGGTCTCACAATTTGTGTGGGAAATGATGGGGTGTTAAGTTAGAGTTGAGACTACACACATGGAGAGTTATACCCAGAGAGGAAAGATGGAAAAAAGCAAAGTCAATGGGACTTGCTGATTGATGGCATTTGGATCATAAAGGGAAAAGATGATGCCAAAATTAGTCTTACATAATCTCTACTCTTCCTATGAATGTAAAAGCTGGAGACAGGTATTCTTTACAGCAGCACATGTATAATTAATACAGGTTCATCTATCACAATATTTTTGGAGTTAAAGAATAAGTATTATCATTTTTGCTGATAGCATGGAGATAATTTTTGATTCATAATGATGCCTCATGACAGGGTAGAACTATCTACCCTGAAATATCCCCAAATTATAGAAACAGTTCACCAGGCCTTTTTACTACAGGATTCAACTCACCAATTATCTGGCTAGCAGCTGAGTGCTAAATTATTGTGCCACCAAGGGTGCTTACACCAAGTGCATAACCTACAGCTTCTGTTGTTCCTTAAACCAAATCACAACAGAGACAATGGCTAGGAAGAGACTGAGACCCTGAGGATAAACAGCTACAGGAGCCAGAGGTTTTCAGTGTAGTTATTCCCTTGTTATTTGTTCTTTATCAAAGTTCACTCAAAGATTATTTGACAAGGAAGGGAATGTGGCAATGAAGGATGCAGATGTGCCTTATGTCAATGAAGACTTATTTAAAAAACATTAAAGCAACATAACAAAACCTCATAAAACTGAGGAAAATGGTCTTTCAGCGACAATGACCAAAAAAATTCACAAATATGTGATATAAAACTTTGCAGTCATTACCATCAACATTATCATCAACACTAAGAAATGTTGGACACATTTTCCATTCATGGGTTGTTTAGTAAAATGCACATAAAGTTTTGTGAATGTGTAATTGGAAAAGGCATGTCTTCAAAATAAAGCAGCCAACTAAATGAGGTCCCAGATACATCCATATGGAACAAGCCATCCAAGGATTTTAAATAATATACCCAAATCCAGTGGAGGGAACCATATTAGAGTTTAAATTCTGAACACTCAGTTTGCAGAAATTGATGAATGACAATCCAAGCTTATAACCCATTTTCAGGGTACCCATATGGATTAAGCCTTCCATGTGTCTCCTCTGACTACAGTCCAGAAATACAAATAGCCTTGCTTGGGGCTGAGCCCCGGTGGCGTAAGTGATTGAGTGTGGGACTGCGGCCTGTGGGCTTGGCTTTTCAAATCCAGCGGCGGCTCTCAGGAGCAGCGCTGGGTAGCTCCCATGACCACCAGAGGGCAGTGATGACCCCCCCCAGAAAAATAAACAAATAGCCTGGCTATCAGCTAAAGTGCATTGTAAAGTGCATTATTGATGATGTAGTTAGAAAGTAATCTAATTTAATATCCTTTTGACCTAATCTAAATTTGCTCATTTTTAATATTTTCTGCTTCAGTGTCCATTGAGGTTTTGACACTGTCATGTTTTTGTTTTGCATATTTTTCTGTATATGAAATACAGGGTAGGAAAATCTATAAAGACATTTAACTGGATTAATAGTTTCGTAGGGGCCTGGCAGGAGAGGTTGAGGGGAGTTAGAGAGCTAACAACATTGAATAAAAAAAAGAAGAGAATGTTCTAAAATTGATTGTGGAAATGACTATATAACTCTTATTAATATGATTTAATTATGGAGATGTATAGTACTTGAATTTTATGCCAATAAAATAAAATCCAAACTAACTGCCATCAAATTGATGTTGACCATTAATGACCCTATTGGCTTGGCTAGAACTGCCTCTGAGTTTCTGAGAGTGAAATTCTTTACAGGAGTAGAAACCCTGTGTTTCTCCTGAGGAGCTGGTTGGTATTTTGAACTGGTGACCTTGTGAATCATAGACAGCTGGTAACCACTATGCCACCAGGGCTCCTTACATATTAAAATTATTTAAGAAAAACAAGTTAAAACAAAACAAGTTAAAGACAAACAGGCCTCAAATCCCACTAGCTTACTAACTGGCAGCACTGCAGAATTGCTCCCTTGAAAGCATAATTTATTTTGCCTGTACATATTTTAAAAACAAACCAAACATATATATTTTTAAAATGAAAAAAGCAAGTATTCCATTGCATGCTTGGAAGTATTAAACAAACCACAGTTTGAAAAGTTCCTTTTCTCTAACATTTGATAGTTTTCCTAATGCTGATGCGATCCATACAGCCCGCCAGGAGGGAGACACTCTGGTACATTCTCAATGTAAAGGTGAAAAGGCTGGATTATGGTGTCAGCTGCCATTGTGTGGTTCCCAGTTGCTGGAGATCCTACACACAATGTCTAGACAAACTCTCCAGTCCTGTGCCACCCCGCATTTTGATTACAGATCCAGCAGCTGTCAACTATAGGTTTTTCGGTGGCTGAAATACATCCTCACGCCTTGCTTTCTAGACCGGTATTAGCTGAGCAAGAAGGTGAACTGGCTGGGAAAGTGAGATTGTTACCTCTCCGAACGACAACGGTATAGAGAGATGCCGAGTCAACCTGAGTCACCACTACGACTCTCTGTCTCACAGGGTTGGTTCTGGCCCTATGTACAAGGAAACATCACCCAGTCCTGGGTCATCCTTACAACTTTCATTGCTGTGCCCATTGTGGCAGCAACTCAGTCAACCCATCTTGGGGAGTGCCTTCTCCTTTTTTCTGCCCCTCTACCTGTTCCAGGGATTGATTTCTTCTGATAGCATGTTCAAAGTATGTGAGATGTAGTAGTGCCACCCATTGCATCTAAGGAACATTCTTCTTATACCGCTTCCAGAACAGATCTGCTTGCCTCATGGCAATTATGTATAACATGAAAAACAAAACCAAACAAACAAAAACCTCATTGCCACCGAGTCTATGCTGACTCTTAGCAGTCCTACGGGGCAGAGTGGAACTTCCTGTGTGTTTCCAAGACTCTTTACCGGAGTGGAAAGCTCTTTCTCCCAAGGAGTGTCTGGTAGCTTTGAACTGCTGACCTTGCAGTTAAGTAAATTGCTATAGGATTCAGTTGAATGTGCAAAAAGTAAATAAAAATGTGTGAATTTTGTATTCTTCATGTGGTTGGGGGGAAGGACAGGATTAGATGAGGTAACAGTGCAGGAAAAGGGTCCTGCTTTGGAGAACCCCCGATAAGCCTAAAACAGCCTGCCCGAGAGAGTATTGATCTCTGGCAAGGCGCCCTGCATAAAAATCTGTATCTGAAATTAAGAATATACATCTGGAAACATTTAAAGATATGAATCCACACACTAGATAACATTTTCTTTGCCCTACTTGAATAGGAAGATGTGAAGGAAAGGACAGATTGTTGTTATTTTCCCCAGGTTCACCCAAGCATATAACCAATCACTGAGCATTGCGTAAACATATAAACTATTTTTCAATCAGTTGTGATTGAAATTACCTTTAAGATCAGGCAGAGAAATAAAATTATTGCTCAAAAGTTCCGAAGAGAGCAAACTGGGAACCCTCAACAGAAATGTTTCTATTGGTCTTTTGAGTTAACAGATTCTTTTGCATTAGGAAAATTATGAGAACACTGAATTTAATTTCCTTCAGTTTCTTGGAGTTTGAGGCATGTCTTACATGTGTGCATTCATACACACACACACACACTCTCTCTCTCTCTCTCTCTCTTTCTCTCTCTCTCTCTCTCTCTCTCTCTCTCTCTCTCTCGCCATTTGATCCTCAAGTAACCTCATCTCCTTATTTGGCAATTCGATACAGCTTTTAATTGAAATAGAAACCACATAACCTAAGCACAATATTAAGCATTTTACAAACAAGGTATTTTAATGATTTTTCTCTTCCTTTGCCAAAGAATACAGTCAGTGAACTGGTTAAAGGATATACTTCTGTACACAAAAATATCCATGATTTTATACAAGAATATGGAACAGAGTTTAAAGATAAGTAAAAACCATAACAGCACAATAAATAGGATGTGTTCCTCTAGCACAACAGAGCACGCACTGTTAGGAAGCTGTCAAAATTTGCCTTTCAAAGTGCTTTATGGTCTTCAGAGTTAGGCTCATATTTCTCAAAGAGTTGAGGTTAGGGATGATTCATTGAATATTTATTTTCAAATATTGCTCTTTATTTGCATGTACAACAATAGGGGGAAAAGATATTATAATTTAATTTTTGTCAAAAAGTCTCCAGATCTGATAAATTCTATTAACTTCCCACTTTAATATTTTAAAATGCAGTTTAATCTAAGCTCTAGCACCATATGCAGATGAAATATATGCATTTTGTCAGCAAAACAATATTTTATATCATCTTTGTTTCTCTGGCTATAAGCATAATGTTTAGAAAAAATTTACCAAGCTAAAAATAGTTCATTTATGCTGTAATTAAAAAAGAGAGCATATTAAATACCTTTGGTAAAAATAGATATATTTAACAAGATTAGAAAAGCAAACTGTAACAATGTCAAAAGGAGAATATAAAAATTACACAATAAAACAAATAAACCAACTTATAGACAGAGTGAAAATCAGGCCACTCTTCTCAGGTTTTTCTCTTCCAAACCACAAATATAGTTTTCTTTTTTCAAATGGTACAGATCTTAATAAGAAATATGGAAATGTCCAGTCTTTCCTATTAGCATGACATAAGTTTAATTTATAGTAACACAGTCCTTTGTAAAAACCAAGTTTGTAGAAATTAGAATATTCTGATTTATTAATATGATTATAAGGGAGGCAAGGGTGGATGGGTGGGAGTTCAGAATCTTTGACATTAGGCCCAGAACACGAAGTTTTAAAATTAAGCAAGGCCACAGATCCCAGGTCTTCATTTGCATAAACAATTCTTCTGCCCCACTTCCCGCCTCCCCACTCCCCCACCCCCACGGTGTGCTGACATAAACCTAAATTCTACAAAGAAAATCACAATACAGAACATAGCTAGCTGTATAGGTATATGGTAACTCTGTAACTAGCTAGTGATCTACAACATTGAATCCCTCCTACCCCCCACAAGTGAAGACCTTCTTCCAGTCCCTTTGGGCCTCCTCTCAAAAGAACGGTCCGACAACTCCTAATTCCATTTGGTGTCTGCTCCTTTAGAATGCACTGTAAACCCTGAAGTTGCAAGGTCCCCGGAGCACACAACTGAGATTATGGAGTGAGATCACTTGTCGGTTCTAGAACAGGACCCGTCAGGACGCTGCTCTGCTCCGGGAGGGGCCGCAGGCCGTTATCCCCCCGTACTCCCTCGGCACACACAGTCACACTCCTCGTGGTGCTCCAGGGCTACGTCGGCAAGGGATTTGTGCAAGCCCCTGACACCAGTCTTTGGTCTCAACTGAAGGACCTGAAAGAGAACAAGGAAAACAACTTTCAAAATCCACCAAGGCACCTGTGAGCAATTGGACACCCCCTGACAGGGGAGTCATGGGAGGAGAGGGGTCAGTCAAGTGGCAGTGAGGTAGCAATGAAGCTAAAACTTTCCTCTATTTCCTGGACGTTTCCTCACCCCAAACACCACAGTCCCAACTCTGCCCTGCAGTTCCTGCTGGACTGGAGAAGGTGCACTGAGTAGATGGGAGCTAGAAACGCAGGGAACTCGGGGTGGATGAACCCCTCGGGGCCATTGGTGGGAGTGGAGTTGCTGCATGGGTGGAGGGAGGGTGGGGTGGAGAGAGGAAGCCAGCGATGGGGATCTGCAGACTGTCTCCTAGCTGGAGGATGGACACAGGGAGGAGTGGGCAGGCGGAGATGTCGGGCAGTGTAAGATACGACAAAACAATAATGACTGCAGAGTAATGAGGACTGGCTGGAGGAGGGGGGAAAGGTTGGAAGGGGAAGGAAGGGAGGCTCCTATCAAGGGCCCAAGTGGAAAGGCAGATGTTGGGAGAATGTTGACGAGGACCGGCAAGTGGGGATGCTTGGCACAGTATATGTAACTATGTATTGAACTATGTATGATGAAAAGCGATGTATGATAATAAATGATAAAAAAAGAGAATAAGTAAACTGACAAAATTTATTGATAGCAAGAAATGTACAAATGTGCTTGATACAATGGACGTATATATGAATTGTGATAAGAGTTGTATGAGCCCCCAATAAAATGATTTAAACAGCAAAAAAAAAAAAATCAACCAAGGCACCTCATATCTATGGACTTTGGAAATTTGGGGCAAGTTAGTTTCAAAAAAGCATTTGATATCCCCTGGCAACTTATCGTATTTAATTTTTCCTAGAGAAAGCGTCGCAAAACCAAACATGTCCACCTGTATCCATGCCCCCCCCCCCCCAAAAAAATGCACACAGTTACTATTCCATTCAAAAAGATTTTTCAATACTAACAATTTGGAAGGCCACTGGGTTAGAATAAAGAACATGCTTCCCATGAAAGACTCTCTCTGTTCACTCTTCATTTTTCTCAATTACTACGTAAGAGATAACTTCACCTAGATTGAAGATTTTAGAATCACTAATGCACAATGAGTTGTTCAATTTGTTGTTTCTTTTCATTTATTCAATCCCACATTTAACTACTATTTACTACACTTTGAAGCAATTCGCTAATGCACAGGAAGAGTGCTTGAAGAAATGTGATCCCAGCGCAGCTGAGTTTGCTCACTTTGGCCTCTCATTAACTTTCTTGGCTACACTTTAAGTCCTCTAGGAACCTGATGAGCTAGATTAGATATTCTTCACCAACATCAGCTTCAGTCAGAGCTGACTTTAAGCAGCTGGATCCTACTGTGTGGAATAAGGAGGTTTGGCAATGAGAAATGCCTGTATTACAGGAATTTAGCTCCAGTTGGGTAGGAGAGATTTTTAATTAAAAAAAAAAACAAGACACTGAAAACAAACACATTCCCTTTGAATACAAAAGATCCATAAAATCTGCAAACAACTAATTGAAAAATTCTATACTCACCACAAATTCAAATATATTCAATTATTTTTCTTATAATACAAATGATCAAAATTTACAACTTGTATTTTTCTCAGATGCTGACAGAGAGTAGAGCACATAACAATAAGAGTTCTAAATTTTCTGTTAGACATAGATAAATTCATAAAACATAAAATCTACATCCTTGAAATTCTAAAATCAACCTAAAACTTCCCAAATATTGTGGCCATTCTACTTTAAGACTTTTTGCTGATATATATGTATATATGTAAATATACACACACATATGTATCTTGTTTAGAATAGCTGTCTATGTCAGAGGTTAATTATCTAACAAATTTTGAATGCTTACCGAGTGACAATCGATGTAATACTGTTTTTGCATTCTTAAACTCGCAAGAATTCTATAAAGCAATTTATAATTATCACCCCTATTTCACACATGAATGAACAGAAGTTTAAATAGATTAAGTGACGCTTCCAGTATATAGACCTTTATGAATCTTTAAATTTATTGTGATTTCCACAGAAAAATTAGAATATTAGTACATGATTACCATTACACTAATTTGTTAGATGTGTGAATTGTGTATGATAAGTCATGTGCATGCATATATTAGAGGTATTTGTGAGATGCTTGCTTTTGATATCATATAGATAGAATTACATAGCTGCACATGTTGTATATGTATGTTCATCTATGTTATATAAGATATTTACATTAATAATGGAAAGTGGAATTTAAAAAATATAATACAGTTTTCACATACGTTTTGGAGTCCCCTTGTATATACTTAATCTAAAGGTTGAAGAACAGTGAATTAATGCTAATCTATTCAAAGTTCACAGAACCTATAGCTACTCTTCATAGGTTTGCCTGTTGAAACAAGTTTTACTTGAGATTGAAAACAGATTTTGCATACGCCATAGACACATTATTATTGCTCTTAAAACTGCTATTTAGAAACAAGAAAAACAGAAAGTATAAAACAAAGGACAAAATGATGAACTGGGGTTTAATACAGTTGAAGACAAATCTGATAAGGGTTCAATATTTGATAGCTCGCTTTAAAGAATGAATTTATAGTTTTCATTGGTTATAAACTGAAGACCCATTGGCTAACTCAGATCTCCAGATACAGTTTAGTAAGGATAGGCTTTAAAAACTTCAAAATTGACTGAGCTTATGTGGGAAAGAATAACTCTATTTGAATTAATATCTTATGCTCTTATTGAGTACCATCCAATTCTAATATATGATTAACTCTTAAGACATCTTAATTTGACACTCCTGCTCTAAGGGTTTGCTCCTGACAAGATCTCAGTACACAAAATAACAATATGAGGAGCCCAAGGGCGCATGCGTCCTCACTGGCACTCTTGAGACAACCATGCCCATGACTCTCGACCCCTTGACATGGAAATAGAGCCTCAATTCCCAGCACAAGACATTTTCAGTGTGACATTGAACTAAAAGGAGAACACATGTAATGACAATCAGTAGTCTTATTTGCAATCACAGACCATCAGTTTTGGATGTTATCTTTTAAAAGATTTATCCAGAACTGGCTAACAAATAACAAAACAATGAAATATTGGAGATAGTATCATATTCCACACACAAGCATCTTGCACACCAGGAAACCAAAAACCATGGAGTAGTTTGTGATGCACAGTAAACTTATTAGTGACCATCACAATTGGTGGTAGATCAATACCACCTGGAGATAAAGTGTCTTTTTCAAGACCCCAGCTGTTTGCCGTACTTTATAAGCTGCTAATACAATAAAGGTGAAAGGCATGAAAACCATATGATATAAAGTGCAGTGTGTGAAACTGTGCATGCTTCAGTAACCTAATTGATGTCTCAGACTTCCATGATGCCATTTTGCATTTTAAAATATTTTTATTTGTAACAATTATTTATCCTGCATTATTAATTTAGTGGGAAAAGGTGTAAAAAAGCAAAGTCAAAGGAAGGCAGATTTGGATTCAGTAAAAGACAATTAAAAATTAAAATTTACTCATATTTATGACTTCCTGACAAATGTTACAAGATGCTGGCTGCCTCTGAGGTGATGGTGGGGAATCACGGGGGATAGTGCAGCACTAATGAAAATATGGAATATGTAAGCTGTAGTGCTCCTAAAGATTTAAGAAGCAAAAATTAACAATTAATATGGCATTTCCCCTAGTTTTAGAGAATAAAGAGGCTAGAGGTTTTACACGGTATTGGAAGCATGTAAAAAATGTATGACTAAGAGGCAAGAGTATAAGGTAAAATCAAGAATGTGACATATTGGGGTTTATGGGGCCATCTTGACCCAAACAGAAAAACAAATATTCAAGGGCTCTTTTCAACAAATAGACATTTATCCTTAAATTTGTCTTTTAAATATTTTCACTTTATGTTCTAAAATGTTCAAAATTGGACAGTTCCATCACTTACTTTTTTTTTTCTACAGAAGGACACATTTCTTTTTGTGTCTTAGGAATCAAATGTTCCCCCATCAGAGAATAAATTTTCTAAATAATTGAGATGATCAATTAGGTATCATAATTTAATATATATATATATATATATATATATATATATATATATATTTGATGTTCTCAATTAAGTGTCCTAATTTTAACAAATAGACACAGAATGCTATGTAAGCACTCTTCTAGCCCCCAGCCCATGTATGCTAAACATCTTTTCGAATCACAAGCTTAGTATAGTGAATATGAGATTTATTCTTTAAAATATTTTTCAATACACAAAATACCCAAAGGAAGCAAAATTGGAAATTATATACCTACCTCATGATACTTTTTTGTAACTTTGCTTGGGACACATTGACACTCATTGCAATTGTGGACACAACATGCACAGTTTCCACCACAGCGTTTTACCAAGAGACAACCTGGCCAGAAAATGGTATCTGTTCTCTTTAGTTCTTCCCTTATGGACACTGAGAAGTTGCGTGGAGTGCAGCTGTATAATTTCACCTCCTCTTTTAGATGGTTCAGATCCAGCACTAAAAGGCATTTCAGAAAGAAAATAAATGCTTATCTAAATATATTTCATTAAACTCTTTTCAAAAGTAAATCTTATGATTTCATGATCTACAACTCTGGCAATATCCCTGTTTCTTTTTACTGGGTTTTAGGGATATAAGAGTTGCAAATTGGATTCTATTTTATAGTACAAAAAGCTTCATTATGACTTGGTGACTAATAAAGAGATGCCATTGTGTAATAGTAAGTACAGAGCCAATAGAACTGTTAAGAGCTATAAATAGAAAACTTTACTGAGAAAAACAGGGCAACACCTTTTAACCTTGGTAGGAAACAGACAAGGACAGCACTGGACGGAATAATGGAAAGCAAAATGATGAATGGTTTGATTAAAAGGAGTACGGGGCCATGGCATTAATGAAGAACAACTTACAGAAACCAGTGAACAGAGGTTTCTATAATCATTGTGGCAATAAAACCACATGCCATAAGAAAATAGAATGTCATTTTTTAAGATATTTGAGTGGCGTATGATAAAAAAAGGATCCACTTTAATTATTGCAACACACTGCTTCTTGTGCACTGAGGACAGTGCTGTTTGAGGTCTAAACGAACTAGATTACTTTCCCTTTTTAAGAGATTGAAGGGTTGTCTAAATTGTAAATATTGTCTCTATTCTTTAACAAGTTGGCAATCTGAGTGTTGCTTTATTCTTTAACAGAATTCTTTGATCAGCTTTTCTTAGTAAGTTCTTAAAGAAAAAGGCTTCTTAATTACAAAATGATACTGCCTTGAAATATTTTAACAAAATAGCATGTTATGCTAAGTTTATATATAAATACATATTATTATTAAGGTAAACACCTCTAATACAGTTTTAGTTCCTTATTAAAAATTATGCCAATTATTTTCCTAGAAATTGCCAAAATTTTAGAAGTCTAATAAAATTAAAGTTTTTGATAACATTGAACACCAAAATTTTTCAGCGTTAATTTTTTTCAAGGAAATAAAGCCTTAAAACGGGGGAATATTAGCTAGATAATAAAAGTTTCACTAATATTTAAATCATTAGGAAAATGATTAGAAAAATAATGCTTTGACTTAAGATAACCACGTAATTACACTATGTGATTATTTAAAAATTTTTCAAATTTAAGTACCAAGGTAAATAAGAAACAAGTGAAAAATAAAAGAAACAGATGTATTTTTCGTGGCCACCTTTTATTCTCTATGTGTGATCAAGTTTTTCTAACACGTCAAAGGGAACCGATGTAGGTATTTTGAAGGTGACCCTTGATGCTGTAATGATTACACCATTACTCAGGGCTTGGGATCTGGAAAGTCGGCAGCTGGAAACCCACAGCTGCTTTGCAGAAAGACAGGCTTTCTTTTCCCTAGAGCAGTCACTGTCTCACAAACCCACAGGACGGAGCTACCCTGCTCTGCAGAGTCACAAAGAGGTGCATCAAGTCGATGACAGAAAGGGAGTACAGTGACTGTACCCACAATTTTATACAGTGAATAAAGGATACAGCCATGTCACTAGCTTGATATGCTAAAACCCACACGAGGTATAGAAAAGCATCAGGACAAAAGTCTACTGGGAAACTTTGCTGAGCTAAAAATGAATTTTTCCAAGCTTGTAGAAAAATCTGCTGTATTTGATGATCTAATAATTTTTTCACCTGAAGAACAATTTCACTTGAAGAACAAGTAGAATTTTTACGGATTTAAGAACAAAGGAGTGTGTTCTTTTGAAGATCAAGAAATGAGTAGCTTATCCATAATAAAATAACGATCACTAAACAATATTAAATATTTTATCTGATTTCATTCTGTGGAAACAAAGTAGATGGAGGCTTCAAAAATTTATGTTAAAGCTCCATAATCCTTCATCTTATTTTTCATAAACTTTTTGAAGCCCCCTCCCTTGATACATTTTGCATTTATTCCTAAAGTTTTATGTGCTTATTTGAACCTTTTTCTCTAAAAAGTTATGGGTAAAAGAGACCTGAAAGAATATGCACACAAAAAAACTTGTTGCCCAATTGTCGATGAGAATTTAAGATGAATAAGTCTGTAGAATGTGAATGAAGCTCTTAGCCTTCAAAGGATAGTCGTCTACCTCAAATAGTTTTAAACATACTTTGTCATGAAACTACAAAATGAGACTGTGTATGTTCACTTTGAAATATTTACTTAACCATAATAAAAGGTTAGATAGATTTCCCAAGTGAACTAAGTTATGATACTTGCTATAATGTGAAAATTTAAACATACTTTCAACTTGGCTTGCATTCATTTATCATGTTTGACACAAAAGTCAAAAGCCCTTTTAAGTCCCAGTTAAGCCTGACTTAGAAAATATGGTGTTTTGTTTTGATTTTGGCTGCAGTGGCAAGGTATGAATGAAAACCAGTGAACCAAAAATTAAGGCTTTTAAATTTGGCATATCATATATGAAATTTTATGCTTCCCATTTTTAAGACTTCAACTCAAGTACATGTATGCATCATTAAATTAAGGATGAAAAGAAAATCTGGTATCATAAAATCTCTAACATTAAGTGAAAAAAAATCTCTAACATTGTCAAGACTTTCTATAGCAAAAAAAGGAAAGGAAAGGGAGAAAAGAGAAAGAAAATTTATGTCACAACACATATTTTTTATAGTTCAACTACATTATTACAGAAGGTTCCATTTGCAAAATACTCATAAAGTGAAACCTAGCCTTTGGAATGTTTATTTCCTTTTCAAAATAGCTCTTTAGTGCTTGATATTCCTAAAGAGTGATGCTTTCAAGCACATCACCAAGGGATGCTCATTATTTCTAGAACAACTTTTCTTGTTCAGATTCATCAAGTTATCATAAATTTCAGAGTAAATGGAATACCAACTTAAAAAACAGTTCTCTCTCCCCCCCCCCCCCCCACCCCTTGGTTGGCTGTTAATTCTTTAAGGGTCAGTCTAAGAATATTCTGTAACTGCAATGCAAGCTGAGGGTGGTCTTTTCATGATGAATGTGGTAATACTGTAATATGTTTGTTCTGTGGAAAATCTACTTCAGTGTCTAATTAGAAGCTTTTAAAAGTTTTACTTTTCATTCCTTTGTACAAAGGCTTCCAGGCAGGGAGTTAGTTTTGTCTACATAGATGTTATCCCACACCTGCATTTTAGTTTATGTAAACTTCCAAAAATATACACACTGCTTTTCTCACACTTACTGTTCCCTTAAAATGTTAATATTTTGGCAAACTGCAAAGTACTTCCATTTGGAAAGTGCTAAATGAATATTTGAAAGATCTGATTCAGTCTCAGGTACTTGTAATTCCATGCTAAATTCTGGCCACATCTTCCCTGGGTGCTATGCACAAGAGCTTTAGGCATAAAGGCATGGCTAAAAAGCAAGTTTTTAGGCTCCTATTCATCTCAACTGTCAAAAAGCTAGATGGGAGTTAACACTGCTTCTATAGATCTGCATGATAAGACACTAAATTTGCTAACAAGGCCTCTATTCATGAGTGTTTCAGCCAGCCTTGCAAACCTTCCTCTTCCTGTTCCTACATGGGAGTTTAAGGGAAGCACTGTCCATAAATTATTCAGGCTGTTTGCCTTACTGTCGTCAGGCACCATCAAGTTGGTTCTGATGCAATAGCAGGCCCCATTCCTGCATCATCGGCTATCATCCTACATTTGAGTGGCAGCCACTGTGTCAAAACACCTCCCTGAGGACTTTCCATTTCTTTTAGCACCCTTCTTCAATGACTAGCCACTCCTGTTAACATGCCCAAAGTTTGTGAGACAAAGCTGTTATCCTTGCTTCTAAGAAGCACCCTGGTTGCTTTCCATACAAGACAGATTTATTCCTTCCTCTGGTGGTCCATTGTATATTCATAGTCTTCACCAGCATCATAATCCAAATGTAGATGGATTCTTCTTAGGTCTTTCTTTTTCACTGTGCACCTTTCACACGCATATGAAGTTATAGGTATACCATCCTCTAAGTGACATCTTTACTTTTAAACACTTTCAAGAGGTCTTCTGTTGCAGATTTCTCGACTTATTTATCATGATCAAACCTTATATATATGCAGCAGTTTTAAGCATTTGGGCAAGAATCAGATACCCATGTGCTTGAATACTATTTCAAATATTACTGAAAGATACTTTATCTGTTGGCATAGCAAATTACTATGGTTCAGTAAGTCTAAATATGGCCTGCTAAGATAATCAAGGCTCAAAAGTCTGTAACTTATGAAGAAAGACAGAGGAGTATGGTCTCTTTAGGACAAGAGTTAAAGAATAAATCTGCAGCAGTCTGCCTTTGTGAATGACTTCAAGTAACTAAATATTATTCCTAAATGATCAAAGTCCCAAGCTGTCATTCTAATCTCTAAAATGACAACAGGAGGATTTAAAAGTTTCTGTCCAACTGCAACAGAATTTTTTAATATAAGTATTCACTTATTTCCATTAAACTTGTCTTTGTGTCTGATAGGGATGATTTCCACTACTAATGTTATTAGAAATATTAGCTGGCTTGATTGAGTAAAAAAGAAATATTAGCTGGCTTTATAACAAAATGAGTTAACACTATGTTCAAGATCTTTACTGTGCAGAATTATATATATTTTCTTTCTTAATGGAATAATTGTCCATAATGTAAAAATGAGCATTCCTGAAGCAAATTTATATAGAGTATATTGATTCTGGCATGTCATGGTGTCGTGCTTTCCTGTCTTTATTTTCTTTGAATTCCTTCTTGGAAGCAATACACTCTAGTTTTGGTGTGTCACAGCTATTCTTCATAGTGTTTAGAAATGTTGCTAGAATTCTGAAATGGGAACTGAGATAACTTTGAGACATGGTAGCTATATGCCTAATGGAGTGAATAGAGATTCCATCTTTTCTAACCTCAAATTTGTGTCGTTTCTATGCACATGCTCCAGAATCTTTAAATCAATATATATAAATTTTAAGTTTTGAGTAAACAGTGATCCTCATTGCATAGAAATGAAAAGCTATTTTTGAGAAAAGGCAGGAATTTTCAACAAAATGATACCCTTAATCTTCCAAACTCCATTATAATGAAGTGGCTCTTTTTTGTATGGATTCATATAAAAGATGTGAATATGTAAAAATGATGGCAAAATTAAATTACTACCTTCCTAACAGAATAATTTTAAACTCTATATTCAGTAGTTATGGAAGAGCTATGTGAAACATTAGCTACTAAGTTCTAGTATGAAGAGAAAACGTACCTCTTGGTTTTCTTCCAAAAACAAAAGCCTTGCCAAGAAGTTGCCAAGTTGGCTTATAGAGATCTTCTAAGTCCAGCTGCCATCTCTCTGGTTCTAGGTATCGAATCAGGTCTTCCAGCGTACTGAAGGCAGTGACAGCATTATTAAGCAAGTCCAGTGGCAAAGCTGAAGGGGGTAACACTGAAGGACTCACAGCTTCCGTGAATTGCTGAAATGGAAATGAATTCTATGTTAACGATTTGGAAAAGTGCAAAGTACTTCTGGATTAGTTATACAGACTATGTTAGAAATGCACATGGGAAGTAAAAGTGCAATTCAAGATAGAAGTGATAATTTGGCAAAGATTACATGGAGGTGAACTCTGTTATATTTTCCAAGAAGTCAGTAGGGAAGGCACAAATTTTCATTATTAGAAACCATAGTGGCAGTGGGCATCTATTGCTTGAAATATCACTGGATACCAGACTTGAAGCTTTACTCCATGCTCCAGAAATTCAGTTTTGAGCTTTATATCTTTAAATGTATTCTCAGAAATAATTGAAAGGATATTCACTGCAATGTTGTTTGAAATAGAGAAAAATTGGAAGCAACTTGAATGCACATATGAAGGAGTTTCAAAGATTTCATGAAGATTCCGCTTTTCTATTCCTATTTTCCCACAAACTGTTGAAGTCCATCTTACCAGTAAGTTGATTTCTATTTATGTGGACTTCAGTGAGAAGACGCCTCAAGCTTTTATTGGCTGATTTTGCTTTTAAAGAAAACCACTAAGCATTTCTTCTAAGGTACTTCTGGGTACACTTGAACAGTCAGGATTTCTCCCTTTCTGATTAGCCTGAGAATGCTTCAACCATTTTCACCTCCCTGGGATTCCATGATCCATGCTCTAATGCTCATGCTAGAGTGCTTCAAAAAGTGTGTGGGAGGCTGAGCTCCGGTGGCCTAGTGGTTGAGTGCGGGACTGTGGCCCACAGTTCAAATCCAGCAGCAGCTCTCCAGGAGCAAGACTGTGCCTCCCACTTCCACCAGAGGGCAGTAACACCCCCCCCCCAAAAAAAAAGTGTGTGGGAAAAAGCAACTATAGAAAATGGAATGTTCCTACAAATATTTGGAAGTGCCTTTGCATCTAAGGGGATAGATTAAGGCGTATCACTTAACTAAATGTAAGCAACAAAATGGGACTCCGAATTTAATAAAATTGAGAAGGTGTTAATGTGCTTTTGATGAGTGCAATAGAAGCAGTTATAAATTCATAAGAAGACCTCCATCCTTTAATTTTTAAGTGGATTAAGGTCAAGGATTGGTAGATCCCTGAGCTAAAATATAAACTTGCAAAATAAATACACACAAAACATGCACAATCTATTTCCGAATGACTTGTCGGCTTAGGAGAAATGAGGGAATGTAAGAATATAGCATAAAATATTGTTGTGCTCATATTTGTAATAACAGAGCAATGTCTACAAAAACAAAAAGTAGGAAATGATACAAATCTCTAAGAGTGGAAGAGTTGCTTATAAAGTAGTCAACAAGTAGAATAATGTGTAATATAACAAATGAATTCCTCAGAATTTGTAATAATAGGAATGTTTACAATATAGTAATGATAGAAGTTTTCAATAAAAGAAAAGCTTATCAAGGTAACTACTAATAGAAATTATGATATATAAGTATATAAATATACTTGCTTTATATTAATAGTTTCAATATAACTTATGATTTTAACATGCATAAATTGAAATAAAATAATCTAGCAACAAAATCAAGTAGAGCTAAAATACAAAAGTCCTTACCTATGATTTAAAAATTGGTGATTTTGATTTTCTCCCTTAATCATGACTAGATTTTCAACATTTCTATAATGCATAGTTTAAAAATCAGAAGAACAATATAATAGAATCACTACCAAATTATATCATTCCTTTCATCATTACCTGAAGCCAGGGCTAGAAACCACAAAGCAGGTTCTATGTGAAGAAGCTTTGAATCTTAACTCCTTGTCTTCAGCATAACCTTTCATTAATCTACCTAAAATGTCATTGATCTTTGCCTTGGAAAATAGTCTTAACATCTTAAAAGTCTATAAGTCTTAAAATATGACTGATTTGGACAATTTCCTTTAGTGATTTCTCATTTCAAGGATGGAATATGAATTTCTTATCCAGCATTCAGGGCCTTTATAATGTATTTTTTACTTCCTTCCTCACCCACCCGCCATGTAATCATCTACTCTTCAAAGACATGCTTATTTTATTCTAATCAATAGTCCCTGCACATGTCATATTCATCTCAAACATTGGTCTTCTACCCATGGGAAAAAGAAGCTTCCTGTAAATGAGAAACCAGAACCCCTTCCTCTGGGTCGTCACACCCTCTGGGGGCTCGGGTTTGGGAGTGTGCACATGCTGCTGCCCACTGGAATCATGTTTGCAGAGCATAACAGGCTCAGATGAATGCGGCTGCCCTAGAGTCCCACCAATTTCATTCATTGTTTAAAGGTAACTCAATAATGTCAAGAGTGTGACTAAACTATTAAAGTTGTTATTGAGATGTTTCTCTTCTAGCAGTTAGACTGCTCAATTTTGGAACATGAAAACAAAACCCGATACCATTCTAATGGTATTTTAGTACCATTCTTGGGGGTTAACTTGTCCAAGAAAACAGAATGCTTCAGTAAAATGCGCACTGATTCTTCTGTTTATGCAGGCTGATAACAACATTATATATACAAATATATGTCTGCCATAATTTTTCACTTTGAATTTAACCAAGACTGCTAATAATAACTAAAATTACAAAGTTTATATATCATAATATGAAAATTAAGTAGTTAGCAATATTATAAAATTAATAATTACTCATAATTGTTATGAGTAGATAAACCAAGTTGCATAATCTATAATGAGGAAAGGATTTGCTGACAGAAAATGTGTCCGAAACACAGGCGTTTCAATAAGTCCACTCTCATTCCATTTTTCTATAAACTTTGTGATGCTCTCATATATAGCTATAGATGTGCTGTACATACTAATTAAAATACCATAGTATTGATGTATGCTTGTGACATAATATAAAATTGTCATTTAATCTATTTGAAATTCCTCTATAATCCAACTTATTTGCTTCTAAACCTACTAGAGTTCCTTTGGATAGAACAATCCTTCTGCAATAGAAACACAACAAGCCCAAACTCACCCCACCCCCACATCTCCTCCATACACACTAAACAATAGTTTCCACTCCAAAAAATAGGTGTTAAGGCTAGAGGGAAGAGATAATAACAGGCTCCCTCAGAAATTAAAAAGCCCATCCCCGAACAGAACAATACAGAAGAAACAACTTCTATTTAAGACCTCTCACAACTGTCATCCCATTAACCAGATACAAGCACAACTACATTCTTCTTTTATAAATTGGTTAAAGTTCCTTACATTAAAAAGGGAGAGAGATGGGAAAAGAGTTAGAAAGAAGCACAACAGCCTGTGTGTTAGAAAGAAGCACAACAATGCGATCAAGTATCAGGTATCAAAGGATCCCAAACAAACAATTACATCAATGCAAATAAGGAAGCTTGGAGTAGAGGCCCAACGCCCATCTGCAGATAATTGAACATTCACCCCACAGAAGGATTCAAGGAAGGGATGTTTCAATCAGGGTGCTGTATAGTACTGATGAAACACACATCGTTCCTCTAGTTCCTGAATGCTTCTCCACCTTCTCCACCCACCCCACCCCCAACTATTACTACCCAATTCTACCTTACAAATTCAGCTAGATTGGAGTACACACTTTATTCAATGGTATAGTTAAAAGTCCTCCTGCATGGAATTCAGGGTAGATAAAACCTTCTGGAATAATAGTGAAAGTAGAACATAGTTCTCCCGCCTCCCTTGAGTCTCTGCCTCCCAGGGGAATGGATAACAGAAATGTGGGTGAAGGGTGGCAATGGACAATGCAACACATGAAATGACAATAATAATATATAATTGGTCAAGGATTCAAGAGGGTGGGATGGTGGTGGAGGAAGGAGGGTAAAAAGAGGAGCTGATAGGAAGGGTTCAGGGAGAAGAAAATGTTCTGGAAATGTTAATGGCCACATATTTACAAACGTGATTAATACAATTGAATGATGGATTGTTATAGGATTTGTAAGAACTCCCCCAATAAAATAATTAATTAAAAAGAAAAAAGAAAAAGAGAGAGCAAGAAATATCTTTTTACTTTTTTAAGTTTTCATTTTTCCCTGGAGCAAAACTTGACTGCTTGGGCTAATAGGGGTTTTTCTTTCAAACACAATGTCTATGAAATTTTAACCATTTAAAATTAAAAAAGAAAATTCTCATAACTGTCACCTCTCCAACTATTTAAATGCCATTTTGAAATTCCTACTACTGGACTACTAAGCTAATGAGAATATGCAAAAATTTTCCCTGACTTGAGTTGGATGAACACTCTCTCAAATGCTATAAATTTTGTCACCATGAAAATACTCATATTTATTACTATCTTTACAGGCTGTCATCTTTATTTGATGACAAAGGGCAGTAGTACAATGGAGAGTTTCTTGGTGTGCTATAATGTTAGCAATTAAATTGACAACATTGCTTTAGTAATTCATTTAAAATATTTCTGATTTTACCTGCACTCTGTGCACCCTGCCTGACTCTATGAGGTATATTATTTTTGGTGGATACTTTGTGAAATAGAAAAAAACCCCTCAAAAACTCAAACTAATGGCCATTGAGTCAACCCTGATGTTTGTAGTAGAGTCATCCCTGTGAGTTTCAGAGAATCTTTAAGGAAGCAGAGAACCCCAGTTTACCCTATGTAGCAGCTGGTGGTTCAAAGGTGTTGGCTTCGCAGTGAGCGGCCCGTGCATAATCACTGAACCACCAGGGCATAATCATGAAGTAGAAAAGGATATCTGAAATGTATTATGCAACAAAGTGTTCTGTCATTCACAGCATTTTCCAAATGTCATTTCTATGTGCTACAGATGCTCTACAAAGGGAAATTTTTTTTAATGGAAGTAGACTGTGAGATAAGAAGAATGGTCATGTATCAAGGCACCTGGACTCTAATTCAAGGCAAGAGAATTTGGGGGATTACTTGAGCCTCTCTGGGCCTTAATTCACTTCTCTGTAAAACATGCTAAGTTTCTCTTTAGTTTTCACATTTAAGAATTCTTTCATATTCAAGCAGCCTGGAGGTGCAATCCTTAAGAGTCCAGTTGTTAAGTATTATGTCTGTGGTTAGAATTACCATTGATTCCGTGTGAGTAAAAGACCAGGCCTCTGCTCCCATAAAGACCAAGCAGAGCCTGTCTTATAAGACTGCTAAGGGTCTGAATTCCTGGATGGCACACAGCATGTTATTTTCAGACACAAGAGAGTCCAACATCAGCTTCACGAGGAGGCTGATGCGGAGAGCTTTGGAAAATGCAAAACACTACCTAGTAACTCTGGGTGGGGCTGAAATAGTTTTATCTCTCTTTGTAAAGCTCCCTGTTTATTTAGCTTGTTATTTAGTTTTATGAAACATCACAATATCATACAATTAACAAAATTCTCTATTGATATTTTCCTATGAATACATGTAAGTTTATCTTGACTTGTACAAGGCCATATGGCCTTAAAAGGCATAAATAAATAGTCTATGAATGTAATCTGTGTGGTCCTACAAAGAAGAAAGATGAATGGGTTTATATTCAGATGATTAATATTTTTAAAAGTCCTCCTGCTTATTCTGCTACTAATTGTTCAAGTTACTCAATATTATACTGTTTTCATTCAATTATTTAAAGAACATTTATTATTGTTTGGCACTTGAAAAAAAATCAGATTCAAATTCTTGGCCTTGGGAAAGCTTATCATTTATAAGCCCAGAATTCTGTAATCCTAGAAGAAAATTTTCCCTTGCAGAAACATGAAAGTAACTGAGAATTTGTTGTGGCGAATCATCTAAGTAACCAAACAAGTGTCACAAATATCCTGATAGTCACAAAACATAAAAGTAAACCTACTATGAAAGAATTACTAAAATGTGAATATGTCTCTACTTTCTGCTATTGAGAAAAGCTAGCAATCACATGCCTTCAGACAAGGAAGACCGATACGCATAGATGTTACAAACTCAAAGCAGAAATTTGATGGCAAAAAGTTTCCTTATTCAATTCTTTAGCATCACTTTTGAAAATTAACATTGTGAGAGCATATTAATTTTTTCTGCACTTGTAAATTCCTTTTATAGAATAAAAAGCAGAACTTGGTTTGCAGAGACAGTGTCATCTGAGTTACTCGTACTCTCACTGTTAATAGTTACTTATCTCGAAGGAGCCATCGTCTGTATTTTTATTAGGCCCTTTGTGGCAAGGGATATTTGAAAAATACAACAGTTACAATGAATCTTCCTTGGATAAATACACACATACAGATGTTTACCTTGAGTAGCATAGCAACTGTGGCAAAACTATTAGAGTCCCACAAAGATTTATGTTGCAGTTTTCTTAGCCAAATGCATATAGTACATTTCAAATTGATAAGAGCGTTCTACCTCCTTCATACCCAACAGAAGGGTTAGGAATACAGATTAAGTTTTATTGGGGAAGTTTAAAACCAAAGCCATTACCAAAAGTAATCTAAGAGCGGGGGAGGAACAAGATGTCTTTTGTAACATCACTTCTTAATGGTGTCTTAATCTCATTGCTATAATATCAAACTGCTATGGTGCACACAGAACTGACTTTTGAAGAGCCTGAGAAGCAGACAGCACACAGACAAAAATGCCTTCCAGGAACCACTGCCTGGAAACTCTGCAAAGACACACGAATGCCCTGGAACAATTCATTTCAACATGCTTCTTTAGGCTTCTCCCTGTTGTCATCTGACCTATCCCCAAAGGTATCTGAGTTATGTTTTTAAATTACATAGAATCCAGGAAAGAAAATCAAATGCCAGCACTTATGGTCAAGAACAGATGGTTTAATACTGCAAGGGTAAGGCCGATCATATACTTAGGTAAGAAATGTCAGGTAAAGTGGCCCGTTGTAGTCATCTACAATCTTAATATTAAGATACTATTATTAAAATACCATGGTAATTGAGTAAAACTTGACACACCAGACATCACTATCACAGTGACAGCACAGGAGGGAAAGGCAATAGTCAGCAACATTCAGAACTAAAAAACAGTAGCTTCATGGCTCAAACGTAAAACAGATCTGTGAAGACTAAAGAATTTCATGCTTTCAGGCTAACTGAGTAGCGGCAGCATTCTGCAAGCCTTATATGGAAAAAAGAGATGACTGTGTGTGCTCAAAATGTTGTATTATATAAAAGTAATATTTATATTCATAAATAAGGCTCTTTTTAACTTAGTGGGAGAAAGAAGAGGGAGGGAGAGAATGACCACACTCCGACTCCACATAAAAATTCAGTCATTGTTACCCTCCAATCCTCCTCATCAAGAGAACCAAAACTTAAACAACAAAAAAAAGAATTTCAATCTAAAACCAGCGCCTCGGGTGTGACAGTCTCTATAAGGAGTCAGCTAATTGCTGGTTGGAGAGTAGGTCGACATATAGGAGTCCTCCATTTCCTAGAACAAAGATTATAAATTCTCATCTCAATTGAAAATTAGAGTTTCGTGGGACTACCAAATGACATAGTCCCAAACATATTTTCTAAAATGTCAACTATGGGAAGCAAAAGTCAAGAGTCTGTTTCTCCCACTATGATTTAAAAATGTAGGAATATATAAAAAATGTGAAGGCTGTAAAAAAAGTTATAGCAGCATTTGGCAGGTGCAAGTGTCTGCCAACAAGTAATCGCATGACATTGTCCTTAACCCATTATATTGGTGGTCTGAGGAATTGCTTTTTTAATGTTTTCAAGAAAGGACCAATAGGAAGCAACATCTAAGGAAAAAGAACGTAAACTATCCCTTGGCATCATCAATGGTGACTCATAGTGACCCTCCATGATAGGGCAGACTTGTCTCCATGGGTTTCTGGGACTGAACTCTTATGGTAGAGCCTCATCATCCTCCTATGGAGTGCCTGGTGGTTTTGAACTGCTGACTGTGGGGTTGGCAGCCCAAAGCGTCTCCCACAATGACACCAGGACTCTTAAATATAACAAGGTAATATTAAAAGAATAGCATATCTCTAATGCAAATCTTGAAAGAAAAAAAAAGTACCCTCTATACAAGCCCTGATTTTCCAAAGAGAATATAACCTCTTACAATACGATGTTTATTTACTACTGCTAATGAGAATTCACAGAATGTTAGGTGGCAACCTAGTTCAGAAATGGTCACGACATTGGAGGACATTAAGCTTACCAAATTTAGTCAATCACATGAAAATAAATATTTCATGACATTATTATAAAGCATAAAAAAGGTTTTCACACTGAAGGAAAAGATGGTGATGCAGGCCTGGGGGTGGGAGTCGGGAGCAGGGAGAGGAGGTAAAGATGGAGCGTGGGTGGGAGAGGTAAAAGAGAAGAAGAAAGGACCATATACATGGGGGCAGGGATGCATTCTGGGATACTGTCACTGCTTTGATGAGATGGGCTATGAAATTACATATAGCATGTTTTTCTTTGTATTGCCATATTCCACTAGTAAGGGGGAAAATAATGCAAATAAATGAAACTAAAATTTTAAATTAAAACAGAGAGAGAAGGGTGATAGCCTCAAAACCCCTCCAGATTTCTTACCCAAACACTAGTTTGAATGGTTATAAAAGGAGGAAATATAAATTCATATGAAAGTTAATTATTCTGTGACAAATTGGCTATTTTCAAACAAACAAACTAAAGAAATTGTCATGGTAGAAGAAGTTTCTAAAGGTTGATACAAATATTTCATGGTCATTTAATTCTATTTTAATTTGAAGTTTTCATGCCTCTTTTTTTCATAGGCAATTTCCATTATGCATTAAATGTGCCAATATTCAGATGAGACACAAAATCACCTTCTAATTCTGTATTCTGTAATCTAATTCTAATTCTGCTATTTTTGTGTATTCCTGATTATCTTTTCCTAAGTGCTGAAATGTCCCAAAGCTAAGCGGCATGGGGCATGAGTGGAATACCTTATTATATATATATAATTTTATATATGATAATTTAAAATGTATGAGCCAGAAGCAGAGCTCTTTTATTTCATTTGTAGAATAAGGATAGCTAAGAAAACGTCTCTCAGGAGAATTGAGTGACAAATGGAGGATATAATTAATACCACTAAACTATATTCATGGGAAGTTTTGGAAATAGCAAATATATTGTGATATAAAGCTTTACAAACCATAAAACAGGATTTTTGAAATCAAATGAGTAATTATGATAGTTGACAAAGCTTATATTTGTTAGTTATTAAAATTAAAATGTTCATCAAAATAAATTCTCTCAGAGAATAGTTTTGAGATGACATCAACAAATAAAAGTGCTTAGCACACATATAGATGAGTATTTAGGTCACCTGTGAGCCCCACAAGACTGAATTCAAAGGCTCACTTTCTTATGTATTCCCCCTACTTGGCCTATGAGTGGTGCGTAACACATGGTTTCCAGCACAGGATGACTTGCAGGTTTTCTTCTGTATCTCACCTGGCACTTCACGAGATGTGCTGTTTTAGCGAATTCCTGATGATCTTTTTTCCCTAAGTGCTGCAATGTCCCAAGGCTAAGCAGTTGAGCCTCTTGTATCTTCTCTCTTTATTTACCCTTTAGGAGCCCTGGTAACATAGTGGGTACATGTTGGGCTGCTAACTGCAAGGTCAGCAGTTCGAAATCACCAGCTACTCTTCAGGGGGTTTTAAATGCTGCCCACAGAGTTAGAGTGTTGAGAACTCTGAGGGACGGTTCTTCCCGGTCTTATAGGGTGGCTATGAGTTGGCATAGACTTGAAGGCAGCGAGGATTCATCTCTGTAGGGATCACACATTGCTTCAGAGTGTAAACATATATATATCTATATATATATATATGCAAATGACCACAAACTTCTGATGTATAACCTGCGTTTTTTAACCAGTTCAGTAATGGGATGTCATTCTATGGAATCACCATTTACTGAATGTCTCCAAATTTTCTTACATTCTACATCGAATTCTCTTGGTTGTACCTTCAGACTAAGTCCAGAATCGAACTACTTTTCCCTCGCGCCACTGCAGTTACATTATAATTTGAATCAGCATTTCTAAACCTTTTCCCTATCTCCATTTTTGGTTTTTGCCTTTGTTGACTGAATTAATTGGGCTTGTCCCAAATAAGAATAATACTGTTAACACAATTAGTAAACATATGCCAAAAATAAATACAGAAATAAACATATTCAAGACTATTTTTTAAAGCAGTCTACATTTCACCTACCCACACATTATTCTCAGTGGAACCAAATGACAGAGTGGTATGGCTATCATAAACCTTAGATAACCTACCATCGTTGACTTCCCACATCTGCCTTTATCCTGCTCTGGATTAACCTCTTCCTGTCTGCCTATTAAGCACTGATAATGCATGGCGGAGGTCAGCTGTCCCCACTTCTCTAATTCAAGTCTTCCTCATTGCCTATTTGGAGATCTACACACCTCACTTAGGTGTGTCTGTGCAGGGGTAAATGTCCAAAGCAGGGGTCACCTGCCTGAAAATCACTATTGTGAAGAATCAAGATATCAGAACTGAAAGCTTTAATATATCCTACATGCACATAAATGACTCTCTATTTTACCATCCAAACTGTAACTTTTTTTTGAACCCCTCAGAATAAACAATTATTTCTGAAAATGTTGTTTCTGGTTTATCTTGGTTTGCTCTGTATATAGTGAGAGTACCTGTTCAGTCAGTCTTCAAGGATATCCCCACCCAACATTCTTATACCTCTGACATGACAGATCAGAGCTTGCCCTACCCCACAGGGAAAATCTTTGAACAAACTTCTTTCTCTGCTAAAGGAGATTTATATTCGTTAGCTGTTCTGGGGAAGTGGAAGGTGGGGGATTTCACAACAAGTCTAGTAGATGCAAGTCTAGAGATGTTTGTGGCTTTATGCTGATATATATATATATATATATATATATATATATATTTAAAGGAACTATACCTGTATGTGAAAAAATTAACCTTAGCTCATACCTCTTAGTTCAGTTTTTTTAAAACTTCTATTCTTTGTCTACAAAGTCTTTTGTATAAAATGAAGAAACAAAACATCCCCTACCCCTCACTCCCAGGCAAATACAAGACGTTACTAGCCAATGTGACAGTTACTTTAATTACAGTGCATAAGCATGCATTAAATCAGACTTCAAGAATGAAACTATTCAGCACACAGAGCTCATCTGAACAAGGAAGACATGAATGCTATTTATTTTATCAAGTGCTAAGTCATTTCCTATCATATTTTAAAATCTCTTTGACATTCCTGTTATGCTATAAACTCTTCCCTGTTACTCATAGATCTTAAACACCTTCCGAAATAAAAGTGTAAACAATTGTGGAAGTAAGTAAGGACTTACATCCTTTCAATTAGTCAGAGCCCCAAAATAAAATTGGGCCACACGGTCAGAGTTGAGGACAAGGGAAAAACAAAAAACACTATCCAAAACAAAAAGAAAGTAAACAGTTTTGCTGACATATTTTGCCATCCCCTCAAACAAACTTGAGACTTATTTTCTTTCTGCTGACGAAAGAAAGATACGGTTTTGAAAATGAAAGTAGAAGTGAAGTTAAACCATGCAGATGCTTTACCATCCTGTAATACCCTGGCACTGAGGTAATGAAAAAGAATGTTTAGACCACTGTGGAGTACCCATCTCTTGATAGGCAGATCCATGTCCCAGAAGCAAAGGCTACAAAGAGGCTAAAAGCTGAATGCTGGGAAAGTAAATGCTTTTGCCTGGAGATATTCAAGGAGAGTTAAAAGATGAAATGAAGTAAATCTAGAGCTCAGGGAAGAAACATGTTTTTATAATTATTACTAGGGAAATCCATTTCCAGAAATGAAAATTGGGGCCATTAAATAGGTTGGGTTAAGAGGAGAGTGTGGCTGAAGTGCCGCCATGGGTTGTGGGGGCAGATGATGGGAGGTGAGACTGAGAGATAAAATAAGTCTTGATTGGGAAGACTCTGTGTGCCAAGCTATGAAGTTTGGACTTAATCGCAACTCAGCCAGAGAGCCAAAAGTCACTTTAAGAAAAGAGATATTACAACTGAGTTTATTATGCTGGCATTCTACTAGTATGCTATGGAAGAAATGATCTAGATAGATAAGGGGCAGGAAGAAAAGGATGGAATCTCTAGGGAGAACAACACACAAAGGCTTTGGAATTTGAACTTTTTCTAGATGCTTTATATTTTGTCTATAATCACGTTTGTCTACCTCTTCCTTATATGGATAATGACTGACACTTTCACCAAGTTCATTGCCATTTAGAAGATTCTGACTCATATCAAGCCTTGGCGTTAGGGCAGGTCATAACTGCCCTGTATTAGTCTGGGTAGACTAGAGAAACAAATTCATAAACACACACACATATATATATATATATATATATATATATATGGTTTATATTAGAGAGGACTTGAGAAAGCATCCCAACCCAATCCAATCCAAGTCCATAAGTCCAATATTAGCCCCTATGTCCAATGACAAGCCATAAGTCCTTCAGACTCACGAAGCACATGCAGTGATGCCAGGACAATCACAGGCCAGTGGGTGCAGAGTATTGTGTATCCAGTGGTGGATACACTTAACGCTGGCAGGAGTCTCCACATGACTTCTCCAGCCCCAGAGGTCTGATTCCATCAGGGCAAGCCCACGTTTCTTCTCCAGTTTCCAGGGCTCAGGATCTATCAGTATGTTGTCATGTGTCTTTTCAGTATAGCATGTTAAAGGGACAAAGTCTATAGTCTCTCACCTCTACGGGGGAAATATTGTGAGAATTCCCAGAATTCTAAGAGAAAAGCCATGCCCACACAGAGGTCTCATTGGCTATCTCCAGATTGACAGACCAGACTCCACCCCTACACATCCCAGAATGAAAATGACACCAAAGTACATGACCACCACAGGCCCCTTTGGGGTTCCTAGACTTTATCTCTTTACCAGAGCTGACAGACTCCTTTCCTTCCATAGAACAACTGGTAGATTTATATGGTTGACCTTGTGGCTAGCCACTGAATGTGTTTTTCACTCCACCACCACGGATCCTTATGTCCCATGGCTATTCATCCATAAAAGACAACTCCAGGAGGCCACTAACCAGCCTTCTCTTATCCTCGATTGGACTGTCCATAGCTACGCACTCCTTTTCTGGTTTCCTATACTACCAGTTTTTCATATCTGTGACATTATATTGAATTAAAATCATTGTGGATTTTTCTCCCACATGTCTGCACACTCAGGGTAGGGACCAATTTCAAGTCTCATGGATAACTTTTAATTTCCTCATGACTTTTCAGGATCTGGTAGAATAATAAGAAAATTGCTCTAAACAAACAAATATGAATTGTGAATTGATCACAGTTGTGAATTGATCACAACTAGTATTGAAAAACAAAACATGAAGAAAAAGATGTGAAAATACATACATGTCTGTGATAGAACCAACAGGAATTGGCAGCTTATGTGAAATTAGCATGTATAGTACAATTGGGCTATTAATAATAAGGTTAGTAGTTCAATCCCAATGGTGGGAGAGAAAGCTAAGCATTAACGTAAATATTTATACTTTTTCAGGAACAATTCTATTCTGTGGACTTCCTATGAGTTGGAATGGTTTTGATGACAGTAGATTTGGCCTTTGACTTTGGAGGGTTAATTGCAGAAGGGCCCAACCTGCTATTTAAATATTTCAGACTTGGGCCTGGATGGGTGGTAACATGAGTATCTATTATAGACAATATGTGACAAGAGGGTTGGAAAAAGAGAAACTTTCAGTCTGGATCATTTTAAGTGGAGGAGTGGTGGAATATTAACCTAGACATATACAATGAACAACTTCACACACCCACTTGACCTGCCAGATAGGGAGCGGAATGGCTTGAGTTAAAGCTTGGAAGTCATTAACATATGATTGTCAGTGTCACAGAATAAGAGTACAAATAAATTGAGGACAGTTGTTAAGCAGAGACAGAAAGCTTTAGTCAGAGGGATGCCTGGATAAGGTAAATATAAGGGGTTGGAGGTGGTTCAGGAGTAAAATTATTGCTCTCTTTGTGGGAAAGAAAATTCATTTTCTGACTAATGGTTCTCACGCACATTCAGCACCTTTCTTTCTATAAAGGTTTGCATGCTGCTATGATGTTGAACAGGTTTCAGTGAACCCCCAGAAGACCTTGTGACCTACTTTTAAAAGTCTGTCAATGAAGCCATCATGGATCATGGATCATGAGTGCAATCAATACAGTCAATGGGAGTAATGGAAGACCTTCCACTGTGCACCAAAATTGGGAGATGACCACCAACACAAGTAGTTGGAAGGGAACAGAAAGCTATTGGTTATGTGGAAGTCACAGGAGAAAAATATTGAAGACTTGAGATAGCCGAGAAGGAATGGGAAGACCACAATAGGAGAAATAAAAAAAGGTCACTGTGGTAAATAACTATTTAGTAGGTGGTTTTCAGTAATCTCACATAGAGAACAGCTTCATTGAAGTGGGTAGGAAGAGGTAAGGGAGTGAGTATACATTATTAATGTTAGGCAGTGAGAAAAAAGGAAGAAAAAAAAGAATCTGTGGATATGTGATA
This sequence comes from Nesogale talazaci, assembly GCA_004026705.1. Lineage (NCBI taxonomy): Eukaryota > Metazoa > Chordata > Mammalia > Afrosoricida > Tenrecidae > Nesogale > Nesogale talazaci. The sequence goes on along the minus strand of PVJH01001585.1, from coordinate 125,347 downwards.
AAGAAGAAAAGAAAAGCCTTTATGAAAGTAAAGTACAAAATGTGTGCATGATTGCAATCAAAAAAGATACCTACTTGAAAAAAAGTGCAGATTGAGTAGAGTTATTAAAGAGTATGGATAATAATAAGTCAGATATATTCTTTGCATAACTGTATGGAAGAGGGAAAGGATGCAGAAGCCTTAAAAGTACCCATTTTCTTTTTGTTTAGTTAGTTTGTTTTGTGTTTTGGGGATCACTGCCCTCTAGTGGTGAGAGTAGGAGGCCCAGCCTTTGCTCCTGTGTTGCCGCTGCTGGAATTGAACCTTCACCCCAGTGGGCCGCAGTCCCGCGCACAACCACTACGCCACCGGGGCTCAGCCCCAAAGTACCCATTTTTTCTGATCTTATAATTCCCTATTCAGACTTCTAGTTTAAGAAAAGAATGAGAAGCACAAGCCATTGAAACTCATTTTAGCAGTATGTCTAGAAAAGGTATAGGGAGACGGAAGATGGTGTCTAGTTAGATTCTCCCCCACACAGATCTCCTGCTGCTAGTTCAGAACACTGGAAGGGAAGATGAAGGAGACTGGGAGGCAGAGTCCTAAAATTAGAATCAGAGGACTAGGGTCTGTCCTTAACCCCGTTTTAAAAAACTTTCAACTCACAAAGCAAACCGAGAACACATTAAGACGCCTAGGTTTGGCATGCTGGGCTTGTGGGCTCAGGCTGAGCAGCCACCATCACACTAGTTTAGCAGTGAGTAGCGATTTCCTCCGGCTGACACCCCAAAGGGGACATAATCCCAGAGAGGAGGAGAATTTCTGAAAGCTTGTCACACGACTCCGTACCAAAATTCCTCTTGCTGTTAGCTGCCTTGACTTCATAGACTGGGGATCAGGTAGAAGGGAAGTTATAGATTTGAAGCAATTGAAAAGACATAAAAGGAAATTTACCTGAGTCAGATTGTGGTATGGCAGAAAATAAATAAGCAGATAGTCATAGTTCAGGGGGAGAGTTCAGTTCCAGTTGACTGAGAAGAAAACAACCCCTCTGATAAACTGCATCTCTCCCTCTGGGGGTCAGCATGACAGCCCTCAAATCAGGGGACCCCAAAAACCCAATATAAAAAGAAAAATTTATTTTCTTGGTTAAAAATCGCCAATCCCAGGCTCATTGTTTAACTCCAAGACAACTGGTAGAAAGAGTCCTTAAACGCACATTAGCATAAGAAGGGAGCCTAAGCTAAGGAATGCCAGAAGTTGGCTACAGAGTCCAAAGGTTAACAACATAACAAAGATCCCTTGGAGAAAGCCTCAGTTTCAGAATGATTTAATTCAATTACATCAGAGGAAGAGACACAAACAAAAACAAACTCTCTGAGCTTTTAGGGCACTAGCAGTTCTGGGCAAAGCAAGAACAAATAACTCAGTGCTGGGAAGCTCCTGTCCACTTTCAGTGATCCTACACACAGCCTGGGAGGTCCTGCCTATCCTGGGACCCTACATGGGGCTGAGGGAATCCCCCTCCCCTGCTGCAGTGACGCATACCTATACTACTGTTGCAGCTGAGGGTCATACACCAAGTGGGCACATCAGCCAGCTACCCTGAAGCAGGGTTGGAACTCCTGCAGCCCCAAGGTGAGGGGATCAAGCCTCAGTTGTCTCCTTAATTACTACTCTGTTTCTCCTCTTTTCAGTCTATCTCCCTTCTATCTTTTCCATTGCAGTTGGTCTTAAAGGGCCGAGTTTTGCTTTGTTTTATTCTCTTTTTCTTTCTTTTATTCTTTTTCTTCGTTTTTCCTCTTCTCTTTCCTTTCATGTGACACTGCTGGTTTCTAGGCCATTACCACCACCTTGGGCAACACAACACGGAGAGCAGGATGATCTCCAGCCTGCGGGAATGCTTAACACCACACAAGGCAGCTATGGCAGGCCTCTCCAGTGCTCCACGCTGCTGAGGAACCCCCAGTCTGGCCTCTGTGGTGATGTTGGCAACCGGGGCAATTCCGCCCAGCACCGTGGGACCCTGCGCTGAAAGAGCAAACAGGTTTAAACAGGATTTATACCCCTCTGGCCCTAAATTCAGGTGATCAGGGGTCACCTTTATCTTTACTCTTTATTTTTTGTCACTTTTTTTCTCTCTTTCCCACCGCAGTCAATCTTAGTGAGCACATTTATGTGCTACCCCTACTATCACTTTCTTCTCACTCTTTTTTCCTCTCCTTTCTTCTCTTCTGTTTCTCTCCTCTCCCTCTTTCCTTCCACACGCCACCGTTGTTTTCAAGCCCCCTACACTCTGCTTCCACCCAGTGGGGAGAGCTCTAACCTGCCTCTCTATCAGTCCTGCAAACGTCCTGAGGCAGTGCTACACACAGCACAACCCAGGGCTAAGCTACCTACTTTTCTTCTTTCTTTTTATATTTCCCCTCCCTTTCTGCTCTCTCTCCTCTCTTTCCCACCAAAGTGTCAGCAAATCGGTTTTCGTTTTTTGTTTTCCTTTTTTTCAGTTCTTACTTTTGTTTTGTCCTTGCATTTTTCTGTGTTTCTGCATGCTAGTTGGTCTTTTTTATTTTTGTTCTTGTCTTTCTTTTCCCCTTGTCTCTCTTTTCCTTCTATTTTCCTTCACTTAACTTTCGTAAACCACTACTGGCCTCCAGGCCACTCTCCTCTGTCTAGGACAACTAGACAGCCCAGTTGGGGGAGCACCAGACTGCATTTTTGACTTCACATGCAGCTGGGGAAATAATTCCTGTTCTCCACTAATCCCCAAGGAGCTGTGGGATCTCCCCTACAAGCAGATGGGGTACTCCAGCCTATACTCCAATGCTCTACAAGTGACTAGGAGATCACCTGCCCACCATTTGTGGGAACATCCACCCAACCTCCATGGCAATCTCTCAGACCAGACTAATTCCACCTGCCAACTAAGGTACTCTACATCAAAGGGGGTACATCCACAAATCATCAGCGGCATTCCAGTTGCAGGGGACTATATCTCTCACCACCTGGGGTGCTCCAAGCACCATGAGACACACCACTGTGGCTTACTGAGAGATCGACCAGTGAAAAGCCACCCTCGTGGACCCATAACCCACCTAAGTGTATCCCATGAGAGGACTATCGAATTCACATTCCAAATAATGGAATACTAATTGGCTAGGGTAAAAGTTTAATCACAAGAAGGTACAGGAGTTGTTAGACTCCTCAGTGCAGCTACCTACAGGTAGTTGATAGAAGCACTCATTTGAGTCCTGCAAGAGAGCCAGTGCTCCTTGACTATGGAAGATGGCACTGGGCTCCTCTAAAACAACATGTAAACAGAAACCAGTCCAAATAGATTCAATGAAAAAGCAGGGGGAAAAAAAGAAGAAAATGACAGAAGAAGTCATGAACCTAAAGACATGTGTAGAAGCAGCAGTTTTTAACCTGCCATAGAATGAAATTTTCAGAAGCTGCTTGGGGTCAAGTAGGATGTAAAGGAAGCAATACAGAAAAGGATGGAATTATAGAGGAGATAAAGGTAACATCCTAAAGAGAAATATAAGACAAAATCCAGTAGCAAATTGGCAGATTGTGCCAACAGAGTTGAGGAGGCAGAAAATTGCACCACTGACCTAAAGGATAACGAGGCAGACCTCAAAAATGGGAAAAGCAGTCAAATTGGAAAACTAGAAAAACTGAAGAAAATCTGAGAGCCATGCCTGATGTTATGAAGAAGAACGATATTAGAATAATTGGACTACTGGAACAAGCCACAACAAAGAAGTCAACATTAAAAATAAAAAGGGAATTCTTAGAGGAAAGCTTTCCCAGCTTAAATAAATGAAAATCAGGAAACCATTCAGGAGGCTGAAAGAACATCAGTCAGACTGAATCCGAAGAAGAAGTCACCAAATAATAGTTTAATAATCTAACAATGAGGAAAAGTAGAAAATTATAAGAGAAGCTAGAAAAAAAAAGTCATTAATAAAGGTACTCAAATAATATGATGCTCAAACCTATTAATGGACACAACGAAGAAATGGAGGCAATGGAGTAACATATTCTAAAAGTTGAAGGAAAATAATCCAAACCCAAGAATATTATGTCTAGCCAAATTATCTATTAAGATAGAAGGAGAAGTAAGAGTTATCGCAGACAAGAAAAAACTCAAAGAATACATTAAAAGAAACACAGCTCTACAGAAGATCCTTGCCAACTCTGTATGAGCAGAAGATCAACGTTCACCAAATGCAAATAAGAGGCCATCACACAGAACAACTCCATCCAGAGGGCAACAAAGAAAGAAACCTAAAATAGCATTAGCTCAATACTGAAAAGGCAAGAATGTACCACAAACCCTACATAAAATAGCTCATGACTCCCACCACCAGAGGCAGTGATGCCCCCCAAAAAACCCAAAAAAACCCCCACAAAAATAGGTTATGTAGAAAAACTTCTAACACAAAAGGTAGGTAGAGAAGACATCATGGAGTCCACTGATGAATGTAATAATACTGAATATGAATGGGCTGCACGTATGCATTAAATGGGTGAGGCCAGCAGATGACAGCCTCAAAAGACAGAAGCCACTTATGTGCTACCTACAGGATATACATCTCAAGCTTGCAGGCAAAACTAGGTTGAGAATTAAAGGCTAGAGAAAAATATACCAAGGAAATGACAATGCAAAAAAAAAAAAAAAGCAGGTGTAGCGATCTTAATGTCTGACAAAATTGATCTCAAGGTACAAGTCATAAAAAGAGACAGGGAGAGGCAATACACAATGCTCCAGGGACCAGGAGACTAACAACCAGTGAGCATAATAAATATACAAGCTCAAAGAGAGACTCATGTAATTCGTGAATCAAATACTCCAAAAAATGAAAAAAAAGAAAATCACAGGCTTAACAATTATAATAGGTGAATTTAATATACCACTCTCTGAAAAAGACAGGTCACAGGGAAATAAACTTAACAGGGAGATTACAGATCCAAACAAAAAAAATGGACAAGATCTGACAGATATTTTCAGAGCTTTCTACACAAAATCAAAAATATTCATTCTTTTCAAGCCCATATGGCACAAACTTGAAGATAGACCACATGCTGGGACACAATTCTAGCACATAGGGATTATACAGATATCTCTCTCTGTCTCTCTCTCTGTCTCTGTCTCTCTCTCACACACATACACACACACACACACACACACACACACACACACCCCACTGTGCTATAGACTGGCAATCACAAAAAGGATGATGAAGAAAACGAAGGCAAACAATTAGAGGATGAATAACTCTCTATTGCAAAAGGAGTGGTTATTGGTACAGATCAGACATGAAATCAGGAAGTTTCTAGAAACCATGAGAATGAAAATACAATGTACAAAAACCTTAGGGATACAGCAAAGGCATTTATCAGAAGAAGGATTAATTCCTTCATTTTGGGGGGTTCCAAAACTATCATTATTCACAGATAATATGATTTAATACATCAAAACTTCCTGAAACTCCATAAGTGGAGTTTTGGAAGAGATAGAAGAATCTGGCAGAGTGGCAGGATACAAGATCAACAAATAGAAGTCTTTCAGGCTGCTATACACATCAGAGAAGATTACAGAAGAGACAATTAAAAAGGTAGCCAAGTACCAATGGAAATATCTAGGGATATACCTGCCTAAAACCCCAAAAGATTCACATGATAAAAACTACAGAACACTAATACAAGAAACCAAAAGGGACCTCAACAAATGGAAGGATATCCCATGCCCATGGACTGGAATACTCAATGCAGTAAAGAAGTCAGTCCTGACCAAGGCATTACATAAGTTTGTTATCCTGCTATGAATACCATCATCCTGTTTCAAAGAATTGGGAAATCTGATAACCAAATTCTTTTGGAGAAGGAAGAAGCCCAGAATTAGCAGAGAACCCCTCAATCAAACGGATAAAATGGCAGGGCTTGCTCTGGCCCATCACAGGGTCAAAACAGCGTGGCACCGGCACAACGACACATATTCAGACCAATGGGAAAGAGCTGAAGACCCAAATCTGATCTTTTATAAAGGCCAAAAAAATACCAAATGGGAAGCAGATGCCCTCTTCAATAAGTGGTACCAGGGAAAATGGCTATCTACTGAAGAAAAATGAAGCAAGACCCTTAACCCAATCCACGCACAAGAATAAACTCAAAGTAAATCAAAGACCTTGACCTAAAACCCCAAACAACTAGGGCCATTGGTGAGGTAACTGGGACAAATCTGAGAACCTTGGCACAAGGGATACATAGGCTATCGGAAATAGAAAAGGATGCAGATACAGAGGAGTCACATATTGGCAGGTGAGGTATACTGAAGATAAATCACCTGCATACATAAAAAGAATTCACCAAGAGAGTAATGAGAGCCCAGTGACTGGAAAATACCTTTCACAATGACATATCAGACAAAGGCCATATTACTAAGATCTACAATAATTTGCAAGCTTACAATAAGAGAACAATTAGCTGCCCACTGAGCATGTGGGCAAAAGACCTGACAGTAGTTTTACAGAGGCAAAAATCTGAACGGCCAGTAACACATGAGAAAATGTTCCTTATCATTAGCTATAAAAGAAATGCAAATGAAAACAACTGTGAGATACCATGGAACATCCAAAATTAGCCCAATTCAAAAAATCAGTAAATAACAAGTTTTGGAGGAGTTTTGGAACCCTTGTCCACTGCTAGTGGACGAGTAGGTATGTACAGCCATTATGGAAATCAATTTGGCAGTATTTAAAACAGATAGAAATTGAGCTACCATAAGACCCATCAATTCTCCTACTGGGCATACACCCAGAAAAATCAAGAACCAAACCATGGCCAGAAATCTGTGCTCCAATGTTCATTGCAACACAGTTCACAAGTGCAAGAATGAAACAAGCCAAATTCCCATCAACAGGCAAATGGATTAACAAGCTGTGGTACATACATACAAGAGAGCACTATGCATCCCTAAAAGTCAGCGAGGAATACATGAAGCACATCGCCACATGGAAAGAACTGTGGGAAAACATGCCAAGTGAAATAAGTCAAGTATTAAAGGACAGGTACGAAATGAGTCCACTGAGGTAATCTTTAAAAAAATGGGGCATAAGGGAAAAACGACTATATACATACATCCCTGGGGTGAGGACTAGCAACTAAGGCCAAACCCAATTCATGGATACATATGGCAGTCAATTCAGTAAGAGGGGAAAAGAAAGAGAAAAAAATGCCATGAGTTAGAGGGGTTGGGGGAGGGAACTGATATATCCAAGGGAAAGGTGTTACTTATATCTCCACAGGATAGGGGGAGAAAGACCACTCACTTGATGCATCAAGACATGCATACCACATACCAGCGTATACCATGGAACCAATAGAGAGGTCTGTGTGGCTGGCCCACTCCCAACTATGTGGACACCAGCACTTCACAGGGCAGAACTGTGGCTACAGGATGGGGAGAGGGGCACAACAGATTTAAGCACATGGGAGAAACACAAAGGGATGGAGATGGAGGAGAGAACATTCTAGCCCACCAAGCCAAAAGTATGATGTTCCTGCTTGGAGCAGACAACACATAGGGAGTAAAATAGGTCTGGCCCCACCACAGGACATGGCATCTCACACTGAACCATGACACTGGAGGGGGTAGCACTGGAGGAACAGTGCAGGAACAGTGCGCGATCTGGCTTCATCATGACAAGGAACTGAGGGCATGCAGCAGAGCAGCAGGGGGAGCAGACTGATGAAACTCATGTGAATACCAAAAATAAACTTTGGAGGCAGAGTGTGATACTCTATCATATTGGAAGGGAAAACATTTGTAAAATAAACAGACCTTAAACATTTATAGGCTTTTCCATTTTTGTCAATTGTTTTATTTTTTATTGCTACTTTGTGTTTGCTTTTTGCTGCTGCTAGTATTTTCTAGGTTTTGACTTCCTTTGTTTTTTTTTCATTTGGCCTTGCCTGGTTTTTGCACTTACTAATGTATCCACATGTCTATATAGATAAGATAGGCAGAATAATTAATTTGGAGATGAAAAGAAAGGAATCAATGGATCCAGGGAGACACAGGAGAAGGGGAGGAGGGAAAAAGGAAAGAGAGGGGGGACCAACCAAGGGACAAAGGAGCAACAAATGAAATAAAATCAATGGAAGGAAGGTCGCTGGATGCCTAGTGGGGCTCAATCAAGGGAAATATAAAGGCAAGGAATTACTACATTTAACCCGAATGAAGGACGAACATGATGGTGGGACAAGAAGGAATAAAAAAGAAACAGGAGGCAAAAGATTTAGAGGACTAAATACAGGGATGTACATATGTAAATATAAATAATGAGAGGGGAATAGAACAATGTACTCATTCTACATGTTAAGTATTAAGGTGGCAGATGGAATGGACATTGGGCCATGATTCAAGTACTTCCTCAACACAAAAACACTTTTATCTAACGAACAATACAGTGCTCTGTGATGCTCACCTTTCAGACATGATCGCTAAAGACAAAATGAGTGCAAAAGCAATGAGTGCAGAAAGTTGATGGTGCCTGACTATATAAAAAGATATAGCATCTGGAGTCTTAAAGGATTGAAGATAAACAAGCTGTCATCCATTTGAGAACCAACAAAGCCACATGAAAGGAGCACACCAGTTTGTGTGATCATGAGGTATTGATGGGATCATGTATCATGGGATCATGTATTCTAAAACCCAGAATAAAACCATAACCAAGGTGAATGGGGGTGGGACATGGAGTGGAGAACCAATACCCATCTGTAGACAATTGGACATCCCCTCACAGAGGGGTCATAAGGAAGAGATGAGTCAGTCAGGGTGCAGTAAAGCATCGATGAAACACACAACTTTCCTCAAGTTTTTTTGTGTTTCCTTCACTCCACTATCATGAACTCAATTCTACCTTATAAATTGTATTAGACAAGAACATGCACACTGTTACAGATAAGAGCCCCGAACACAGGGAATCTAGGATAAATAAATCCCCCTGGGAAAAAAAACAACACCTCTGGGTCAACAAGAAGAGTAGGGATACCAGAAGGACTAGGAGAGGTTGGAAGAGAAAGGAGAAACTGGTCACAAGAATCAAACTAGGATCCCCTCCCAGGGGGATGAATAATGGAAAAGTGGGTGAGGGGCAATGAGGGATGATGTAAGATATAGGAAAAAAATAATCTGTAAAGTATCAAGGTATGTGAGGAAGGGTGGGTGTAATCCCCATGGCTGGCAGTTTGGAAACAACAGCATATTTGTGGGAGAAAGACTCGGCTGTTTACTCCCATAAACAGCTGTAGTCTCAGACACCCACAGGGGGTCGCAGTGGTCAGCATGACAGTGAGTTTGGTTTGGGTTTTCTTAGAGTATTTAAACACTTGGCTGATAACTCAAAGGCTCTCAATTTGAACCCATCTTCTTCTGTAGGGGAAAACTGCCAGTCTGCTTCCACAAAGATTTACAGTCTTGGAAACCCTATGGGGAGCGTTACTTTGTCTTATATGGACTGACATGAACTGGAAACAACTCCTTGGCAGTATGTTATGATATGTATGTATGTATGTATGTATCAGGTATATATATATATGGTATATATACTACACACATATCACAATAAGTTAACTCTTGAACACTTAAATCTGAAATATATCTAATTTCAGTTAGAATGACAATGATTTCAAGTTGTGTGAAGCATAACTTTGTGGATGGTATTTCCAGAGACTTGTTATATAAGGTGATTGTGCCAATAGTGTTAGACAAGGAGTAAGCCGTCAAATTAGGCAAAAACTGTGGGCTAGTAATAAAGTAAAAAATACAGGTCAAATGCTCAAAATAAAAAAGAAGAGTAATTGGAAAAGTTACAAAAAAGAACCAGTCAACAGCCCAATATTTCAGGGGGTAGCATATGCACCAGAATCAATAGTGCTGAAGGACAAAATTCAAACTACAATGAATTCATCATCCCCAAACAAGTGTCCATGAATTAATTACATTACAATGTTTCAGAAAAATGAGGAAGCACAACATTAGGAAAGTTGGAAGGTGGCTATGTGACCAGCACCATAATTCATCTATTTTAAGAAAGTTGGAATGCAGCTACCTGGCCAACTGACTGGAAGAGATCGATATATAAAATAGTATCATTAATACTCCACAGAAGCAACATTTTGCTGAAGATCATCCAACAATGATGGCAGCAGTACGTTGACATGGAACTGCCAGAACTTCAGGTTGAATTCACAAGAAGATGTGAAATACGGGATTATCACTGCTCGTGTCATATGGATCTTGATTCAAACTAGAGAATAGTAGAAAGATGTTTATGTATATTTAATTGACTATGCCAAGACATTCAACTGTGTGTACAACAATAAACTGGGATAAACTTGAGAAGAATGGGAATTCTAGAACACTTCATTGTGCTCATTTGGAATTTGTACATGGATCAAGAGACAGTGGTGACAACAGAACAAGGGAATACTACAGAGTTTAAAATCAGGTAAGATGTGTGTCATATTTGTATTCTTTCACCATACTTGTTCAATCTATATGCACAGCAAATCATCAGAGAAACTGAATTATATGAAAAAGAGTGTGGCACATTAGGATTGGAGGAAGGCTTATTAATAATCTGTGGTATGCAGATGACACATCCTTGTTTGCTGAAAGTAAAGAGTAATGAAAGCACTTGCTGATTAAGATCAAGGATTGTAGCCTCAGTATGGACTACAATGTAAGGACGAACAAAGTCAATGTAAGGAAGACCAAAGTCCTCATAACTGGAAACATTATGATAAATGGAGAAACAGCTGACGTTGTCAAGGCTTTTGCCTAACTTGAATCCACAATCAATGTTCATGAAAACACCAGTCAGGAAATCAAAAGAGACGTTTCATTTAGTAAATTGATGCAGACCTCTTTAGAGTAATAAAGAGGCAGGATGTTACTTTGAGGACTAAGGTACTTCTGACTCAAGCCATGGTATTTTCCATTGTATCATGTGCCAATCAAAGTGAGACACTGAATAGGGAAGACCACCGAAGAATCAATGTGTTTGAATTAGGATGCTGGAGAAGAACACTGAAAGTACTCCTAAAAGGACAAAGAGACCCATCGTGAAAGAAGCAAAGCCAGAGTGATCCTTAGAAGCAAAGATGGCAGGACTTTATCTCACACGCTTTTGATATATTGTCAGGAGAGATGAGATCTCAACAAGATGGACTGACAAAGTGGCTGCATCCGTGCACCTAGACATAAGAACAATTATGATTATGGTGTAGGACTGTGCAGCATTTTATTCTGCTGTGTGTAGTGTCACCACGGGACAGAGTTTATTAGATGGCGCCTAACAACTACAACAAATGGGAATAGAGAATCACTAAAATCTCTAAACTATTCTGAAATCTAGAATTTGTATCACAGTCATTTGAGACCCTTTAATAATTTGGCTAAGAAAGATGAACTAAGAATCTGCAAAAGAGAGTTAAGGAATTAGATTTCAATATCAGCAATTTAACAGAAGCAAAAATCCTTAGCTTGAGAAAAGAACTTAGTCAAGATAGTTTTCATATTGAGTTAAATTTGTTACCTTAAATCGATATGAGAAAAAATGCTGATATTAAAATTTTAATTGTAATCCACTATCTAACCAAGTAGCCTCAAAGAAGAATACTTTATTAATAAAAATAACTTAATGCAGGACTTAGGACATAAATGAAATGCTAACAGAAAAATCAATATTTTAAAGAGGATCATTTATGTCTGTTAAATATGGTTATTCGTGTAATGCAAGTGCAGGCTTTTGCAATTTTACCCAAAAATTTACTTCAAAACTATCTATCTTTCTAAAAGTCCTCCCTATTCATTGATTCATTAATAATTTCTGGCTTCTGATGATTTTATACAGAATATATTAAAATAATTATGTACCGGTAACAGCAAAAGTTTGGGTTTCTTTTTGCTCTAATCAACTGTGGTTTCAGTTTGTGCTACCACTAGTCACACTCTAGGAAGAAGAGAGTTTTCTTTGGGGATTTTAAAAGATAAGGTTATATAACTGTTGGCACACAGCTAAACTTGACCTTTGATATTCAGACTGTAGTATAATTCTGTATCAATTGGATAATGCTGGTCCTCAGTGAATCTTGAAGATACTAACTTTTTACTGAGTCCAACCTGAAAGCTAAGTCACTCTGAATGAAGGTGAGTTCCTTTTAATTAAATGTAGAATGATTAAAAGAAAAATTCACAAATCTTATAGGGTTTTCAACAATAAAATTTTGTGATTACTAAATAGTCATGAACAAAATCAGGGTGAGACAAATATTGCTTCATTTGAAATCTCTGTACTCTGAAATTGTAAATAAAAATATATTTATAAAATGATGCATAAAACAAGAGATTTGGATAAACCAACAATTCCACTAGTTTTAAACTCCATTTTCAGAACCTTTTTGAAGCCATCTCATATTTAGGTTAAGAATGGGCAGTGTGCAAAAATCTTGGAAAAAATGACAAAATACTTTTATGAACACCAGTTAGAAGGCATTTTTCAAGCTCTTTCTGCATGCAGGTGCATACACACCTACACAAACATGCATGAGTGCATCACACATTAATATACTCACACATCACCTAAGAGCAGAAAAGCTGATTTTACAGAAAAATAACTTACTTGAGGAATGAATGGGAAAACTGAAAAAATGATAGGAGTTTTAGACTGAATAGGCAAAATATTCATGAGAGAAAGTTAAAAATGCATGAAAGAATATGATATTTAAAATAAGAACACATGAATATAGACACTTGATCCATCATTTATTATTTACGGGTGTGATCATTGAAAAATTAGGTATTTTCTCTTTATCTATAAGATAAATAAAGTACCATACATGCTACTTTATTTATTGAGTGGTTTTTAACCTAGGTAAAATGATGTGTCTGCATACATTCTATCTTAAAAAAAATATATATTACTAGAAATGGGAAAGGTGATAACATTATTGTGTATAGTTCAAATGAAAAATTAGGGACAGTTAGAAAGAAGTAAAAGAGGAAAGCCTTTTTTAATAACACATTTAAATTTTTCTAAAAATAATAGTAGTGAAAAATGTAGTTATCTCAAGCAAACAATAAATTCATGCTCCCAAGTGTTTTATATGGCAAAGATACAAAGCCATAAAGTCAACAGCATAAAATGGAATCATGAGTAATAAGAAACGGATCTAGATATATTGACTTCCCGGAAGATGGTGACTGAGCAGCGCATATCAGAGGCACGCCACAGAAATCATAGAAAAGAGTTACTAAAAGGAAATCCCATAGTACCTGATCAAAGGAGAAGCATCATACAGATAAATAGGCACAGATCCACTAGACTTTGAGGTAAGGCTTTTGACTTTTTGAGGCCGGCTAGGGTTTGACCTTAACCGCCATTCTCTCCGCCAGTTGGGGATCATTTGGAGTGGTGCAGGCCTTTTTCTCAACAAAGTCACAGCTTGCCTCTGGCTTGTGGCAGGGTTTAAACCTCTCCAATTGGGGCTGGGATAGATTGTTACCTTTATATCTCTCTCTTTTCTCTGTGCCCCCACAGCCTCAGCAGGTTAGGCTTTTTGTTTTTCTTTTTCCTTTCTTCCACACCCCACTGCTGAAGTCCAGATCACTCCCTTTAGCTTAAGAAATTTATGCCTGCTCTCCACCCAGCTGAGAGAGCTCCACCCTCTGCAGAGTATCCCAGAGCTGGGGGAAGCCAGCACCCCCGCCCTCCACCACTAGGGGATATCCTGCCTGAATTCTTCCAGGAGAAATCCCGCTCACCTTCTTCCAGAGAAAATTCTACCTGCCGATACTCTGAAGTGCTAAATGCGTGGCTGGGAATTCCTGACCACCTTCTTTGGGGGGAATCCTACCTGTTTGGCTAGAGAAGCTCCTACTGATCCTCTATGATCCCATGTTATGGAGGGAACTCCCACCTGGCTGCCATAGTGCCTCACAAAACCTAAGGCAGCTCAGACAATACTCACCAATGCTCCATGCTCCTGTGGGAACCTTTGCCCACCTCCGCAGCAATCTATCTGACCAAGGCAATTATGTCCACCATTCATGAAAGTGGACAACCCACTAGCCTTCTGTAGCACTTCCATTGCAGCAGACACCCCTGCATGCACATCCTCTGCAGTTTCCCAAGCTGCCGTGGGCCACACCATCACGGTTTTTTGTGAGCTCACCCGGTACAACACACCATCCTCATAGGTCCACACCACCCAACTAAATTCCCCTCAGTGGACCATCAAACTTGCCCACCAAATAAGAGACTATGGTTTGACTAGGATAAAAGAAGCCATAAGAGGATAAATCAATAGCCCAATGACATAATGCAATCAGCTGCAGGCAGTTCAAAGAAACATTCCTATGGATCTCCCAGAGAGAACCAGTGCTCTTTGACTCCCTGGAAAATGGCACCTGGCTCCTCAAAAACAATGCAATGCAAACAGCAATCAGCGCCAATGATATCAATGAAAAAACAGGAAAAACAAAAAGCAATGGCAGAAGATGTCCTAAACCTGACATTGTGCACAGAAGAAGCAGACATTGGCCTAGCACAGTAAGAAAATTTCAGAATCCTGTCTGGAGTCATAAAGGATCCAAGGAAACAATACAGAAAAAGGGTGAAATGATAGAGAAGATAAAAAGCATACATCAGAGGGAAATATAAGAGCTTAGGGATGAGATAACAGAAACCAGTACCGACACACAGACTTCACTAACCAACTAGAGGAGGCAGAGAAATGTACCAGTGGCCTAGAGGACAGCCAAACAGACTTTAATGAACACTAGCAAAAATCTAATAAGAGCATAAGAGAACCTGAAGAAAATCTACAAGCTATGGCTGATGCTATTAAGAGAAAAAATCAGAATAATTGGGTTACTGGAGGAAGACACAAAAAAAGAAGCCATCTGCAAAAATAGTGAAAGAATCACTTGATAATATTGATAGATGTGGAAAAAGCACTCAACAATATCCAATACCAATTCCTGTTTAAGACACTAGAGAAAATGGAATGGGAGGAAAATTCCTCAAGGTAATACAAACTAAATATGAAAAACCAGCAGCCAACCTGGTAGTCAATGGAGATAAGATTAACAATCCCAATTAAAAGGGGGACCACATAGGATGTCCCTTGTCCCCAATCTTATTTAACATCGTATTGGAGATATGAGTTAACAGCATAAGGAAAAGAAAAGACATCAAATGTATTTGCCTAGGCAAGGAAGAGGTGAAACTATCATTACTCACACATGATATGATTTTTTATATGGAATATCCCAAAAGGTCCACAAGGGGTATGGTGGAAGCAAAAAAGGAATGTGGCATATTGGCAGGATAGAAGATCAACAAACAGAAATCTACTGGATAGCTGTAGACATCAGATAAGACCAAAAAGGTGGTATTTGAAATATCTAGGGTTATAACTGACTGAAAGAACTAAAGATTTCTATTAGGAAAAAAAACCAGAATACTATTACAAGAAATCAAGAGTGACCTCAACAAATGGAAGAATATTCCAGGCTCACAAATTGGAAGACTCAAAGTGTGAAGATGTCAGTTCTACCCAAGGCACTATATAAGTTTAATGCAATCTTGATGTATTTACCCTTGTTTTTCTTCAAAGAAATGGAAAAACTGATTACCAACTTCATATGGATAGGAAAGAAGCCCCAAATTAGCAGAGAGCTCCTGAAGAAGGACAGAGTGGGAGGGCTTGATTTATCTGAATTTAGCACATAAGATACAGCCACAGTGGTTAAAAACCACATGACATTTGCATGACAAATACTGACAGATACTCAGACCAATGGAAAAGAACTGAAAACGCAGAAGTAGAATCAGCAGCATACAGACAACTGATCTTTCATAAGGGCAAATACCCAGACGAGGCAAGAAACAAACCATGGCCAGACATCTCTGCTCCAATATTCACTGTGGCACAGTTCACAATTGCAAGGAATTGGAAACAACACAATTTCCATCAACAGACAAATGAATTAAAAAACTGTGATACATACACACAATGGAGTACTATGCCTCTCTAAAAAGCACTGAAAAAACCATGAAACACATTGCAGCATGAAAAGAACTGAAGGAATCATACTACTTGTAGTAATTCAGACACAAAGGACAAGTACAACATGGGTCTGCTGAAGCAAGCTTTAAAAAGGAGGGGCACAGGGACAAAGTTATTGTATATAAACATTCCTGGGGTAAGGTCCAGGTAGTATGACAGGGGCCAGACCAAATCCAGGGATCCAACTAAAAAGGAGGGGGCGTTCAAAAATGTTGATATGGGTACTGGGAACTCTTTATATCTCCACAAGGAAAGAGGGAACAGGCTTCAACCTGGTGCTCCAAGATGTAAATGCAACATACCAGTATGAAGCAGGGAACCAATAGAGAAGTCTGAGGGTGCGGCCCTAATTCCCACTACATGGACAGCTGCCTTTCCCCTAGAAGAATTTACTTCAGAGGAGAGCACTGAAGCTGACGCTCAGGGAGAGGGACATGTCTGATCAAAGCATATAGAAGCAAATGAAGGGGATGGAAGGGAAGAGAGAATGGAGCACATCCTGGCCCAGCAAGCTTTGAGGATGGTATTTCTGCTCTGAGCAGCCAATAAACAAAGATGACCATATGGCTGAACCCACCAGGACCACGACATCCCTTCCTGACTCACACGCCTATGAGGAACAATACTCGTGACAGTGTGGGATTGTGTCTGATCTGACCCCACCACATTGAGGCAAAACACTAAGGATATGCAACAGAATAGTAATGGAAGCAGAGCAAGGAAGCCCAAAGAAATAACAAAAATAGAGTTTGGGGCCAGGGCACTGTACCCCATCAAATTTAACCAGAAAACACCCCTAAATGTCAACAAACAGACCTGACCTATTTACAGGCTTTTTTTTTTTTGGGGGGGGGGGGCATTGGTTTTGGTTGTTGTTTTGTTTTCTTTTGCTGCTTTGTTTTGCTCTGTCTTGCTGTTTTGTGCATATTATTATCTGTGTAAGTCTATGTTGATAAGATAGGCGGGATAAACAATTTGGAGGAGCAAATAATGGGACAGACGGTTCTGTTGGCACATGGGAGAGGAGGAAGGGGGGGAAAGGAAATGGATGTTAGCAAACTCAGTGACAAGGGAAGAACAAGTGATCAAAAATCAATGGCTAGGGTGTAGGAGGACTGGTAGGGCTTGTTCAAGGGAAATGTAACTGAGAGGAATTACTGACACCTCAATGATACCCATGATAGTGGGAAAAGAGGAAAGTAAAAGAAAATGGGGGAAAGAACTAGGAGGGAAAGGGTATTTGCAGAGGGCTAAATACAGACACATACATATGTAAAAGTATATGATAATGGGGGAATAGATCTATGTGCATATGTTTATAGGTTTAGTATTAAGGTAGCAGAAGGACATTGGGCCTCTACTCAAATACATCCTCAAGGCAAGAACACTTTGTTCTATTAAACTAACATTTCATGATGTTCCTGACATGATCCCTGAAAACAAAGCAGATGCATAAGCAAACATGGTGAAGAGAGGTGATAGTTCTCCGCAATCAAAAGATATAGCATCTGGGAAATTAAAAGTTTGAAGATAAACAAGCAGCCATCTAGCTCAAAAACAACAAAGCCCACATGGAGGAAGAACAATAGCCTGTGTGATCAAAAGGTGTCGATGGGATCAATTAGCAGGCATCAAAAACAAACAAAAAATCACATCACTGTGAATAAGGGGAAGTGCAGTGTGGAGACCCAAAGCCCTTCTGTAGGCCACCTGGACAAGGGGAAGTGCAGAGTGGAGACCCAAAACCCTTCTGTAGGCCACCTGGACATCCCCTTAAGGAAAGTTCTCAGGGAGGAGATAAGCCAATCAAGGTGCAGTATGGCAACAATGAAACATCCAACATTCCTCTGGTTCTTTAATGCTTTCTCACCCCCACTATTATGATCCCAATTCTACCTTATAAATATGGCTAAACCAGAAAATGTACACTGGTACAGATATGAACAGGGAATCCAGGGCACAGAAACCCCTCAGAACCAATAATGAGAGAAGTGATACCAGGTAGGTAAGGGGAAGGTGAGGTAGAAAGGGGAAACCAATCACAAGGATTTACATATAACCCCCTCCCCGGGGCCAGAAAAAAGTGGGTGAAGGGAGATGTCAGACAGTATAAAACATGACAAAATAATAGTTTATAAATTATCAAGGATCTGTGAGTGAAAGAGTGTAGTGAGGGAGGGGACATAATGAGGAACTGATACCGAGAGCTCAAGTTAAAAGAAAATGTTTTGAGAATGATGATGACAACAATGTACAAATATGGTTGACACAATGGATGGATGTATGGATTGTTCTAAGCGTTGTATGAGCTCCCAATGAAATTATTTTAAAAAGAAAAGAATAGAATTAAAGACACTAAAGCTTTCTTGTTGTTGGGCGATTCCATTGATTTACATATATTAAAATATTAATAGATTAGCAATGCAAAACATACTCTTCCCTTAACCTGTCCCACAAGATTAGTAGCTATCTCTGTAACTAATTTTACCCACCTGAGCTATATAATCAAAATTAGCAATTTCAAGAGATAAATGCCACTATATATACACATTATAGTCAGCCCTCATCATAATTGCCTATTAAAACAATTTAATGCATCTAAAATACTGTGTAATTTGAAAGTCATAATATAAATTTATATGTGTGTGTATATATATGTATGTATGTGTATATATAGATATAGATATAGATATAGAGAGAGAATGAAGTGAACTGATAGTCCAATAAATTATCAAACCTTGGGTACTTTTTGTACGATGTTTGTTCTGAATTTTTTTTTTCATATCTCACTTCTAAATCTTAGTTCGTAGGCAAGCATCCACTTACCATCTTTAGGGTACCAATGATTCTACAGGCACACCCCAAAGGACTTATCGTACGATCAATATTCAGATTGATCTCAGGGCTTCTGCTCCCTGGCTTTAAGCTTTAGGAATTTGGTTTTTCACAGCAGACTGCAAAGGCTGGCACTTTACCAGCCAGTGCTACTTCTGACCTTCTGCTGTTGATTTTCATAGGAACATTTGTCTGTCATCAGAACACTGATGACAGATATGCTGAGTGTCATGCAGTCATTCATTGCCTTATATTTTGAATCAAAATTCCTGAATCTTCCTCTGTGTTCCATTTATGGTGCTATTAAGTGAAAGTGAAATAGTGAACAAGACACCATCTCCAAACTCAAGTAAGCTGAATTGTATTCATGCCTGTGAAAAAGTATAATTACTATTGTTTATGTTCAATGTACCACACACCACCAGTCAGGTACTTGAAATTTGAAGTTGAATGAGAGTACTTTTGTCACTTGGAGAATGCAATGAAATCGGTACATGAGGAACAAATAGTAAAAATGCTCTGCCCCTAAAGCCTACATAATTAAAGATATGAGGGAAATGTGGTTATAATCCAGAAGTGAGGACAACCAAATTGTCTGGGAGGACCCTTGGGTAGGTGTCAGGTATGAATAAAATTTGAGTTGAATGACACATAACACACCCATGGTGCAACTGCATAATTCACTGCTGTATTCGAGGCAGAATTAATAGCAGCAAAAGCAATGAGCATGGAAAAAAAACATGTCATGAGTCTAATCAACAGACAAGCTCTACTACTTGGCAGCATCCATCTATTTGATCAAAACTATGGCTCAGAAAAAAGCACAAGAACTTTGTTTTAAAGTAAATGGTTTTAGGAATAATTAGTTGAGGGCCATTTCTGGTCAGTAGCAAAATGGATTCACAAACATTACTTTGCCTAAGCATTTTTTAAAAGAGAAAATTTCTGTGGTAGTCAGTATATTTATATTTATAAATATAGCCAGTATATTTACCTGGAGAGTCCAGCATGGCTGCAAAGATAAAGTGTCAACTCAAATATACTGGGAACAAGCTAAACTTAATTTGGGTAAATTAGGGAGATATTTTGAATACTTTTAAGTTGGAGCACCTTTTGCAGAACTTCTTTTATGTTCAGTTACTTTCAATTTGGTCACTGATAATTTTTTTCACAGGTTCCATTTTGGGAAGAACTTTGGTGATGGTTACCTTCTAATTACAAAGGTTAGCATTTTGGAACCATCATCTTCTCTGCAGAGATGTAAATCTTCCATAAAGATTTACAGTCTTGGAAACCCTTCAGGGCGGTCCTACCCTGTCCTATAGAATTTCTCTAGGTTGGAATTGACAAAATGGATATGGGTTTTTAGTTTATTTTGGTAAGAGTACTACATTACTTTACTTGTGTCAAAGCTTTAAATAATGCTACTTCCTTAATCTTTGGTGCTACTTGTCTTCTATCACTTTCAAATATTTAATCTAGATAAGCTTAATTATTTACATACTATTATGAATAGACAACAATAGTGGGTCAGACATCTATTTTTTATTATTTCAAGAATAAACTAAAAGAAAAAGTTGAGGTGATTTTTCCAAAGGCCTATATCTTGTTTTCATACTTGAACCTTCCTGAAGAGGAAATCTCCGGAGACTCAAAGAGGCAGCGTTGGGACAAAGAAAGAAGCAGGCAATAAAGTCAGTAAGACCCCAGCCTGCTTCTCTAACTTTCTGATGATTATTGTGTTTGAAGACGAAGTCTGAAAAGAAAGAATCTCTACCCAGATCAGTGCAAACCTACAGCACATGTGATTTCAATTTGAAGGTTGTGCCAAAAAAAAAAAAAATGAAGAAAGCAAGGCAAGGGGAAGGAAATACACATGTGGAAGCAAAGAAATACAACAACCCATATTTGGTGAGGAAGTACAGAATATAAAGCATACAAATGGTTTTCTATCCAGGGTGAGATCAAGATGCATTATAATGACACTATCATTCATAACAAGAGGAATCCTTTTGTTTTAGAAACCAAACCAAAATCCAAACTCACTGCTATCCCATCAATACTGGCTCATGTCAACCCTATCAAATAGGGCAGAATTGTCCCTGTGAGTTTCTGAGACTGAAACTCTTTATAGGAATTGATAGCCCTGTCTTTCTCCTGAGAAGTAACTGGGGGTCTCGAACAGGTGATCTTGAAAATAGTAGCCAACATTTATTTCTACAATGAATGAAATTATCAATCAATGCTAAGGTCTTTGGACACATACATACATAATTAATTTATTCAAACACTATTTATTGAGTAGTTAGTGTACCACAGTGGGTGCTATCTACTATGAAAGAGAATGATAAGCAAAACATTCCTTTTCTTGAGGAATAATATTCTTGTAAAGACTTTTCCTTGGAAAGACTCTAGCAGGAGAAATCTTAATGTTGGGATTCTTGATAGGGGATGTTCCTAGGACACAGTGAAAATAAAGTTGTTTAAAGGGAACTTGGTTGATGGTAGTAAAGTCAGTCATAAAGACAGATAATTATATATTTGATGGCAGTGAGTTTGGTTGGTCTGAAGGTAGAGGAGTCATAAATTTCCAAAAAATCCAAAACGAGCTTAGTGAGCCTGTAGAATGGTGAGTAGGGCTGATAGAAATTTAACATGAGACAGAGATTTATCATTGGAGCATTTTAAGCAATTTGATTTGGACCCCCAGCACAGTATGAAGTCTTAATAGATTTTTCATACAATAGTGGTAAAATGAAATTTACCTTTTAAAAGCTAACCTTGAATAGAGTGGAAAAGAAAGTAAGATTAAAAATGTGTGTATGAGGACATTAGGTAAGATTCTATTATTCTATCTGCAAGAGGACATTTCTTGGACTCATTTCACTGCCAGTGAGTTGATGCCAACTGATTATTACTAGAGTATGGATAAAGAGAGAAAAGTTGATGACTACCAGACAGAACCTAGAAGTAGGAATCAGCAGAATCTGAAACATGACAAAATTGGTGTGAGTAAAAGGGACAGACCAATGATAACTCTCAGCTTTCTGGATTAGATACTCTGATAGATCTGCAGATCACCCAGATTAGTAAGGCCATAAAAGAGCAGCGTTTGGCAAAGGAAATAACAAATTCATTTTTGACCATGATTTGTTTGGCATGCTTTTGACACATCAAATAAAAGGAAATAAAGTTTTATTCAGAATATACTATCTTCAGCTTTAGATAATCTAAATGTGAAATGTATGAAATAATATAAAGAATATATAATGATCAAAATATTGCCTGTATTTAAAGGAACTGAGACACACATTATATACAGGGAAATAGTGGTAAAGCAAGGGAATGAAAATAAAAGTCAAAAATTTCATTATCAATATCTTAATGGTTTCACTTCAACTATAGGTTTGCTTTTCCTTAACGTGTAAAAAATGAAAAAAAAGTCTGGAGAGGGGTATGTCAGGGATGTATTCTCTCACCATACTTACTCAATCTGTTGTCTGAGAAAAGCATTTATAAACTGGATTATATGAAGAAGACTGTGACATCAAGATTGGAGGAAGGCTTATTTAAGAAACTGAGATATAAAGAAGAGAAAACTATGCTTCCTGAAAGTAAGGAGGGCTTGAAACCTTTGCTCATGGAGGTCAAGGATTGCAACCTTCAGTATGGATTATAACTCAATGTAAAGAAGGCCCACATGCTCACAAGTGGACCAATCATAATACCATCAAAAATGGAGAAAAAGTTGAAGTTGTCAAGGATTATGTTCTGCTTGGATCCATGATCGATATTCATGGAAGCAACTATCAAGAGACTGAAAGATGTGTTGCTATAAATAAATATACTGCACAAGACCCCTTTAGAATATTGAAAAATAAGGAGCTTACATTGAATAAGAAAGATAGAAGAATGAATACACTTGAATTGTAGGGTTGGAGAAGAATATTGAAAGTACCATGCACTGCGAAAGAGACAAACAAATCTGTCTTGGAAGAACTATGGTGAGAGGGATCCTTAGACACAATAATGGCAAGACTTCATCTCACATCATTGGAATAGTTTGTCAAGAGACACCATCCTTGGAGAACAACACCATGATTGGTAAAGTAAAGTGGTATTGAAATAGGGGAAGGTCTCAAAGAGATGGATTTACACAGCAACTGCAAAAATAGGTTCAAGCACAGGAACAATTAAGAGGATGGTTCAGTAATGGGATGTGGAGTGTACTGAACAAAATTAGTATCACACAAAAGCAAAACTTTAATGAATTA
Organism: Nesogale talazaci; assembly: GCA_004026705.1. Lineage (NCBI taxonomy): Eukaryota > Metazoa > Chordata > Mammalia > Afrosoricida > Tenrecidae > Nesogale > Nesogale talazaci. Next base: position 102,113 of record PVJH01001585.1, on the reverse strand, counting down.
AAAATAAGTCACAGCAGTGCTTTGATAAGAAACTTCCACAAATCCAAGCTAAAGTGAGAAGAGAATTTGGAAAATCATTGCTGCTATCAGATAGTTTTTCCCAAAATAATTTTTTCTCAGAAAATATGAGAAAGATGTTTACTGGTGTTCCTGATTATGCAAAGGTATTTGATGGTGTCGATTTTAAGAAATTATTGACAGCACAATAAGTTCTCTCATATTAACTTCTGCATACTTTACAATTCAGATAAAATTTTAAAATGAAATATAGGTTTTATGATAGCTTCAAGCCAAATATATGAAGGGCAGATAAAAGTGTGCTTAAACAATTTGTTCACAGTATGGATAAAATGAGCAGTGACTAAGTGGAACGCTGGAGCTCATTTAGAATTGAGTCAAAAGTTAAATGTCATATTCCATGAAAAAAAACTCAAATATGTTAAGATCAGAAAACATGAATCACAGGGCAACAGGTGGGCATGTAAAAGAGAAACATGTTGAAATTCCAGAATCTCACAAGAAAATATCTCCAGTGAAAAAAAGTTATTTCTACAAACCAATGTGTTGCCTTCAGGAAGAAATACCATTCATACAGAGAGCTAATACCACTATATTAACTCATAGGTCACTACTTATAGGTCAGGAAGCCTAGAGTCCTGACTCAAACTAGAAATATCTGTGCTTCCAATTGTATTCTGGGAGGATCCAAAACAAATGTCACAACTCTGCTTTTTCTAAGTTCTACCATCACTAGTTTTCATCAGTAGTTTTCTGTGAGTCTTAAATTTGCCTGTAATTTTGGTTCCCTGGAAATGAAAAAAATGTGGAAGCAGAAGACTTTCTCTTTTAGTAGCTAGTGGATTTAGTCCATGGGAATTGCAGTGCCCATACTTTTGCTCTGGTGATACCCTACATAGAATAAGAAATGGCCATTAGTCAGAACAAGGAGCTACTACATGGTTAAAAATTGGGAAAGATATGCATCCTTTCACCATAGTGATAACTTTTTTTTTGTTTTTGTTTTTTAGGGGGCATCACTGTCTCTGGTGGTCGTGGGTGCTACCCAGTGCTGCTCATGAGAGCCGTTGCTGGATTTGAACTGCCAAGCCTGCGGGCCGCAGTCCTGCACTCAACCACTTATGCCCCCAGGGCTCAGCCCCATACTGATTACACTTATATGCTAAACAAATAATATGATAAACTGGACTATAACAAGAACAATGCATCAGAATTTGAGGAAGATTCATTAATGATTTGTGATAAAGATTTTCTGAGATCAAGATTACAGCCTTAAAATAAATAAGCCTCAATGTAAGAAATGTATACACACATATATTTATCAACATGACTAACCAACAAGTTATAACATGAGAAACAGAAAAATTGAAGTTGTCAAATATTTCATTTTTTTGTATGCACAATCAAAACCTGCAAGAGTCATGGTATTTTAACCATCTCATTTGCATGTGAAGGTTGGGCAATAAGGAGACCACAGAAAAGCATTTGAATTATGATGCTGGTAAAGAATACTGCCCATAGCATGAACTGTCAGAATATAAAACAACTCTATCTTCGGAAAGTACAGCCAGAGTCGTAGGTTGCACCACCGCAGCTCCTGGTGGGATCACTCAGAGCAGCACCACCCTTGTGAGTCCGTAACAATCTAATCAATGGTCCCTGGGAGGAACATCCTACTTGCCCTCCAAATAATGTAATGCTGGTTCAGTAGGGAAGGAGTGAAGCCATAAGAGAATAAAGTAGTAGGTTAATTCCATAGTAAAATTAGCCACAGGAAGTTCAAAGGCACATGTCTACAAGTCTCCTAGAGAGAGAGGCAGTGCCATTCTAGTCCTTGAAAAATGGCACCTGGTTCTTATAAAAACAATACAACACAAACAGCAATCAGTCCCAACAACCTCAAAGAAAAAAAACAGGAGAAACAAAAGGCAATGGTATAAGATGTCCTGAACCTAATGACGTGCATAGAAGAAGCAGACATTGTTATGCCTCAGAATGAAATTTCAGAATGCTTCCTGAATTCATACAGGATATGAGGGAAACAATACAGTAAAGGGATGGCGTGATAGATGAGATAAAGTCCATACACCAAAGGGAAATACAAGAGATTAGGGATGAGATTAAATTAAAAAAACCTCAATAGCAGACTCACGGACTTCTCTAATCGACTGGAGGAAGCTCTGAACTACACCAATGACCTAGAGGATAGCCAAGCAGACTTTAGCAAACACAGACAAAAATGTAACAAGATTATCAGAGAAACTGAAGAAAATGTAAGAGCTATGCCTAAAGGTATTAAGAGGAATAATATCAGAATTATTGGTCTACCAAAGGAAGACACAAAAAATAAGTCATCTGGAACAACAGTCAGAGAAATCTTGGAGGAAAATTTCCCAAGCTTAATGAATGAAAACCAGGCAACCATTCAGAAGGCTGAAAGAACACCAGCTAGACTTAATCCCAAGAAGAAGTTACCAAGACACATAATAGTTAAATGATCCAACTTTGAGGAAAAGGAGAATATCATAAGAACGGTTAGGAAAAAACAAGCAATCACATATAAAGTTTTACAAATAAAAGTATACTCAGAAAAAAATATGTATACTCAGACCTATCAGCAGACACTATGAAGGAAAGGAGAGAGTGAGTAATATATTCCAAAAATTGAAAGAAATTAATGCAAGCCCCCAAATAATCTACCCAGTCAAATTATCTATCAAGAGAGATGGAGAAGTAAGAGCTTTCCCAGATAAGGAAAAACTCAAAGACAACATTAGAAGAAATCCAACCTTACAAAAGATCCTTTCTGATCCAGAAAGGTGGTGGGGGGGGGAAGCAAGTAATGAGCTTTTATTTATCAAGTATAAATAAAAGCACATTACATAAAACAATTTCACCCAGACCGTAAGAAAGAGACAACAGTCCTGAAATAGGAATGGCTTACGGGTGGAAAGACGTCAAGAATGATAAACCCTCACACACAGCACAATATACTGAAAGGAAAGGGATGAAGGGAAGCACTTATTCCACAGATGGAGATAATAACCCTAAATATCAATGGACTGAACTCAGGAATTAAAACACTGAGGCTAGCAGACTGGCTTAGAAAACACAACTCATCAATCTGCTGCCTACAGTAGACACATCTCAAGACTACTGACAAAGATAGGCTGAGAATCAAAGGCTGTAGAATGGCAAACTAAGCAAACAACAATTCAAAAAAAGCAGTGGTAGCAATCCTAATCTTGTATACAATTGACCTCAACATGCAAACCATAAAAAGAGATAAGGTGGGACATTACATAATGTTTTAGGAAATGGTAGACAATGAACCAGTAAGCATTTTAAACATATATATCCCAAATAAAAGACCCTCTGAATACATAAAGCAAACACACCAAAAGATTAAAAAAGAAATCACAGCCTCAACAATTATAGTGGGTGACTTCAATATACCTCTCTCTGAGAAAGACAGATCACAGGGAAAGAAACTCAACAAACACCACAACTAGACAATTTGACTTGATAGATATCTATAGAGCTTTCCTGCCAAATAAAAAAAAATTCACATTATTTTCTAACCCATTTTGCCCATATTTGAAGATAGACCACATACTAGTGTATAAGGTGAATCTACATTAGTTTAAGCACATCGATATCATGCATGCCTATCTCTCACACCACTGTGCCCTAAGACTGGAAATCAATAAAAGAAAGATGAAGCAAACAAGAGCAAATAATTGGAGGATAAATAACTCTGCATTGCAAAAGTAGAGCACTGGTCCAGATCAGAGATGAAACTAGGAAATTTCTAGAAACCAATGAGAATGAAAACATGGCATATAAAAATTTATGGAACACAGCAAAGGCAGTTATTAGAGGAAGTTTCATAGCAATACATGCACACCTGAAAAAGGAGGAGCATCTCATAACTGACATGCTGGCACAAAATTTACAACAATCGCAGCAGGGTCAGCAGGACAATTTCACTAAAAGCAAAAGAAAAGAAATAATAAAAATCAGGGCTGATATTCAGGACAGGAAAAAAAGAAAACAATGGGAAAAATTGAGGAAAAGGAGAATATCATGAGAACATTTAGGGAAAAACAAGCAAATCACATATAAAGCTTTATATATAAAAATATACTCAAACATATCAGCAGACACATTGACAAGAAAAACTATAAGAACTACAAGATTTTATCAGTAGATGCGGAAAAAGCATTTGACCACATCCAACACCAATTCCTGTTTAAGATATTCAAGAAGATAGTAATGGAAGAAAAATTTCTCAAGATAAAACAAGCTATATATGAAAAACCAACAGCCAACGAGGTAGTCAATGGAGAAAAGATGAAGACAATCCCACTGAAAAAGGGGACCAGACAACGATGTCCCTTGTCCCCACTCTTATGTAGTACCATACTGGAGGTGTTAACTCACAGCACAAGGCAAAGAAAAGACATCAAAGGTATTTGCCTCGGGAAGTAAGAGGTGAAATTATCGTTATCTGCAGATGATATGATTTTTTATATGGAAAATCCCAAAAACTCCACAAGGGGAGTACTGGAAGCAATAGAGGAGTATGGCAGAATGACAGTACACAAGATCAACAATCAGGAGTCTATCGGACTGCTATACCCATCGGATAAGGCCACAGAAGAGGAGATAAAAATAGTGGTAACCTTCACAATTGCCAAGCACAAATTGAAATATCTATGGAAGTACCTGACTAAAAGAACAAAAGATCTATATGAAGAAAACTAAAGGACATTATTACAAGAAATGAAGTGTAATCTCAACAAATGGAAGAATGTCCCAGGCTCATGGATAGGAAGACTCAATATAATAAAGATGTAAGTTCTACCCAAGGCACTATATAATTTTAATGCAATTCTGATACAATCATCTTTATCTTTCTTCAAAATCTTCAAAGAAATGAAAAAAGAATGATTTCCAACTTTATATAGAGAAGGAAGAAGCCCAGAATTCGCAGAGAACTCCTGAAGAAGGACACAGTGGGAGGGCTTGCTTTACCTGACTTTAGCACATAAGATACAGTCACAGTGGTCAAAGCAGCATGATATTGGTATAGTGATAGATACTCAGACCAATGGAAAGAACTGAAAACCCAGAAATAAATACATCAGCATACAGAAACTGATCTTTGATAAAGGCCCCTAAAATATCAAATGGGAAGCAGATGGCCTCTTCAACATGTGGGGCTGGAAAAAATGGATATCTATCTGTAGAAAACTAAAACAAGACCATTACATCACTCAATGCACTATAAGTAAAACCCCAAACTGTTAGGGCCATCAACGAGCGAACTGGGACCAATCTGATAACTTTGGCACAGGGATTACATAGGCTATCAGAAATAGGGAAGGACAAAAACACAGAGAAGGCACAAATAGACAACTGGGATATACTGAAGATAAAACACAACTGTACATTAAAAGAATTCACCAAGAGAGTAATAAGCCCACAGACTGGGAAAACATTTTTAACAATATCAGATAAAGGCTTTATTACTAAAATCTATACTACCCTGATAGCTTCCAAAAAGAACAACACTAACTGCCCACTGAAGAGATGGGCAAAGGACCTGAACAGAAGTTTTAGAGATGCAGAAATCCGAATGGCCAATAAACATATGAGAAATTGTTCCCGATCACTAGCCATAAGAGAAATACAAGTCAAAACAATGAGATATCGCTTAACATCAAGGATAGCCCAATTCAAAAAATCAGAAAGCAACAAGTGTTGGAGGGCCTTTGGGGAGACAGGAACTCTTATGCACTACTGGTGGACCTGTAGGTATGTATAGCTACTATGGAAATCAATCTGGTGATATCTAAAACAGATGACAAGTTTAAATTGAGCTACCATATGACCCAGCAATCCCCCTACTGGGCATGTACCCAGAAGAGGCAAGCAACAAACCATGACCAGATATATGTGCTTCAGTGTTCATTGCAGCACAATTCACAATTGTAAGGAGTTGAAAACAACCCAAATTTCCATCAACTGATGAATGGATTAAAATGCTGTGGTACATACATCCAATGGAGTACTATGCATCGTTGAAAAGCAGTAATGGCCGCATGAAGTAATGGCCACATTGCTGCAAGGGAAGAACTGGAGGAAATTATGCTAAGTGAAGTAAGCCAAGAGCACAAGTACATATATAACATGAGTCTGCTGAGGTAAGCGTAAAAAATGCAAAAGGGGCATAGGGAAAAAGCTACTGTATACAGAAATTTCCGGGGGGGGGGGGTAGGTCCAGGTACTATGGCAGGAACCAGACCAAATCCAGGGCTATATATGATAGCCAACTGGAGTGGTGGTGGTGGGGGAGATGGTGATGTGTATGAGAGGTAATGGGGCATTAACCCATCCAAGGAAATTTTGTTGTTTATATCTCCACAGGGAAAGTGGATCAAATTTATAACTTGGTGTTCCAGGATGTGTTCCAGGTGTTCCAGGAATACAGCATGATTGCATGGAGTGAGGAGTCAATGCAGAGGTCTCAGGACACAACCCCAATCCCAACTAGGTGGACAGCCACCTCTCTACCCAGGGGAGTTTGCTTTGGAGGACAGCACTGAAGTTGCAGCTTGCGGAGTGGGACATGCCTGACCAGAGCACACAAGAACAAATGAATGAGAAGAAAGAGAAAATGGAGTGCTACCTGGCCCACCGAGCCTTGGGGACCATATTTCCACTCTTATCAATGCACAGAGAGGACTATATGTATGGTGGGCCCCACTATGAAACACAGCTTCCCTCACTGACCCAAGGCCCTACAGGGACCACAATGGAGAAGCAGGGTGGGTATTGTATCCTGTCTGATTCAACCACATCATGGCTGAACACTAAATGTGCACAAGAAAGCATGGAGTTCCCGAGGGAGTGCAAAGGATATACTTTGTGGTCAGAGTGTGCCAACACATCAGACTCGACCAGAGGACACTACTAGACCTTGAACTCCTTACAGGTATTTATTTTGTCATCATTTTTATTTTTTTATTTATTTATAGATATATTCTTGGGACATTGGGTTTTATTTGTTGTTGCTATCATCGTTTTATTTTCTTTGGTCGCTTCAACTTAGGATGCCTTGGTCTCTTTGGTATATATTGTTATCTCTTCAGATCTATCTTGATAAGATAGGTTTGATCAACAGTCTGGAGGAGAAAACAATGGGACATGCAAGTTGGGGAGCAGGGGGAAAGTAGGTGGTATTGATCAACCCAGAAATAAGGTGACAACAAATGATTCAAATCCGTGACAAGATGGGTGTGAGAGGCCTGATAGAGATTGATCAAGAGTAATGTAACAGAGAGAAATTACTGAGACTCAAATGAAGACTGAGCATGAAAGTGGGATAAGAGGAAAGTAAAAGGAAATAGTGGAAGAACAGGGGGGTAGGGCATTTTTAAAGGTCTGAATGCAGGCATGTATATAGATGAATATATTTATGTCTGATGATGGGGAAACAGATATACCTTCATACACTTATAGGGTTAGTATTAAGACAGCAGATGGACATTGAAACTCCACTAAAGTACTTCCTCAATGCAAGAACACTTTGTTCTATTACATTGATATTCTGTGATGCTCACCTTCCCGACACAAACACAAAGACAGTGTGTGCAGAAGCAAAAATGCTGAAGAAAGATGATCATGCCTGGCTATCAAAAGATGTAGCATCTGGGGTCTTAAAGGCTTGAAAGTAAACAAGCGGCCATCTAGCTCAGAAGCAACAAAGCCCACATGGAAAAAACACACCAACTTGTGGGACCACAAGGTGTCAAAGGAATCAGGTAGGCTTCAAAAAAGTGGAAATCATAACATTGCATGACCACCCTCCTGATATTATTGCTGATGACAAATGTGTGCATAAGTAAATATGGGGAAGAAAGCTGATGTTGCCTGTCTATCAAAAGATATAGCATTTGGGCGTCTTAAAATCTTGAAAGTAAACAAGCGGCCATCCAGCTCAGAAGCAACAAAGCCCACATGGAAGAAGCACACCAGCCTGTGTGACCATGAGGTGTTGAAGGGATCAGGTATCAGGCATCAAAAAACTAAAAACTATATCATTATAAATGATAGGGAGTACAAATTGGGAACCCAAAGCTCATGAATAGGTGAAGTGACATCCCCTTACAGAGATGTCTCAGGGAGGAGATGAGCTAGTTAATGTACAGTGTAGCAACTTTCTCCTAGTTGTAAAGTGCTTCCTACCACCCACTATCATGATCCCAATTCTACCTTAGGAATCCAGCTAGACCAGGGGATGCACACTGGCGCTGGAAACATGGGGAATTCAGTACAGACGATCCCTTCAGGAGCAGTGGTCAGAGTGGTGATAATGGGAGAGTGGAGGGAAGGTGGAATAGAAAGGGGGAACCGATTATAAGGATCTACATATAACCTCCTCCCTGGGGTACAGAAAACAGGGAAGTGAGTGAAGGGACACATCGGATAGTATACAATATAACAAAATAATGATAATTTATAAGTTATTAAGGGTTGTGATGGGGGAAGGCAGGGAGGGAAAAATATAGGGAGCTGATACTGAGGACCTAAGGAGAAGGATCATGTGTTGAGAATGATGATGGCAACAAATGTGCAAATGTGGGCTGCATACAACTGACGTATGTATTGATCTTGATGGAGTTGTATGAGCCCCCAATAAAATGATTTAATAAAAAAGAAAAGAACAGTACAGCCAGAATGTGCTTAGAACTAAGGCTGGTGAGATAAAGCTCACACACTTCAGACATGTTATTAAGGTAAACCAGTTTCATACCATCTGGGGTCTTAACGGCTTGAAGGTGAACAAGCAGTCATTTAGATCAAAAGCCACAAAGCTCACATGGAAGAAGCACACCAGCCTGTGTGACCACAAGGTGTAAAAGAGATTGGGTATTAGGCATCAAGGAACAAAAACTCTTTCCTTGTGAATGAGGGGGAGTCCAGAGTGGGGACCCAAAGTCCATGTGTAACCAATTAGATATCCCCTTACAGAAGGGTTGTGGGTAGGAGACAAGCCAGTCAGGTTACAGTGTAGCAACAATGAATCATACAACTTCTCTAGGTCTTAAATGCTCCCTGCCCCCCCCCCACCCCACCCCGGCCATCATTATCCTAATTCTACCTTAGAAATCCATCTAGATCAGAGCATGTAGACTGGTACAGATAAAAAATAGAAACACAGGGAATCCAGGACAGATGAATCCATCAGAACAAGTGGTGAGAGTGGCCAAACCAGGAGGGTGGAGGGAAGATGGGGTAGAAAGGGGGAAGTGATTATAAGGATCTACATATTAACCCCTCCCTAGGGAACAGATAACAGGAAAGTGGATGTAGGGAGACATTGGACAGTGTAATATATGACAAAATAGTATTAATGTATAAATTATCAAGGGTTCTTGAGGAAGGGGGGTTGTGGAGAGAGGGGGAAAATAAGCTGATACCAAGGACTCAAGCAGAAAGCAAGTGTTTTGAGAACAATGAGGGTAACATGTGTTTGACACAATGGATGGATGTGTGGATTGTGATATGAGTTGTACAAGCCCCCAATGAAATGATTAAAATGAAAAAACCCAGTTACTGGAGGAGGACATCATGCTTGGCAAAGCAAAAGGTCAGTAAACTAGAGCAAAACCTTTATCGTGATGAACTCACACACTGGCTTCCACAGTGGGTTCAAGCAGAGCAGTAATTGCGTGGCTGGCACAGGACCAGGCACTGTTTTGTTCTGTCATCCAGGAGGTTGCTATGACTTGTAACTGATCTGACAACACCTCACAATAACTATAACATATAGCACTCACTATACACTGTAATTTGTCGGTTGCCTGTAAGTCAGCTCCAACTCATGCTGACCTTAAGGATAAAACAATGAGACATTGTTTTTCTTTTCGAAGTAGAAAGCCCGTAGCTGTGCATGCTTTATTCATTCAACCTTAACAGTGGGCAACTGGAGGGGGACTGGAGGGAGAAGGGGTGGCCTTTAGAAGTCTGAAAGTTTTAGGATAAATTTCTGTAACTTGAATTGAGTACCAACTCTTTAGTTCTCGAGGGTCATGACTGGGATCAAGAGCTCTCAACAGCCAACATGGTTAGTTCTCTATCCAGTCGGAGAGATGGGTGCAAACAGAGCACTAAAAGGACAAAGCACCAAGTGGTGACCACTTCTGTGCTGTCACCATTAAAAAGTCAAGTGGTTCTTTATTACATATCTCAGTATTTGAATTAAATGATTTGAGAAGGCAGAGGGAAGGGGCCTGTGCCCCAAACAAAGAAGATACAAAAGTATAAAAAGTAAGTGAAAAGTTTTCATTGAAGTCTCGGTGGTTCAAAGGGAAATTAAATGGAAACTTTCAAATCATAACTGCTTTTCATCTGACATGGTTTTAGGAGTCTTAAAACTGATAAGAAATGATGAATAGGCTGAGCCCCTGTGGCATAAGTGGTTGAGTGCGGGACTGTGGCCCGCGGGCTTAGAGGTTCAAATCCAGTGGCGGCTCTCAGGAGCACCGCTGGGTAACTCCCATGACCACCAGAGGGCAGTGAGGCCCCAAAAACAAAACAAAGCAAAAAAAAAAGAAAAAGAAATGATAAATAGGGAAAGAAAACCTGCTAAGTCTTTTAAGAATTTACACGAGTCTTATTCTACTACAACAAAGCATATTTGGTACAAGGTGTATTTGTTGATTCACATGAAATATATATATATATATATATATATATATATATATATATATATATAATTTGGATCTAGTTGTGCTATGTATGTTCTAAAAAATTCTTTCTAAAGGTTAAAGCAGTTCATTAGAATTCAAAATGTGTAATCATCTGTAAGTTGGCACTTGTTAGGCTCCTGTCAGCACTGATAACTGGCATGCTATATGATAGTTCAGTTCTAGTCAGCATTTGCCAACTTAGTTACACCAGCAATAGGTGGATAGAGTGCAGGGGAAACAGTGTCATAGCACTCAATTGGAGACCCTGAAATAGGTGAAGTTACTAGCTGCTGAATAAATGTCACTCCAAAGCAGTCTGTTGGCTTTTCCGTATGCAACGGGTAACTTTTCTTTCAAATTTTCCATTTCTGTCTCCCCTCCCTTTTTTTGCAGCACCAACATTAGCAGTGAGCCCCCGTTCGGGTCTGCCAGCATAGAAATGACGCTGATCGTGAAGGTTTCCACCGTGTGGATGGGGAGCAGCGTTCCTCTGGCTTTTCATCACTGCATTTATTTCCCCTAGGCTCTTGAAGACTAGAAATGCACGAATCACCATTTTGATCAACACTGGAGTGTCAAATTTCTGCAATAAGCTTCATTTGAGGAGACCAATGGGGATAATCTTTTGGGATAGTGAGATGAGCCTTAAAAGCACCACCTTCATAAAGTGCATCTGGAGAATGAATAATAAGGCTTTCCCGTCAATAAAGATCTATTAAACCTACAGAAAAGCCTTCCGCGAGATTTTGTTGAGTTCTATCCCACCGGGCCAGTTCCTTTCGCCCATTCTGGGCCCCATGGCCCGGACACTTGGCACCTTGTAGTTGGCGATTGGCAGCTGCGCCCAGGCCAGAAACCCCTTGCAGTCCGCAGGGTCCTGTGGTGGTCCCAGCCCCACCTGGGCCCAGGGCTCACCCCGAGCACCGGGAAACATTATACCATCTGCAGCATTGTATATTTTGATTGCCTTCTACCCCAGGGGAAAGATCATATTCCAATATCATATAGCACGATATAAACTTATATTGAATAAGTTTACATGGTCTCCTATTCAGAATGACCACCAGACCTTTCTTCCTTGACTTAGTTTGAAAGCGCCCCCCCCACACACACAAGGTCGACCATAAATGACACTGTTATCATATGAAATACTGATTGTGTACCTTCTAGTACTACAACAGCCCAGAACTAACTACAATGCATCACAATGACAAAAGGATGTTGGGTGTACATTCTTCAGTTTATTTTACAGTGCGTTACGTGTAGCCCAATGAAATTGTTCTAAAAAGTAATAAAATATGTTACAGCAACAAATTTACATAGATGCATACAAAAGGTGGTTTAGAAAATATTAAAAAAAAACTTTACTTTGTAATCTATAGCGGTAGGATAGCAACACCATTCAATGTCTGTCTCTGAGTGGATGGTAGATGCCCAAGATCTCTCATGCCAAGAGCTTCAAATATAATTTGAGAGAGTTGGAAAACTTCGACAGAAACAATAAAACTTTTCTGCTTATTATTTAACTAGCTCAAAAGAGATATATAAAGAGCAGTTTTACCATGGTTAATATCTGAAAAAAAATCCTTTCTTTATCCCAAAGCTACATCCCCCTAAAGTCTAACACTTTGTTTATGCTCAAAACACATCTGCCAACAGATTAAATGTTCTGAAAAGTATAGCATTTGAGGCAAGTGAATGTGGAGAAAAGTGCTAAATTTGACTGGGCTACAAAAAGTTTACAGAAAATGGAATTAAAATGTTTTTTGAAGTTCCCTCATATTAATCTCTGTATGCTTTACATTTCAGATAACATTTAAAAATGAATGATAGGCTTTATGATAGCTTCAATCCCAATATATGAAGGACGGATAAAAGTGTGCATAAACAATTTACTTATGGCATGGATAAAATGAGCAGTGACTCTGTGGAACACTTGAACTCATTAGGAATTGTGTTAAAAAGCTAGATGTCATATTCCATGAAAAAAACAAGCACGTCAAGATCAGAAAACAGGATATTTAGGGCAACAATTAAGCATGTAAAAGAAGAGAAATATTCCAGTATCTCACAAGAAAACATCTCCAGTGAATGACAAGTTATTTCTACAAACCAACACTCTGTCTTCAGGCAGAAATACCATTCATACAGAGAACTAATACCACTGTAGCACTACTTAAAGGCCAGGAAGCCTAGAGCTCTGCATGAAACAATACAGATCTGTGGTTTCCAAAATTTGCCGCATGTGTTTCCAATGATATGGGAGCATGCAGAGCAAACATCACAGCTTTGAATTTTATAAGTTCTACCATCACATAGTTTTCTGTGGGTCTTACCTCTTGCCTTTATCCTGGTTTCCCTGGAAAAAGAAAGGGGTACTTTTTTGCCATCAGTAGGTGGATACAACCATTTGCATTAACCTACCAGAGGGGCATGCTACCACTAGATTGTTGATTCAGTAAGCATTCACTAAGTCTTCAATTTCTGCCTAAGAAATGGATATGTACATCTTGAGATAAGTGAGAATGATCACTAAACCAACAGAGTATGAGGAATCCTGGTGTCGTAGTGGTTACACATTAGGCTGTGAACTGCAAGGTCAGCAGTTCAAAACCACTAACTACTCTGTGGGAAAAGACATCACTTCTACCCTGCCTGAGGTGGAGGTGTGTGTGTGTGTGTGCTATGAATCAGAATTGACTCAGAGACAATGAGTTTGGTTTAATACTCTAGAGTAGGCATTCAAAAAATAATTTCTGCGATAATGGTGATGTTCTGTGCTGCGCATTAGGCTGCTAACTGCAAACCCTCTGGTTCAAGCCTACCAGCTGCATGAAAAGAATGTCTTCCAGTCTCAAGGTGGTACAAGAATTGCGTTCAATTACTAGTGACTGGAGCCTCCTACCCCTTCCACCCCCAAGCACCTCAAGAGAAAGACCTGATAATCTGTATGTGAAAGGTGCCTTGAAAGTTCTATGGAACAATCTGATGCAACCCTGGAACTGCCACGAGTCAGCATGGACTGAGCAACAAACACCATCATTAAAACAGCAATTCTGAAACGTGATCTCCATGGAAGAATTTTTAAAAGGAGTAAGTTTTGGACAGGTATTGATGGAAGATTTTAAGTTTATATTTTCTTAAATCTATTGTAGATTTTGTAGGGTATAGTAGAAATATATTTTAATATTCATTTTGCGTAGTAGCAATGAATGCATAATATACTTCCATAGAATCTAGTTTTCTTCCATAAAGGCAAGTAAAGTGACCAAATGGTGGCAATCGTTTCTTCTTGTGCCTTCTGCCAGGTAACGTTTTATTTATATTTTATGAGTTTTTAACTTTGTAAATTTTTATATGTTTTCAAAAACAAATGAGCAAATTAGTTTTGCATTCATTAATTGATAATACATTTTGGAAAACAAGGCATACACTGATTGCAAGCCTCTCACTTTCCAGTTCTTTCTTGGGCATTCCAGTCCCACTCCCCCTTCGTACTTGTCCCTTCTGACTTACTGAGTTCTGTTTGGGAGACTTTTCATCTTGTGTGAGTGATCGTTAGTGTAATTATTTGCTCTCCAGGTTTGGCTGAAAATCAAACCCGTGGGCAAGTTCACATCCAGACGTGAAGGGTGTTTAAGGGCCATAGTCTCAGAGTTCTGCCATATTTGATCAGATCAGTAAACACGTTTTTTAAAAATGATTTGAAGTTATGTTCTACATGTATTTTCCTTCCCCTTCTGTAAATAACTTCTATGGTAAAGCTGATCAGAGCCATTTGTCGTGATTACTAGACACCATCTAGTTCTGAGCATTGGAGACTATGGCTCATTTGGCCCAATAATCTTTGGCACTAATTGTTTGGTTGAACTGTTGTTTTTTTCACTCACTCTTCTTTGCGTCAGGTTTGGAGAGACTAATAATTGCATTTTAGCCATATGTTTGCCATATTTTAAGATCCCTTTCACTGCAGTTTAATATAGTACATTGTTTTTGTGGATTAAGTAGTACCACTTAACCTAGATGTCCCCCAAGAAGACTGATATTCTTATATATTTCTTTAATGGTCAGATATTCATATCATCAATTGTGAAACATTTACTGGGTGGTAAAATTAATCTAATATATTTGGTAATATCAGAATTAACTCTTTTTAAAATGCAATAGAAAATAAGGCAGAACAATGATTTAATACATTAAGGTCAATATTTACAACACGGGTGTTCTGAAAGCTCATGAAAATTTCCATTATTCTTGTTTTTTTGTCGTTGTTTTTTGGGCATCACTGCCTTCTAGTGGTGGGAGTAGGAGGCCGAGCCTTTGCTCCTGTGAAACTGCTGCTGGAATTTAATCTTCATCTCAGTGGGCTACAGTCCCACACACAACCACTACGTCACCGGGGCTCAGCCCGAAAATTTCCATTATTCTAAATTCAATTTGTCTATGATCTTTGAGAGAGCAGATGAGCAAGTGAGAGGAAGGCTCTGGGGGTGGAGTGGGTGACCCAATGATCTGCTAATCCCAAGGTCAAAAGTTTGAATCCACCAGTTTCTTCAAGATAGAAAAGATAAAGCTGTTTGCTTTTGTAAAGATTTAAAGTCTTGTAAAACCAATGGGGACAGTGAGTGCTATGAGTTAATATAGACTAGATAGTAGTGGGAATACATATGGATAAATCTATACCTATTTAGATAATCATATACATAAATATGCATATATATACATGTAGCTGATCAAAACTTTTAAAACTTATTTTGGAAAACAGTAAATTTTAGTCAGAACATGTCTGCAATTCTTAACTTAAAACAAGGTAGCAGCATGACCAAGTGGGATTCATTCAAGCATGAGGGATGGTTCAATATATGAAAGACCATTAGTATCATTCGCTGCATTGACATGAAAAACCATAAGAACCACGTGGTAATATTGATAGATGCAGAAAAAACATTCAAAAACAGCCATCACCTGGCTCCTGTTTAAGACACTCAAGATCAGAATGGAAGGAAAATTACTTAAGCTAATACAAGCTATACATGAAAAATCAACAGCCAATGTGGCAGTCAATGGAGAAAAGACAAACACAATCCCGCTAAAAAAAGGGGACACACAAGGATGCCCCTTGACCTCATGCTTACTTAACATCATACCAGAGGTTTTAGCTAACAGCCTAAGGCAAAGGAAAGCTCTTGAAGCTATTTTCTTGAAGAAGGAAAAGGTGAAACTATCCTTATACACAAATGATATGATTTTATATATAGAAGTTCCCAAAAGCTTCACAAGGGGACTACTGGAAGCAATAAAGGAAATGGCAGGTTGGCAGGATAAAATATCAACAATCAGAAGTCTATTGGATGACTATACCTATCAGATAAGACCACAAAAGAGGAGTTCAAAAAGGTGGTAACCTTTTGATCAACTGCCAAAAATGTGGCACCCTTTTGACCAATAGCCAAGCACAAACTGAAATATCTAGGGATATATCTGACTAAACGGACTAAAGATTTCTATGAGGAAAACTACAGATCACAATTACAAGAAAGCAAGAGTGACCTCAACAAATGGAAGATTATCCCAGGTTCAC
The DNA here is from genome assembly GCA_004026705.1 of Nesogale talazaci. NCBI lineage: Eukaryota > Metazoa > Chordata > Mammalia > Afrosoricida > Tenrecidae > Nesogale > Nesogale talazaci. Next base: position 85,754 of record PVJH01001585.1, on the reverse strand, counting down.
AGATTGGAAGACACAATATAGTAAGAATGCCATTTCTGCCCAAGGCACTATGTAAGTTTAATGCAATTGCGATACAATTACCTTCATTTTTTTTAAAGAAATGAAAAACTGATCGCAAACTTCATATGGAGAGGAAAGAATCCCCAAAGAGAACTCCTCAAGAAGAAGGACAGAGTGGAAGAGCTTGCTTTACCTGACTTTAGCATATATTATATACCCACGGTGGTCAAAACCACATATTTGTATAATGACAGATACTCAGACCAATGGAAAAGAACTGAGAACCCAGAAAAAAAAACTGTCATCATACAGCCAACTGATCTTTGATAAGGGCCCCAAAATAGCAAATGGGAAACAGATACCCTCTTCAACAAATGGTGCTGGAAAAAAATGGATATCTACCTTCAGAAAAATGAAGCCAGATCCTTCTCTCACTCCATGCACAAAAATAAACTCAAAGGGGATCACAGACTCGAACCCCAGAATATTAGGACTGTCCATGAGGGAAATGGGACCAACCTGAGAACTTTCGCACAGGGAATACAGAAGCTATCAGAAATAGAGATGGACACAAACAAACAAAGAGGAGGCAAAATTGATAAATGTGATATACTGAAAATAAAATACCTGAGTACATTGAAGAATTCACCAAAAGAGTAATGAGAGCCCATGGACTGGGAAAACATCTTTGGGAATGACACATCAGACAAAGGCATTATTACTAAAATCTATTATATTCTGCTCGCTTCCAAAAAAAAAAACCCCGAAAACTAATTGCCCACCGAGGAGGTGGGAAAAGGACCTGTATAGAAGTTTCACAAGGGCAGAAATCCAAATGGCCAATAAACATATGAGAAAATGTTCCTGATCATTAGCCATATGAGAAATGCAAATTAAAACAATGAGATACCACCTAACATCCTCAAAGATAGCCTGCTTCTAAAAATCAGAAAACAAGTATTGGAGCAGCTTTGGTGAGAAAGGAACTTTCATCCACTGCTGATGAACCTGTAGGTATGTACAGCCACTATGGGAATTGATTTGACGATATCTAAAACAGATGGAGATTGAGGTATCATATGACCCAGCAATCCCCCTATTGGGCTAATACCCAGAAGAGGCAAGCAACAAACCACGCCAGTGTGATCACGAGGTGTCGATAGGAGCAGGTAGCAGGTATTAAAGAAGAAAAAATTATATCAAGATTTAAAATTTTTTTTTTCAGTATTGTGTCTTCCTTGTATTTATTAGTTAAAAATTAGTCTATTTTACTTGCCAGTCCACTGCTGTTGAGGAGATGAAACTACTGTTTTTTCTTAAAGAGAGAACAAATTCTTGATATTTAATCTGTTCTTGGTGAATAATGAGACAGTGAAATAATCATTTCAGATGAGTATTTTTTCAAAAGGTGTATTTTTATTTACCTATTTACTTGCTTGTTTTTCAAAATATATGCACTTATATTACTGATGTGATTCGAATGGGTATCAACTTAATGTCTGTTAAATTAAGTCAAATTTCAGTACAATTTTGCAGGTGTATTTGTTAAGATATTTTAACTGAATAGATAATGCTAAGCTCCCAAATTTATGGTGTTAACACTAACCTGATGATGCATATTATTTAATTTTCTGCTGATTTTGGTTAATGTACATTGAAAGAAAAATCAGGCCAAGTATACATTGCACTATAGCAAAACTGAATAAAATGGAACATGAAAATGAAAAAGATTAAGAAATTCCTTTTAATGTCTGTGCATTGTATCAAAGGTTGTGATATTGTACTGTAGCTAAACGACATGCTCTCATTGGATAAAATCAGATGAAGTGAATATGGGATCAAAATCCAAACAAAACCTATTGTTAATAAGTTGCTTCAGACCCATAGCCACCCAATAAAAGAGAGGGCAACCACCCATCGGTTTTCTAAAAACAGTCATCCTCACAGAAGTCACTGCCACTCTTCTCTCCACAAAGCAGTTGATGCAATCAAACCACCTCCCTCTCTGTTAGTAGCTGAGATGTAGTCATTCAATATGGCTCTTTCAGCCATAATTCCTTATGTAGTGCAAGATAATCCTAGACTATATAGGCTGGGCCAATAATACCATTTTGGGGAGCGTTTTCTTGTTATGCTTACAGGGACAGGATCATGGTGCGATCAAAGCTCTGACGTGTGTGAACTAAGTCACACCCTTTGCTTCCTTATGGCTATGGTCTGATGAAAGACAAAAGCCACATCTCAAAGCCATTTCTCTTGGGTCTCCAGGCCATCTCAGACATAGAAAGAGAGCCTAAGATGTTAGTCAGTCAAGCTTGTTGGAGATATTTGTCTGAAGTGGCGGAGTCCTACCACAGAAGCAACAGACTGGCACTGAGTCTGAGAGAAGCAGTCCTTAAGAGAAAACTTTTCCTCATCTGGCTGGCACTATGAGACAGCGAGATAGAGTGACAGGCAGGCGTACGTGTCCAGGAGGTGTTTGCCCAGAAACCACATAGGCGAGAGATTCAAGACTGGAGAAAGACTTGGTTGGTGGCAGTGCAGAGGAGTTGCTGGAGACAAATAACCGTATGCTGACCATTTACTGTTCCTGATTTGTGGTTACCCTCCCTCATAAACCCCCATAATTGGAGTGTTGTCTGTGAGTTCTGTGTGACCACTGCAACGAATGACTGAAGCCAATATAGATGTAAAGAGGACTGTCGGAGGAATAGTGTGTGTCGGAATGGGAGAAGCACGAAGAGGATTTCGGACGCTTCCCTCTTGGCTACAGGGAGGCCAGAAGAGGTCATCCTTTGACTCCTGCAGGGGAGCGCTTAACCATTGCATTGCCAAAGATCCCATGGATATAGGATTTCTCTGCATTATTTCGTGTAGCTGCATGTGAATGGAAATTACTTTAAAAGAAAGCTTTTAAAAGACTATGCATGCAGACTGAACTTTGGGGTCATGAGATAACGTTTATCATTTATTTATTGTCAGCCTTAGACAACCACATACTGACTCTGAGAGAGCCTCCTTGTAAATAAAAAGGGATATTTAATCAGAGTTCTTGTCAAGATTAAACTGGATAGCATATACCAAGAACCAAGTGTAATAGAAAGTTTCAAGAAATGGTCTATACTATCATTTCTATAAGAACACTTTCTTTTTCTTTACAGTTTAGTAACAACATATAGCAAAATTATTATAAACAGATATGATATATGAATATTCATTTTTAGCTAAATCACATCTCACTACGGCCTCTCATTATAAATGCTGTTGCTGTTAGTTACCATTGATTCCAATTCATTGACCTTATTTACACAGAGCAGAACTACTCCATCATGTTTTCAAAGGCTGTGACCTTTCTGAAGCAGGTGGTTAGGCCTGTTTCCCAAGATGCTGCCGAGAGACTTTCCAGTAACCCCCCCTCAGCTAGTAGTTGAATCATTTTAGCATTTCAGGGTCCTTTGGTCATGAATTAGAAAGTAAAATATGATGCAAAGAGGATCACAGACAATTGAAGGTTGAAGATCTTAGCAAAAGATATGACCATTTAAATAGTAAGATCTTTAACTTACTCATCGACATGGAATTATGCCATAGTGCTAATTCTAGATAAAGACTGTCTCCTGGCAGAGAGAACAATGAAGGGCAAATGAAGTAAGTTTATGTGATTATGAATTTGATTGTAAGAAAAATTTTATAATTTAACTAAGGAGAAGCACGAATCTACAACACTGGACATTGCATTCAATTACATAGTTAGAATGTGCATGTCCACAATTAGTATAACAACTTACAACTATAATGCTTAGCTAAAGGCACCCATCTCTATTTTTTAAAATGTTTTATTGTGAATTAGGAGTTTTGTAGAGTAGATCATCAGTCTTATATTCAACATATTTGGCCTTCTTGATATTCAGCCATAAAATATTAAGCTTTTTTGAAGCTCCAGAAAGGAAAAGAAGAGCATGTACATAATTAATTCAGAGGCAAATCAGCACCTGACAGGAGACCGAGTCTGAAAATCGTCCTCCTATCTTGAAAACACAGCAGTGCCCTGTACTCCTGGGGAGACATGGTTGGTCCTTTCATTACTTTTATCAGTAATCAGCTTAGGATACCACAAAACATTACTCATCATACACTGAAAGGAACGAAAATATTTGTGCCAGAATGTTGAGATGACTTCTAAAGAATCTTATCCAAAGGATGTGTCATCTATTTCAATACTGCCTCACTCAGGTATGGGAAGTCACGTTTGGACATGCAACATCTCTACAGATTCAGTGCCTTTCACATCTCTTACCCTAAAACAACTAATTACACTTGATGCTATTTCAGACTTAGAGCCAGGAGGAAAGTGATTCCCCCGTCCCCTCCACCTCAGAATGGCATTCATCTAGAGGGGAAAAAAAAACATGTCCTTTTGTTGTTATGGGTCCAGGAGTAGATTTTGACTCACGGTGACCCTATCCATTGGACAGAACAGAACTGATCTACAGGGTTTTCCAGGATGCACTCCTTCAGGGAAGCAGAAGGCCCCATCATTCTCCTTTGGAGCAGGTGGTGGGTTCAAGCTGCAGACCTTCTGGTCAACAGTCAGTGTGCTCCCTGTGAACTCATAGGTGCAGCACTGTCCTCCTACAGAGGAGCTGAGAAGGGCTACCTGCTGCCCTCATGGTCCCTAGTGCAACTGGTAACCCACTGTGCCATAGCCGCACCTTATTTCCTTTAATAAATTAGAATAAGGCAAAAACATGCAAACATACCCACCGCATTTAAATTCATTCTGACTCATAACCTTCCCTCCGTAGCAATATTTTACAGCACAATTGGAGGAGATATTAAACACTGCTGAGAGAGGACTGAGCTGTCCAAATTTAGTTCCCCTTCCCAGCTCAGATTTTTATTTTAGAGCCTTGGCAATCAACACTTTTCTTACCTGTGAGTTTGCCCATAGGGGAAAAAAAAGTGGATACCTTGACTTTCTTAAACAAACCTGTTTTAGAGGTACTTAAGGTAATTCAGATAGTCTTTCAGAGCAAAGAGATGACAACCTTAATCCTTTCTCTGAAGAATGCCTTGCAGTGGAGAAACAATGAAAACAGTACCAGCCAAGTATTTCCGTAATGGCTTTTATTCACACTTAAACAAAACCTGACTTAGACACTGATGCAGAGAACAGAAATTCCCTTTCTTGGGACCCTTAGGGGCCTGTAGGCAGGCAGTCACCTTGCATGCAGCCACAGGATCTGATTCTCTACATGTAGATTAGTGCTCAGGTCTTCGTTTCCGCTTCTATTCATCTTAAATATTTATTACCTATTTTATCTCAAGCACAATATACAATGGAAGACTTCTAAGTTAAATTTTATAGCTATTTTGTTTTCCAAAGGGATGATTACTAAAAAAAACAAAACAAAACAAAAAAACTAAACTGCCATCCAGTCCAGTCAATTCTGACTCACAGGGAAGCCAAGGACAGAGTAGAACTACCCCTGTGGGTTTCTGGGGCTGCAGCTCTTTTCAGGAACAGGAAGTCTCTTGGACCAAGCAGCTGGTAGACAGAACTGCTGAGACTAGCAGTCCAATGCATCACACATTTTGTTAGCCCAGGTAGACTAGAGAAACAAATCCATAGAAACTCACACATGTATAAGGGGGACGTTTATATACATGACCAAATGAACATTGAGAAAACATCCCAGTCCAGTCCAGATCAAGTCCATAAGTCCAGTATTAGCCCATATATCCGACAGCAATCTATAAAGTCCTCTGCAGACTCACAAAACACATGCAATGATGTTAAATGTTGAAGATCACAGGTCAGTGAATAAAAGTCTTTCGATCCAGTGGTGTAAGCCTGTCAGTGCTGATAGGAGTCTCCACATGGCTTCTTTAGGTCCATATATCTGGCTGTATCAGGGGAGGTATATGTGGCTTCTCCTCCAGGATATCTCCCAGGGAGCCAGCCTTGTGAGTTGGGTGTCTCCAAGGGAGTGAACTGAGAGAAATTGTGTCTTCTGCCACCATGAATGAAGTACAGAATTTCCCAGAATTCTCAGGAGAAGGCCATGCTTACAAAGAAACCTCATTGGCTATGATTCAATCGACAGACTAGATGCCATGCCTACACTCTTAATCCTCAAATTGACACCAGATTAGGTGACTATTACACCTATTATGTCACCAGGGCTCCTAAATGCTCAATTGGTGCTAAGTTTTACACACCCTGTTCATTAGGCACACTTGTTTCCAGTCATACTAATTCCTTGAAAAGAGTCTTTGGGTAGCACATGTCCTTATAATGCTCAAAATCAAAAGGTTGGAAGTTCAAATCTATCTACAGGCATCGTTGGAAGAAAGTACTGATAAACTATGTCTGAAAAGTCAGCCATTAAAAATAGTTGGAGCACAGGGCTACTGGAATATATAAAAGATCACCAAGATACAACTGCTGTCTCTTTATTTCTTTGGGGTCTATGCCCAGCAAATGTTCTGGGTCACATGGCATTTCTACTGCCAGTTAAAGGTCAACTTGTATCAACTTGACAGAAACGGGCTTTATTTTCTTGCATCAATTTTTGCCATTAAGTTTTCATTAATGATTCAATTCTGATGGTTTCTTTGAATCGGAAAAATGACAGATGAGATACATCAATGAAAAAATTGTTTTCAGAAGTGAACATGCATTTTGCAGTTTTTATACTGTGTTTATATTGAAAGTGACTTTTTATTTCAAAAGAAATTGGATCAAGAAAGAACCCTTTAGTTATTAATACAGACCCCTAATCTTTTTTACTATGAATGAGTAAATTCTAGTATAGTTCACCAAATTCCCAGGGCTTTAAAATACCCATGACATAGGTTACAGACTAGTACTTGGATGAATTAAGAGGAAAAAAAGTAGCTGGAGGAAATTTTAAGTAGTCTTTTTCCTCCCCAATGACTTTCCTAATAGTTTTTAAACCAACAGAGGCAGCCTAGCGTTTCCTAGATTAGAACATTTTTTGTGAATATCCTCATTTCTATGCATATCAGTTTTCCCAAATCTCTTCATCTCTCCTACTACCAAGTGTTTATCTTTAACAAACATAGAATTATGGAATTAAGTGATATAAAGTCATAATTATAAGGTCTATTTTCATATGTGTCCATTCTTTCCTATCTGCTTCAGCTACATTAAAGCTACATTTAAGCTAATTCCAATAAATTGTTTCTTTTCAAAAGCTGAGGATGTATTTGACTTTCAAAATGTAAAATCAGATGACATTTGATTTTTGGTTTAAACATTCCTTAAACCAAATGCTAAATGCTCAATGAGGAATGCTAAAATGTCTAAGACTGTCGGAAGACAGAATTTCAAGATAATATATATAAAATCATTTCAAATGATTATATCAATATTACTTAAAGAAAGAGTGTTTACAATTTCAGTTTTATGTTCAAAATGTTCATATTAATGGATAGGATATCATTTGCAAACCTTTAAACAAAAACAACACTTAAAATTCTAGAACCTACTTAAACATGTCTGCCTTGAACTGTCTGTTATTTGAAGAACCCCATAATGCACTGCCAACAAGTCCATCAAACCCATTAGCCAATCGTGTTTCGGGGGCTGTCAGTCTTTACAGGTTGTGAAAGCCACTCGTGATAGTCCTGGTATAGCAGCAGTAGGCAACCAGGGAAATTTGGAACTGAGACAGTGAAATCCTGCTGTAATAGTAAGGTGAAAGCAGTTTAGAAACTAGGAAATGGAAAGAGGCTAGAAGAATGCTAAAATGTCTAGTAATAAAAGCCTACATTTGATCAAAGATATTGTTGGTAGAATTATGGCCACCCCAGGCAATTTTGTTGAACATTCAAAGGAAGTGAGACTAGCTATATAAAGAAAATCTCTTATCTTGGGAAGTGCATATGGCACCAGCAACAGAATGTTGCTAGACCTATGGACACCAGTTGTGCATCATGGAAGAGCATGAAAGTGATGACTGGACAATGGAAGAGAGGTCATGCTTTATATGCAATGGCAAAGAGCTTTTTGGAATCAAGCTCAACTCTTTGGTGGAATGCAAAATTTCTAAGTGACAAAATTAGATACCCAACTGAGAGTCTATCTAAGCAAGATTCTAAAGGGGTTGCATAATGTCTCCTCAATGCTTACAGGAAAATATGAAAGGGAAGAGATGTACTTAAGAATAAACTGCAAAAAGAAAATGGAACTTTAAAGTTTTTGAAAGTTCTGTTAGCTAAATGAAAGATATATACCCTACAATTTTCACCTAGTACATGGCTACACAAACTTTTTAAAAGCGATTAAAATTTAAAATTTTCTACATTGGGAAATTACCACCCACAACTACCACTGCAGAAAACTATTAGCTCAGATTGAAACAATGGAATTTAAATAATACCAGAGAAAGAATAAAGGGAAAGAACACTGTCTGCTTTGGAATTCTCCAGGCAGGAAAGAGGCCAAAGGAGATTCATCTTCTATCCTCTAAGAAATTAAAAGAACTATCTTAGAACAGTTTGTACAGCAATGGAACTCATAAGGTACATGGAAAGCAGAACGCATGGAGCTATCATTTCTGGAGTCTCAAAGGGTGGGCTGTTCATCTCTGGGGTGTCAAAGGGTGGAGCAATGACTTACTAGGTTTTGAAGAGTGAGAGCATTTACAATTTGGGCTTGTAGCTGCAATTCAGTTTGACAAAGAGGATAAATAAAGCCACTGCTCAAAACTGAGGGGGAGGAGAGGGCTGTCCTGCTAAAGGGGCAGAAAAAATATGCCTTCCAGGGCTGAGGGTGTGGGTTGCCATTCAGCAACAGATCCACAGGGAGTTGCCAGAAGTTCAAGGTAGATTCAAAAGAGGATGGAAAACAAAGGATATCATTGTTGGCACCAGACAGATTTGGGGTGAAATTAGAGAATATATCAAAGATGTTTATTTGTATCTTACTGATTATGCACAGGCATTTAACTGGATGTATCATAAACTACAAATAACTTTGAAAAAAATTCCAAAACACTTCTTTATTCTCATGTGAAAACTGTACATAATTTAAGAGGTTGTTGTGCTAACAGAGAAAGGGACTACAGCATGGTATAAAATGAAGGTGTGCATCAGGTTGCATATCCTCACTATACTTGTTGAGCCTGTATGATGAGCAAATAATCAGAGAAGATGGCTGATATGAAGAAGAAAGTGCCATTAGAACTGAAGGAAGGCTTATTAGCTACCTGCGATATGCTGAGAGTGAGGAAGAAAAAGCAACTGATGGTGACGATAAAGGCTTGTTGCCTTCCTTATGGATAATAACAGAATGTAAAGAAAATCAAAATCCTCACACTGGACCAGTAAGTAGCATTCAATAGTTAAGTGAAAAAATTGAAGAAAAAACGGAGTTGTCAAGGATTTCCTCTTGCTTGGATCCACAATTTTTTCTAATAGATAAATTTTTTTATCTATGGGTCTATCGCATAGAAGCAAATGTCAAGAGATTACAAGGACACATTATATTGAGTAAGTCTGCATCAGAAGGAAGGCCTCTTTATAGCTTTGAAAATCATAGGTGTCATTTTGAGGACAAAGGTGCTCCTGGCCCAAGCCATGTATTTTAATTTCCTCATATTCATGAGAGGATTTAGCACTGGATAAAAAAGCAGAAAAAGAAGAAGAAGAATATATGCAATTGAATCTGGTTCAAAGAGTACTGACTGAAAGTACAACGAACTGCTAAAAGAACAAACATTTCTACCCTAGATGCATGGTCCAAGTGCTCCTTTGAGGCAATGATGCAGAGACTTCATCTGACGTACTAGAGGAAGACATCAACTTCGGGAAACTGAAGGGGCAGCAAAAAAGAGTAAGACACGGGAAAAATGGGTTTACCCAGTGGCTAGAATAGGGCTCACACAAAAGAATCGTGAGAACGGCACAAGATCAGGCAGTGCTTCATGCCGATGTGCAGAGTGTTTCTATGATGTAGAATCAACTCAAAGGCACATGATAACAACATCATAATGCACACAATGGATTTGGATTTTCATAGAATTAGGACACACTAGAGGATGAGGTGATGCGAATTGTCCAGGGGTGGTAAAGAAAGGAGTACACAAGAAAGCTAAAGCCTCCCTTTCCAGAATGTAAACATAATAGACAAATCTTAAAATCAATGATTCTCAACCTTCCTAATGCTGCGACCCTTTGATATAGTTCCTCGCTTTGGGGTGACCCCACAACCAGAAAATTATTTTTGTTGTTACATCATAACTGCAATTTTGCTACCATGAATTAGGCAACCTCTGTGAAAGGGTTGTTTGACTCCCTAAGAAGTCTGGATGCACAGGTTGAGAACACTGATCTAGAAGTAGTATCAAAAGTATATTACATGAAGAAAATACAGATGTAAACCCTCAAAGGTCAATTAATGATTAGAAGTGCTTGCCTCTGAGGACCACAAAAAGCAGTTTGACAGAGGTGTGTCTGCGATATGCCTAAGATCAATCTCTCTAACAGATCCTTGCATGTAGAACTCTGACCCAAGCTTAATATGGAACGAGAAAAGAAGGGCAAGTGCAATTGCCCCCAATTCTATGGAAAACAGAAACAGGTAGTGCATGAGCTATGAGAATTAGATGTAATGTACAACTTAGTTATTAACCAGCTCCTGAAGGGCCTCTTAGGTTAAAAATGTGAGGAACACATAATAGTTTATAACTGCAAATAAGCACCTTTGCAATGCTCAAAATATTGTTATGCTAAAGATGCTTCAGTATTTTTGGAAGTGATTTTAATATTTATGTATAGAAAGATATATTACACAGGATACAATAAGATAGTCATTTGACTGGCATTAGTCATGAATTGTAACTACCCTGACTTATATGCATGTGGGACTTAAAGAGAGAACTAAGAGTAAGGTTCATTTGTAATTTGGAGTCTGCCTGTCCTGATATATAATAAGAAAGATAGTCTAACATGTTAATGGCTGGTCACTAGTTACTTGTGCTTTCATGTCCAATTGTGGCCGAGTGGTCGGTCATTAATGTACACTTGCATTTTCATTATTTATGCAAATTCATGCAGATGGTCAGCCTCAAAGCAATAGGTCTGTACAGGAGGCATCTGCATGGAGTAATTTTGCCATGGATTAAACAGAGCTTCCAAAAAAATACATGTTGAAAATTTGAAACTCTATGTCTGGTAGTTACATATTCTGTTGTCAATTTGAGACTTAAGAGTGAAGGGGTGGCGTTTACTCTGTCAATCCGGTTGCAGTTTGATTATCTCATTTGGAGATAAGAAGATAAATAGCTTGGTGGAGGCAGGAAACATACAGACTTCCTGTAAGACACACTTGCTCACAAAACACGTGTAGTTATGCTAGAGCCCTTAAGTGGAAAGAGCCATGTGGAGATGTCTGCCAGCACTTGAATGCTTCTACTGCCACTGGATCCACAAGCCTTTCCACCCACTGGCCTATGATCTTCCTGCATTTGGCATAATTGCATATGTTTTGTAAGTCCGAAGAGGGACTTATAGATTGTTATCAGACATGGTTGCTAATATTGAACTTATGGACTTGACCTGAATTGGGCTGGGCTGGGATGTTTTCTCACTATTCAATCGCTTTTATACATAAAGCTCTTTCTTAGACACAGATGAGTATCTATAAATTTGTTTCTCTAGTCTGCCTGGACTAACACACTATGATCATGGTAGGAATCCCATTTGCATATGGATTGTCCTTGCTTTATAAAAAATAAGCATTACTGTAGAGTAAATACTGAGTCGATATCTTCTGAGATATAAAAGAGAATAACAAATAATCAAAAGAGGTAGGGATGCGGAAGAAAGATGTCACTAGTAGAGTATTCAGGAGCAGAAGATCAGAGAAGAAAAGTATCTTCCCCTAAAGTGCATAGAGGGAAAGCCTTTTCCTATAGCTGGAATTCAGAATTTGGACTTACAGCCTCAACTGTGGAGAAATTTCTGTTTGCTAAAGTAATCCCCTGTCGTATTACTGTTTTAGTAACACTAGATAACATATATATGCTAGAAAAATCAATACAATAAATGCAAGTAGTAAAAATGAAAATGTATCTAATTATATGGAAAAATTTCCTTTTTTTAAGTAACCCAGAGAAAGAGAGAACAGGGAATGCATGGGTATTGTGTATATTAGCTATTCAATAGAATTGTAGACCTTTCAAACTGTTCCATAAATAATTAATGCTTGCTCACTTATTAAAAAAATTTCTCCCAAAATCTTAGAGTAAACTTGTTATATGTCACACAATCTGGGAAGCTCTGGTATCAAAAGCTCAATGCATGTCTGATTAAATGAATTGCTGATGAGCTTGGTACCAAATTTATACTGCATTTTCTCTTTGACCTCAAGACAAGAATAGGAGACTCTTCCACTTTCAATAGTCATTTATCACACATAAAATCTTCCTAAGCTTCTTATATTGCACTATTCATTCACTCTCTGTAGAGCTGGTACCTATAGGTTGATGTGAGTAAGAACTGACTTGATAGCCATAAGATAAGTGTGATGGGCTAATTCATTTGTCAACTTGGGTAAGGTTATGTTTTTCAGAGTTGTGGTTAAATACTATTCTAACTGCAGTCATATAATACTGTCGGTGATTAAATCAGTTTTTCTTGGGCAATAGATAACCTTCTATAATGGAATGGAATATTACCCAGTGCTATACAGTGCATTGACCTTCTCTAATATAACATGCTATAATGCACAATATGATGTGACATAAATTAATGCAATGTAATATAATTTAACTGCCTCCAAATATGTAATAGTATAATTACTTAGCCAGTTGAGATCACACCTATGCAGTATTCATCCTAAATCTGACCATTTCAGAGTTAAAATGACAAAAATAGACATAGACAAACACACATGGGCATACTTGCATGTGTGTACACACAAACACACCCACAGAGAAAAAAATTCACAGGAAACGAGGAACGCCTGTGTTTACTTACAAGGGCAAAATCAACTGAGCAAGATCTTGATTTAGACGTTAAATTTCTGTTCTCTAAAGTTACCCACTTACAGTATAGGTATTGCAGCAGTAGTAAGTATTTAATACAGTAAACATTTATACTTTCTCTAAGTCAAAGCAGTAACTCAGTGACCCAGATCATGAGCATATGCACTTTTTAATTCTCTCATAACAAAATATCTTGTCAGACTCTTATTTGAAAAAACATGAGAAAATTCATTGAGTTGTTGTTGATAGTTATTAAAAGCAACTCTCTCCATCTGGTTTAGGTTGCAGTGTGCTCATTTTGATCCTAAGATCTTGGCTTCAGAGATGAGACAATAACCAAAGATCAAGCATTCAACAACCCTAAATCATTTACAACCCTCATGTAAATGAACTTAAAGTGATCCATCCTTTCCCACTGCAACAGGGGTACTTACTTTTTCTAACTATAAATCATCCTGTCAATGAAATTCTTTCTTAAGTAGCAGGGGCTTAATTGGAACAAAACAAATCAGTACAAATAAAAGATCTACACTTGAAAGATATCACTGTCCATGGAGAAGATAACTGAATTGAACTTACAACTGCTCTTGGACAAGAGTCTATTCTTTGCAGCATTACATAGTGTTATGAATTGAATTATGTCCCCCTCAAAACATGTGTTGCAAATCCTAACCTTTGTGCCTATGGTTACTACACAATTTGGGAATGGGTTGCCTTTGTTATGCTTTCCATTTTTATCCTCCTTTCTTTTTTGTTTTGATTTTTTTTGTTATGTTTTCTTTATGTGAAAAAATACTGTCATCTCAAGTTTCACTATACATGACACATTCTAATCATTCAAGAAGTGTTTCATGCTGCAACACGGATATAGTACTTGAGACACCCATTCAATTTAATATGTCCTACTTTTGGCAGGACATCCCCAATTTTAAATAATTTCCCCCCACATCCCAAAGCATTTTAAAAAATTCTCGATTCTTGGAAATAATGCAAGACAAGCTTGGGAACAGCAGGAGAATGGGAAGGGAATAATGTGAGAATGTTGTGCAATCAGTTACTAAGAATTTATAATTTAAAAAGAGAGAATACACTCTGACTGATCTTTTAAAATTAGTACTATTTTTACACTATTTCTTCAATTTCTTCACTAAAAGAATAAATCCATGGATTTGAAGTCTCATTAGGAAGCTAGTCGAGAATTTTCTTAACTTTCACAGAAAATCTAATTTTGTCTTAAGATTGTCTCTACATGATATTAATACTTAAAGACCCAAGTGACATATGTGTGTTGAATGGGAAAGAATGGGAAAATACCCTCCCTTCTCCTTCCTCTCCACCCAGAGTCAGTAGTCACTGAACTGCTTTGTTCTCTGCATCCTGCATAATTAATAGCTATGAATACTTGGGCCATCAGTCATGCATTCCTTAATGGCACCTCCAGCATCAGGAATTCTTACAAGCCCTCCCCAAAGAAATCACGGACACCTGCACAGTGCACAGTGGTTCATACAGTGATTCACTCTGTACAAGCCCTTTATAAAATTGTTATGAACACAAAAAATGCTATGATCATACTATTCTATATTTTAATTTCTGAAGACCAGTTTTGAACAAGAATAAAAATGTTCACCATAGCAAGAGTCCCTTTGTTCCACATATTAAAAATAAATTAATTAAATACATTAAATAAAAGAATATATTTGGAAGAAATTTATATGAGGAATCACTAGGCTTTTGGACTCTTCAGTTCCTTCATCCTCCCCACCACTGCCACCATTTCAGACACTTGAAAAAAGATGAAAATTCATATAGTCCATTGATAGTGGTTCCAATATCCATTCTGTAAATCTAAACTAATAAATTCATGAAATTATTGAAACATTATTATAATACTTTCACTTAGGAAAATTAGATTAGAATTAGTTAAATTTATTATATGCCATAAAACCATCATTAATTACTCATTAGAATGCTAATCAGGTTCAAGAGAGAAAAACTTCAAATTTCATACTCATTAAACACATGTATGTATCTCTCTCTCTCTATATATAATGAGTATGAATGAGTATATGTACAGACAAATAACATCCTTCTTAGGAAGTATAATTCTATCTATAAAGTATGCAATTATAATAATGTCTCATATTTATACTTGTATATTTTAATTCAACACTTTTGAAGTACTTTTTTCTGGTCAAAAATATATTATATTTATGTCTATGAAGGTTAAACTTTTAAAATCAAACTATTAATAAAGTCTTTTCTAGTGGGGGGAAGAGAGATGATATTTTCAACCTTTGTGTGACTCTTAAGGTTTTAAATGAGGGTACTTGTATTATAATACACAGAGTAAAACATACAAAATCTATTATAAATTACTCTAAAATCAAACAAAAATTTTCCCCTTTTCCCTAAGAGATCTAATATGTGTTCTGGACTGTGTGTGGCCTTCAAATAAACACAACTTTGCACTGCTTTATTTCAGTTTTGCTTCATTTCTTCCCAAACAAGCTCTTGATTCTAATCTACCAGTGGTTTTTTTTTTTCCTCTCAAGCTTTCCTCTTTCAGCATGAAGGTAAAAGAAGGTCAAAGAAATTATCTCCTTAGATATAGCCCTAATTGTGGAATACATGTTGTTTGGCATTGAGTTGTACATTTGTTTGTTTGTTTTCATTTCATGATGAATGAATGGATAAAGACCGCAGAATACACATTTCTATAAATAATGTTCTGTAGTTCAATGACAAGGGGGTACTCACACACACTCTTCCCCAAAATGAAAAAAAGCGCTACTGGGCAGAACTTTTGTAGCATGTGTTCTTCTCACTAGGTGACCATCTAGAAACTCACTCTGAGTTAGTGCAGCCAGTGGTGTCACCTAGGAAGGTGCTCTTTGGTAATAGTGAGTTTTTTTTATAAAAGCAGTTTCACAGGAACCTCATTTTTTGTGATGGCCAATTTAAAGAAAAACATGCAACTGTGGAAATTTTGTTTCCTGCTTGAAAAAATGCTACAGAAACCGTTGTGATATTGACACAGTTTAGAAGGACAGGGTTATTGGGCAAAGTCAAGTGTACAAGTGCTTTTCTCATCTCCAAAAAGGTGAAACGTCAATCGACGGCAAACTTCATTCTGAATGTCTGTCAACTTCCAAGGACAGATTAAAATGTTGACTTATAGTGCATTTGGAATTTGTTAAACCAGGTCAGATTGTCAATCAAGATTTCTATTTAGAGGTTTTGAAAAGATTGCATAACAGTGTTTGACACAAAGGATCTGATGTGTGGTAAAGGGGGAACTGATTTTGCCACCATGACAATGTACCTACTCAGGCAGCCATCTCACTATGCTCATTTGGGGCAGAAAATAACATGCCCCTCTTGTCCCACAAATCTGATTAATTTGACTGTGCTGTGTGTGACTGCTTTTTCTTTCTGCAAATGAAGAGGGGCATGAAAGGGCAGTGATGTGACAATGTAGAAGAGATGAAAACGAGGGAGGTGTTGTCAGCCATCCAAACAGATGAGCTTGAGAATTTTTTTCGGAAATGAATTTCAGGGTTGGAAAGTGTATTAAGTATAATAGAGAGTACTTTGAAGGTGATAAGATTGTTTTGTAAAAAAAAAAACCCACAAAACACAAAATACTGTATATATCCATGTATAAGCCAACTTATCCAGCACATTTTAAATTTAGGTGTTGTGGTAAAATTAAGTTTCTTGGCTGCTATTTGGGTCAGCTTATACTCGATTATATACAGTACATAGCTTTGAACAAAACTTTTTTTGGGGGAGGGGGTAATCCCTCATAAAATGATAAGCCTTTAAATATCTCTAGATATTTAGTACTTTTAAAAGAATGAAGCTCTAAGCAGCTACAACTTCATATAATCATCTGTTAAATTTGTTTTTAAATAAAATAAAGCATTATCCTATAACACCATTTTAACATAGAAAATTAGCAGTGGTGAGGGGATGAAATGTTACTTATATTTTCTTCTAAAGTAGCTGAAAATCAAGGAAATGATAGACACCATAAAATTAAAGGGAAAATCTGTGCATCAAAGACATGCAATTTTAATTATTGGCTCACCATCATAATTCAAAGAAATGTTAATTATTCTTTAACCTTCCCTTTATTAATTATAAAAATCAATAGTAGTGCACAAAATTAAATAATACATGGCATGGAGTGACTAAATTTTACAAAGAGAATTTCCAATGGTAATATATTAGGTCAAAAAAATTGCTGAGATTTTAAACTAATAGATGAAACATTGTCTTTTAGGACACATCATTATTATCTTAAATATTGACAAGAATGAAAAACTGATCCAGGTTCCTAAAGGTTAAAAAAAAAGAATTATCCAAGTATCTTCCTACTTTTACAAAAAGAAACT
The DNA here is from genome assembly GCA_004026705.1 of Nesogale talazaci. NCBI lineage: Eukaryota > Metazoa > Chordata > Mammalia > Afrosoricida > Tenrecidae > Nesogale > Nesogale talazaci. The sequence goes on along the minus strand of PVJH01001585.1, from coordinate 68,338 downwards.
TCTATATCTTGTCCTAGATTTTTCTAAAAAGCTGTGTAAAAAAAAATCCCAAATATTTGTTGATTAATTATAAAACTCAATAAAGGCAGTTTTACAAATTATTTCTTATAAAATCACACAAATGCTCTCAAAACAAAAACCAAACAAAAGACAAACTCACTGCCACTGAGTCAATGTCCCCTCTGGGACTGTAACTCTTATGTAGAAATGCATAGGTAAGATCTCTCAAAACCCACTCAGTGCCATTGAGTCAATGATGATGCGTAGTGAGTCCCTGTGGGTTTCTGAGACTGTAACTATGTATGGGAATAAAAAAGTCAGTCTTTCTCCCATGGAGTTACTGGTGGTTTCTAAATGCCCATCATGTGGAGAGTAGACCAATCCCTCTACTACCAGGGCCCCTCATTACATACGATCTGGGCACTGCAAACACCCCATGCAATTTCCAAGACCCAAATATTGAAACTTGTGCAGTTCTTCTGGAGAAAGTTTAGGTGCCATATGACTGTTAAGATTTAAGCTTCAGAAGCACTGAGGGGCTGGCCAACACTTTCCTATAGGATCCCTATGAATTGGAATGGTCAATGACAGTGAGTCTTGTATTGCTGTTTCTGTTGCTGTCTAAGTACAGTTCTTTGAGAAAAGGTAAGTATATATTTTAGGTAAAAGAGCTTTCCAATTTAGAACCTAAGGAATAACAGGGGAATTTATGATGATTTTCCTAGTTTCTCTTGTTGTTATGAATTATCTCTATTATGCAAGAGTAACAAATATAATTTGTAAATAAATACCAGCAGGGACCCCTAAGTAAAGAGGTTTCATTGCAGCTTCTGGACAATGACAGTCATGAAAGAAAATGCCAACAATCACAATCTAAAAAATTTTGCCAGAAAATTCCTATAGAAAATAGTACCTGAAAATGATCCCCTCGAGTTAGAAGGTATTCAAAAATAACTGAGGAAGAACTACCCTCAAGAGATTACATTAATGACTGATATTGCATTAGCTGATATTGCATTTCTCAAAATGAGAAGAAAATGAGAAGAAAGAACTTTTGCTTATCAGAATATGGGATGCATGAAGATAAATCCAGGATTGTTAAAGACACTGTCAAAAACAAAATGAAACACAGAGAAACCTATATCTGAGTCATTAGTGAACTAAAATGGGCTGGTATTGACCACTGTGAGTCAGAAATCATATGGTTTACTATACTAAAAAAGACAAATTGAAGAAGAATTGCATTACATTCATTAAAATGAGTGTTTCAAGTGTCATTCTTTAGTGAATGATAGGATAATGTACATATACCTGAAGACCAGTACATACAACTATTACTCAAATTTACAAACAACACACTAAAGCTAGAGATGTAAAAAAAAATTAGATAAATGTCTGTAGTCTGAAACTGATCAAAGAGGAATGAAAAGTACTTGGAAATATAAACTTGACATATATGATGCTAGATATCACATGCTAGAATTTATCACCAATTTGTTCACTGTAAATACCTTTTCCAATTCATGTGGATCTTGATAGAAAAAATACACAGGTATCAAATCAATTATATCAGTGGAAAGAGGTGAGTGAGAAATTCACTGTCAATCAGAAAAAGATGAGGAAGACTTCAGAAAAACTATCAGTTGTTCATGTACAAGTTCAAATTGAAGATGAAGAAAATTAAAATACACCCAAAAGATCCAATATTCAGTACATCTCAATTAATTTAGAGAACATTTTGGGAAACTATTTTGCAGATTAAATACTAATGAAAGAAGATCAGACATGTGAAGAAATCAAAAGGTCATTAAAAAGAGAAATAAAAGACAAATATGGATGTCAGAAGAGACTCTGAAACTTACCCTTAAATTCCCCTGTTATTCATTAAAAAGAGAAATAAAAGACAACTATGGATGTCAGAAGAAACTCTGAAACTTACCCTTAATGGTAGAATACATAAAATAAAAGGAAGAAAGGAAATAAAAGAGCTGAAAAGAACATTTCGCAGGCAATTTTGAAAACAAAGAATTATTATGAAATGGACAAAGACTTAGAATTAAAAACAACAACAACAACAATAACAACCAAGCAAGAGAAGATAATGATTGGCATTTTTCAAGCTGAGAGAAGTGATGAAAACATTCAAGGCTTGAATGACAACTTTGAAGAATTCTCTGGGTAAAATTTTGGGTGTATTATAAAGAAAATGATGTCAGTCTTGGTAAAGAGGAGGGTCAGTGAAAAAAGAGGAGTCTCGATGAGATGAACTGACAGTGACTGGGACAATGGGCTTAAATATCTAATTATGAAAACGGGGTAGGAGCAGCCAGGGTTTCCTTCTGTTGGACACATGGTTGCTATGGCTCAGAACTGACTCCGTGACACCAACAGTAACAACATGGGCAAAATGTTAGATGCTGCAGGAACCATCCAAAGAAGATGGACGAATAAGGCACCAGGAACTGATGAGCTATCAATTCAGATGTTTCATCAAACGGATACAATATGAGGTGCATTCACTTGTCTATGCCAAGAAATTTGGTAGGCAGCTATTTAGCCAACTGACAGGAAGAGATTCATATTTGTGTCTATTCCAAAGAAAGGTCAGTTGAAAACATTTAAAAAATACTGAACAATATCATTATCACACTCAAGTAAAGTTTCTCTGAAGATAATTAAGGCATGGCAGTAGCATTACATCAATCCCCAGACATGCCAGACATGCATGCCTGATCAAGATGATGTGGAAGGGAGGTCTGCTGAGGTCAGATGGATCTTGATTGGAAGCAGCAAGTATGAAAACGTGTTTACCGGTGTTTATTGAGGAAGAAAGGCCATTTGATTGGGTTGATCTTGACTTATAATTACAACATTGCAAAAAATGGGAATGCCAGAACAATTATTTGAGCTCATATGAAATATTCATAGACCGGTACCAGAATAGAGCAATACTGCAAAAATCAGGAAATATATGGATAAAACTTGTTTCCTTTTACCATATTCATTCAATTTGTGTGTGCTGAACGACTCACACAAGAGACTAAACTATATAAAGGAAATTAGGCATCTAGTTTGGAGACTCATTAACACCTACAATATGCAGATATCACAATCTTGCTTGCTGCAAGCAAGATGCCTTAAGCACTTACAGATGAAGATGGAAGACTTCAATATACTTTATAGCTCAGTATAGAAGACTGGGGAATCCTCATAACTGTGATAAAAAGCAACATCAAAACAAAAGAAGAAAAGCTTGCAGTTGTCAAGTGTGGTGATACTATTTTCTTGGTAAGAATTAATACAACACTAGTCCTGGTGGCATAGTGGTTACATGTGGACTGTGGTCCAAGGAGCCAGCAGTTTGAAACCACCAGTTTAGGTTTCCTACTTTTGTAAAGACGTACAGTCCTGGAAACCCAGAGGCGCAGGTCAATCCTATACTATTGTGTTGGCTATGAGTTGGAAGAGGTGGTGAGTACTCTTCAGTCCCAAATCTGAAAGTCTGACATAAGCCAAGTGCTTGGGCAAAAGGCTGAATTTCACTCCTGGCCTGATTTGCAGTGGGCTCATTTTATATGCAGCAGGATGGCATAAGTGAATCCTGGAGTTATGTGGTGCAATCAAATTTCACCCAAATATACTAAACTCTTCTCCACCCCTAGACTGTATCTTATTTAGGCATATATTGTTTTTTGGGGGTGGGGGTGGGCATCACTGCCTCTGGTGGTCATGGGCGCTACCCAGTGCTTCTCCTGAAAGCCGCTGCTGGATTTGAACCGCCACGCCCGCGGACCGCAGTCCCGCACTCAACCACTTACGCCACCGGGGCTCAGCCAAATTTAGGCATATATGACGCAAAGCCTCTGGCAAGATGTTTCAGCAGGCAATGGCCTCCTATTAATCAGCCAGGTTTTTTCCCAGGGCACGCAGAATCAGCTTTCTCTCAGCTACAGCATACAATTCCTCACATACATCATAATTAGCAGTAACCAAGTTAACCATGAAATCCAGTGCTCTGATTCATTCTTTCACGAAGGTCAGAACTTAATCTCATCCTATGCCTGTTTGTCGAAGTAACGGAATCCAGCTTCCAGTACACACCACTCTCTAGGGGTTGAATTTACCAGGTGGCTCTTTGTGGTCTGTCCAGCAGCTCTTAGCTGATACTTTCTTAGCACAGCCTATTACACAGGTGTGGTCTGGAAGCCCCTTCAAAGGCATTTTAACCACTGGAAAATTTCTAAGGTTTTAGTGGTTATCCCTAAGAACAAGGGATAACGACCATATTCTTTGCTAAAGTTCATTGTAAACTTGACAGGAAAAATCATAAAAATATCACGGAAAATGAAATATATAATTACAATTAGATGAAATTAATAGAATTCCAGCAAAGATTTCAAAACTCTCCTTTTCTAAGCACACATGAAAAAACCCAAACCAAGTAAAACTTCTGAGTCAATTCTCAATCATAGGGAGCCTACATAAGGTTTTTAAGACTCTAAATCTTTATGAAAGCAGACATCCTCACCTTTGACCTGTAAAATAGCTGGTGGGCTTGAACTGTTGGCATTATGTTTAGCAGCAATTACTTATCAGACATCGTCACCAGTACTTAAGACTATGAATGTTATTTAAAAATGATAAACATCAAAATGGTTAGGGAAGTTGAGACAAGTAATTTTTTAAAATGCATTTTCCTAATAAATTGATTTGGGAAAAAATTAAAATCCTGTACTTTTTTAATCAGGCCTATTTTTGAGTAATATATGTAAGAAATAATTTTTTACTTGTTCAGAAGAGAATGATGCCACTGTACTTGGAAGAAGGGGAGTAAAATAATATTGAAAAATGCACTCTTTTTTCTTTCTTTTTTTTTTTTTTTTGGCATCACTGCCCTGGTGGGAGTAGGAAGCCCAGCCTTACTCATGGAGAGCTGCTGCTGGATTCAAATCGCCAACCCTGTGGGCTGCAGTTCCCCACACAACCCTGAAAAATGCACTTTTAAGGTATTACACACATGAATTTAGTAAGATGTCAACCAGTGCTGCCCCTATTCCTCTGAAATATATTAATTTCAAAGCTATGTATCATTTTTAAAAGATTATGAGAATAACACAACCTTCAAAAGTTATATCTTTAAATTAGAGTGATATTTACCAAAATACCATTAGTGGCATTGAAGAAAAGTTCTTGAATAAATTAAAAATTAAAATTATGGGGCTGAGCCCTGGTGGCGTAGTGGTTGTGCGCTGGACTGTGGCCCACTGGGATGGAGGTTCAATTCCAGCAGCGGCTCCACAGGAACAAAGGCTGAGCTTCCTACTTCCACCACCACAGAGCAGTGATGCCTCCCCCAAAACAAAACAAAAACAAAAACAAATTATGGTTAGAAATTAAATAAACAAATCTGAAGTTCATAAAAGAAGACATTATGGAATTCAAATTTTGGTAATAGTGTCATAAGATATAAAGATTAAGAAATAAACATATTTTCTCATTATTTAAAAGTGGAAGTTAAATTCTCTTCATGACCATTTGGAGAAAAGAGTTGCTACAACTCCCCAGCCCTTGGGAAAAAAATACACAGTATTTTATTGCATGATGTGGCATTCAATCTTGCTAAGCATCTACAGTGACTGAATTAAAGTTCTTTGTATTAAGTTGAATTCTGAGTGGAGTGGGATTTGGAGAGTTCCAAGCCCCATAGAAGGTTTTTACATTTTGTTGTTCCAAGTGAAAGGGAAAAGTCAACAAACAATAAGCTCAATAAAAAACCCGGCTCTCAAAATAGCACTTACTGGTAGGATAATGTTGTAGTGGATGCAGAACCCCGGTTCGGAAGGAAAATACTCATCAGAAACAAATTTTATCTTGATTTGATTCCCTTTGGAAATCTGTTTTCCTGGCACTGTACCCGAACCACACCAGCGTCCCAAAAGAGTTCCGTCACTGGGGTCCTCCACTTCTACAAAATCATACCTGCCAGGAGACAGAGAAAAAAGACAAATGAGTGGATCTGAGATTTACGATCTACCTATCTGTTGGCCAAAGCTCTAAGTTAGTCTGAAGTCCAACTGGATAAATACCATGTTCCCAAATTAGAGGTAAGGGACCCACTAAAATCTTATTTCCATTTTAAGAAATAGTACTTATCAAGCATCAAATTTGCCAGCTAGTCATCTCAAAATATACCATTTTGAATGGAGCTACCATATATGATTTGTAATTTATTTAATTTTTCAATGCAATAATTTTCAAGTGTGGTATGGGCACAATTGACTCCAACTTGTAATGTCAATTATTATTGCCATTACTTTCTGACAGTACTTATCTGGGATACAAGCTTTTCTGTAGCCTCTTGAATAGATACACACACTCCAAAATCTCACTTTGCACTCTTCTGCCTCTCTGAAACTTTCCACGTGTCCTCAGATGACTGTTATCATCGTCTTTTTGAAAAGCACATGCTTTGAATATTGATAACATAAATTAATATAAATGGCCTCTTTTCATATTTAAAACTATAAAACCCATACCAAATACAGAGTAGATCTTCAACATTTTTACTTCACACAGCAGTGCATACAGTAGCTTAAACATAGGAATATATGATTATTGTTTATTAGCATAAGCTATTTTCAGAAAAGAAGGTTCATATCAGCGATTAGGAATGAAAGCCATTGTAGGTGCATGTGTTTCTTTGCCTTAAGTCTTTGGAAAAGCAGCTGGAATGTGCTTTGGTTTCCTTCTAAATCTTTAGCAGTTTCCTTTGCTCTAGTTTTTCTACCCTAGAGAGTTGGCTACATTCCTGGCAAAGCTATAAATGACTTGATCTGATACTTTTTGTTGGTCCTAGACTGTGGTCTGCCCTGGAGTAACTATGCACCTGGCCGGGATTGATCAATATGCTATGCAAATAAGGTATCAAAAGCCTACTAACCAGTTATGTTTCTGTGCCCTAAGGAGAAGGGAATAATTAATGCTCAACAGAGAATTGATTGATTCATGACATTGGTCAATGCCTTGGAATTGACCTGGAGTTTGGGGTACAAACAGTCGACCTCACAGACGGTTTTCAGGCCGGAAACAGGAAGCAGTGAGGCAGCAGAAAGGCTAGAGAGCACAGAGCAGCAGCGAAAAAGGAATCTAGACAAGTTCTTAAAAAGTTGTGATAACTCTGGGCCGTGTGCTTTAACGATGGAAACAGTGACAAAACCAGAAGTGGTCCAGTGACAGAGTCCCCAGCAATAGGCTCTGAAGGGCCCCTGCAGCATAGCAGGTGGTGACAGAGGGCAGGGTGTCAGCAACCTACTCGGCTGGGGGCCAAGAGGCCTCTACTGAAGAGCCAGCCAGAAGGATTTTCTTCACAGGGCTACGAGGGGCCATGCACAACCAGGAGGCGGTGTGGCTGACTGAAAGAGCCAGTGTGCCTATACTATAGCAGAGATGGAGGGGCCTACCTGCACAAAGCCTTAGAGACTTTGTCTACATGTTTCCGGGTCTAGATCTCAAGTTGTAGTCCGTTGTTCTTGATTTCAAATCGTATTCTGCTATTTCCATAAAGCCTTGGCCATAAGTATGATTTGTGAGTTTTGCATGACATAAGTAATGAATGATTAAATCAATCAAAGAAGAAGAGAATGCCAGAGAAAGACTGCACAGTCTAAGAATTGGTAAAAAAAAAAGAGATGGGCGAGTGAAAATACGTCTAACTTCCACCTGTAATGATGACCCTGATTATCAAGTCTAGATTAAGGATGAGATTAGTTAACAAATTTTGCAAGACTCCCCTGAAGAGTAGAGCGCATCCCTCCCTTCTTCAATACAGGTAGGTCTTTCCACGAAATCTGCCTCTCTTGGTCACATACACCACTTCCCAGCTGTGCAGGCCTCCTCTTAGCTCTCTGAAGAAAGGCTTTCTGGAAGCCCCTCAGAAATTATACAGGTTCTATTACTACTAGCCTTTTATATGCCCCATAGAATGTTTCCTATGTGCATAGAGGCTTTTAGGCTGTCTACCTATTCTAACTTCAATGGACAGATGGAGATCCCAACTTGACACCAGCCCAAGATTAACTGCCACAAGGCAGATGTCAGGCAGACCTCCATCCTTCTTTACTCCATGCCCATACCTGTAGTCCTTCCCGTGTCACTTTCTTCATCTGCTAGATGAAGACATCCATTGCAATGGCAACACAGAACTCAGACAATGCTCCCATTTTGAATCATTTATTAGGGAAGCTAACAGATTACCACTAGTCAGGATGAAAAAACCTTAAAGATCCGCAGTCTTGTTCATAGTCATGTCTCTTTGCAGCGAGCAGTCACTTGACCCTTGGGTCTCTGCCTTGTCTGTGGGCTGGGAAGCTGCACTCTTAACTATTTCAGTACTGAGGGCTCTGGTACAACTACTTCCACCACTTGAGATAGGTAACTGGTAAGCACTTTACTGGTGGCTTTTTCTCGGTGGTCACAGGATTCTCTCTCCTTCTCAGATGGCCATCTTACACCAAGAGGAATAGCAAAACTGATCAATACACTCTGTTTCACACATCTGGTTGGCATGATTTCACCCAACCATTTGGTGGGAATTACAAAGATTTGGATGGAAGAATTTGACTGAACCACCTAAAATATTATTGAAATTTAATATGCAAGGATGAGGGAATATAGCAAAATCCTGAAATCAAATAACTGTCCCATAATCCTGATATGTTCCAAATATATTATTCAAGTAGGTGAAAATTCTGTTTTCATCTATACCGGTCTGGTCTTAGCACTATTGTGAGTGTAAATCCAAATATGTCTTACACAAAATTAGTTTTTTAAATCTATATGATAAAAGTGGTGTTGAAATTCAACTACCAAATGAACTGAAGGAAGTCTACTTTTTGGAATTTTATTAAGAATAGTCGTCATTTTGAGAGATCATGTCACCAATAGCAACAGAAGCAAGTTTAATATCACAATTGTTAAACAGAGCCAAATTAGCTTTTCTCTGTCAAATTCGAAATGACTCTACTTAAAAAATGTAAATATCTATTTTCTTATATTCCTCCAGTATAACTGTGCATGGAAATTTATACATTGACATACATATTACTTGATGTACATTTCTTTGCTCCTGTTAAGATTTGGGCCAGGATGGCAAGTTTGGCTGTTCTAACGCCTCTGCTGTTCTGTGGGAGGAACCTGAGGCTGTCTGCTCTGCAGATATTTACACTTGCTGAACCCCACAGAGCAGGGTGCTACTTGGACCTATAGGTGTTCAATGAATTCCATGGCATTAGGTGCAGATTCTGTTACTGCTTCTCCTTTCTAACTATAGAACGTTATATTTATTTTAAAACAACTATGTGTTTGTCTGTTCTGAGAGACACAGAGGAGGCTTTCTGCTCCTGTAAAGAATTATCATCACAGAAACTCTCAGGGGATGTTCTTTCTGGGCTGATACAATGGCAGGGGGTTTGCTTTTGGAGGCATGTGGTGTGTTTGTATAGATGACAACTTCTATATAAATGGTGATTTCAGAATACTGAAGAGAACATTCAAAACTTTTATTTTAAAAGGACAATATCATTTAGGTGAAAATCACTGGTAGATTAAAAAGCTTAATTCAGTAAATAGGAAACCATAATTTTTTTTTGAAAATTTCATGTGCAGTATTAAATAAACAGAAAAAAGATTTGGAAAATGGACAAATATATAATGCACTCATTTTTCTTCTAAATCATTCTTCTTAAGAGGAATATGGAATGTAACTTAACCAGTTTCAGCCTCATTTTTCTCATCTGTAAATTGAGGATAAATGTTACTTACCTCTCAGGGATGTTCTAACAAAGGAAAATCAGGACAATATATGAGCAGTGCCTAACATACTGCTGGCATACACTTGACATTCAATAGTTCTCAGCTTCACCTTGTATCCCTCACACCCATCTCCCACACATCTCTCTTTTAACATAACCTTGGGAGTTTGAAACAATAAAAACGAAACCCAAACACCAAGTGGAGAGAATGTTTTTGTTATATCATATGACAAGTCATGGCTATATATTACAGATGTGTAAACCAGCTGGCATAACCACTTTGAGAGTTGTGGCATTTGTGTGGTGCGGTGAAAGGAAACATAGGAAAAGCCTCTGGGCACGGTGGAGCTAGACAGCTCTTTCAGATACAATTGATACCAAAGTTGATGATTACCATTTTTATCAAAGGGTAGTTTTGTCGAGAGATTATTTACATGGGAAACAAGATTCTATTCACAGAGTAACCATTTGTTCTTTGCTGGATGGGTAAACCTATCTGATATGGATTTCCACTCCTGCTCATTTGAAGAATTTCAGGTCTGGCCAATATGTCTGCCAGTATTTATAAAGCATCAACTTTTGTGCAAAGTGCTATGTCTGCCAGTATTTATAAAGCATCAACTTTTTTGCAAAGTGCTATGCTAGAGTCTAGTGACATAAAGATGAAAGTATAGATGCTTTGGGTTCAGGGACCATAAAACACATTGCATGCGCTCTAACCAGAGTGTAAGAAATACTGTGGAATGCTTTGTAATTTTATACAGTGAGATTAGGGTCAGTTTACAAAGGATTTGACATTTGCTTTGTCAGTGAATATTGACTGACCAAGGGTGAAAAGGGAGGTAAATGGAAATCCATTCTAGTGAGAAGTACCATGTCTGAGACATAATAGAAGGAGGAAAAGGCCAGGCATGTTCAATTGTCAATTGAGAATGGGAACTATTGAAGCAGATGGAAATCAATTCAGAAGATAAGTGTAGGTCACAAGACCTTGGTATTTCAGAGTACCACTTAGAAAATTCTGTAGGCTTGTTGTAATCAGTAGGTGCAGCAGATTTAATAAGCTTAAGGTTTCCTTAAGATGTTAAAGTTGGCATTTTGATAAATGAAGTTTTACACACACACACACACACAGAGAAAAAACTGGTCTTCCTCCCTTCTTTCTTTATTTGAAGATCTAGAAATATTCATTATTGCTAGTTTTGATATGACCCTAGTGTTTTAGAATGCCAGATTGGGGCCATCTTCAGGAGACAAGATGTCTAGAGTCACATATACTAATTTTATTGTTTTATCCCAAGCACCGAGAGCAGTGCTTTCTCATGTAGTAGACATTGTAATACTTGGCCTTCATTTTCTTTGTTTGTTGATGATATTGATTTATTAGTATTATCAATTATTAAAAGATTATTATACTGGGGGTTCTTACAACTTAGAAAAATCTATACATCAATTGTATCAAGCATGCTTGTACATGTGTTGCCATCATTCTTTTCTAGACATCTACTTCTTTTTTTAAAAAATCACTTTATTGTGGGTTCATGCAAAGCTTATCCATACATCCATCCATTGTGTCAAGCACATTTGTATATTTGTTGCCCTCATCATTCTCAAAATATTTGCTTTCTACTTGAGCCCCTGGTATCAGCTCATTGTTTTTCCCCTCCCTCCCTGCTCCCCCACCCCTCATGAACCCTTGATAATTTATAAGTTATAATTATTTTGTCATACCTTATACTGTCCGACATCTCCCTTTATCCACTTTTCTGTTGTCTGTTCTGTCCAAGGAGGAGGTTATGTAGATCCTTGTAACTGGTTTCCCCTTTCTATTCAACCCTCTCTCTACCTTCTCAGTATAGCCCCTCTCACCACTACTCCTGAAAGGATCATATGCCCTGCATTACCTGTGTTTCCAGTTTCTATCTGTACCAGTGTACATCCTCTGACCTAGCTGGATTTATGAGGTAGAATTGGGATCATGATAGTGCGGGGCGGGGGAGGGGGAGAAGTTTGCATTGAAAAACTAGAGGAAAGTCATATGCTTCATCATTGTTACACTGCACCCTGACTGGCTCATCTCCTCCCCAAATCCCTTTTGTAAGCAGATGTCCAGTTGTCTACAGATGGGCCTTGGGTCCCCAAACTACACTCCCTCTCATTAACAGTGACATGATTTTTAGTTCTTTGATGCCTGATACCTGAGCCCTTAGACACAAGCTGGTGTGCTTATTCCATGCTCCTGAGCAAGATGGCCACTTGTTTACCTTTAAGCTTTTAAGACCGCAGATAGCTGGGCACCATCAGTTTTCTTCCCCACATTTGCTTATGCACCTATTTGTCTTCAGTCATCTATTGGGAAGATGAACACCCAATGATATTGTCCTATGATGCCTCATTCTTGCAGAGCATCTTGGATTAATGCCAAATGGAAATTGCTTCCATTAAATGGGACATGATCTTTCCAGCTTTAAAAAAAAACAAGATTCTTATATTTTCTTCCTTCTTCTCTCTCTCCTCCAACTCTTCTTCTTCTTCTTCTTCTTCTTCTTCTTCTTCTACTTCTTCTATTCTCTAATATATGGATAGCATATTTTATTTAATTTCCACTAGAGGCTTCAAAATTTGAAACTCCTGCAATGCTTAATGCAGTGATCTGGAATATATTGGATAAGGAAAATCAAATGGTAACTTTTTTCTAAAGAAATCAAGATAATTCTTGTAACCATAGTAAATAAGGAAGATGTAAAATTGTGAAATCCCAACTATCAGAGAAGAAATGTAGAGAAACTGATATGATCAAGTATTGTTAATTATTTTCACATTTTAGTGTCAATTTTAATGTATCATATGATTTTTGGGGGGAGGGCATCACTATCCTCTGGTGGGAGTGGGAGACCCAACCTTGCTCTGGGATAGCTGTTGCTGGAATGAGCCACCAAGCCAGTGGGCCGCAGTCCCGCACTCAACCACCATGCTACTGGGGCTCAGCCATATCATATGATTTCTATAAGTTTATAATTATCTTCCAAACTAATTCTTTTAAATTGAGACTTCTCAGTGGTACATTCTATCCAAGGATTGTTATCTTTTCAAGCTTTAGAGATATAAACATGTATGCAATTAAGGAGTGGAATGAAATAAAACTCAACCTTAAAAATAACAGTAGTGCATATCAATAATCACTGGTAGAAATGTTTTCTATTATAGAAATGTTTTCTATTATAGAAGTAATTAGATTCTAGAATAAAATACATGGAAGCTTGATTGAGTTGTTAATACAACACACATAAACTATTTTTTAAATTCCTTATAACTGTAAAAATGATACAATTTCTACTAGCATAGATTATTTTAGGGGCAGAGTTGGTTTCTGTGTTAGTATACTAGGTGACTTTAAAGGAACGCATCTTAGTATTTGCTTCTGTTCTAAGCAAGCTCTTTATAGCTTACTTGTGGTAAGTTGTAAAGTAAATGTTTATCAAGATGGAGCTAAAATAAAACTGGATGAATTTTGAATAAAAGAACAGCAGATACATATTCAGAGATTGTATTGTTAGGACATTTCTTCCAAACCATAACTGTGGGACAAGAAATGGACACTTGATGATGTTCACAATGAAGAGTATGTCTATTTATGAGTGTTTATTAAAGGTTAGCACACACCAACAGAATAAGATATTGTAATTTTAAAGACTGAAGATGTGATTTATATTTTCTTGATTTGGGGATTCTTTCACACTCAACCAGATTCATATGGGTAAGTCTTGTTGTCTCCAGATAAGGGTTTAAGTAGACCTTCATATGGACAAAGGGTTCCACCAAAGCAAAGATACTTGAAAAGACAAAAAAGGAACTCTTCTCTATCTGACTGCATATTTTTTCATGTCTTCCATGAATATTTTTTTCTAAACTAGTCAGCAGTGAGAAAGAAATCACAGAAAGAATCTAAACACAATAATATGCCCACTGTTGCACAATATCGTCATCACATAATTGATTCAAATAAGGCAGTGAAAGATGTGCGTATGGAACATTTTTAGTTCTAACTTCTTTCACTTCAGATTATAATATAATCTGTTGTCTAGAAGAATTGGAAGATTATTTCATATTGATTATATCATTTGAGTCTTTGAATAGGCCTTATGAAATCATCCTTCTGAGGTACCTGAAAGATCTCCTCAGACCCAAATGCCTGGGCCTGCTTCTGCCTAGTATGGACCATTGGTGGAATTGGATGTCAGTCTTCTTGTTACTAAGGGATTACAAGTTTTCCTGAGGCCTACGTCTGAAGTAATAACAACACAGCACACAGGGTCTCAAATATCTGAGGAGTGACATCTTCACATACACAAAGACATCAAGCACAATAAAATGGACAATAAAAGTTAATCTGATAAATAAGAATTTACAATTAGTAAATACAATTAGTATTTTCAAAAGTCTAGGAAAATATAAATGGCACACTACAAAAATTCACTTGAAAACTTTTCTCTTAAACTGGAGTACTCAAGAAAGAAAATATTACATACATACAAAGAAAAAGAACAGGAAAATAACAATGTACTCTTTTTTTGTTTGGTGAATTAAAGAAATACCAGAAAAAAATAGTGGAAATAACTGATATTGAGTCTAATTCAAATAGTTATAAAAATAATGGAAATAAAACATACTAGAGGGCTGAGCCCTGGTGGTGTAGTGGTTGAGTGCAGGAGTGTGGCCCATGGGCTTGGCGGTTCAAATCCAGCAGTGGCTCTCCAGGAGCAAGGTTGGGTAGCTCCCACGACCACCTTGAGTAGCTCCCATGACCACCACCAGAGGGCAGTGATGCGCCCCTCCCCCCCCCCCAAAAGAAACATACTAGAAAATACTATCACTCCATGGGGAAAATACATGTAATTGGTAATAGATTTCTGGTGTACATCCACAGTGAAATTATCATTGTTTTTCCTCATTTTCAATGTAATATGAACATGTTTTCATCAAAGCATAAATCCCCATGGTGAGGTATAAACACTTCTATTTAATAATACATTTTGAAGCAATCTATTGCCATTCTTAGGTACTATCAAGTTGGTTCCAGGCAATAAGAACCCTATGTAGAAGGATAACTTTTGATTTCCTCATGTGTGGTTTTCCTGATGCCATTCAACAACTCATCTAGTTTTGTCCTTAGCATTTAATGTATCTGACCTATTCTTGAGAAAGTTAGATGGGATATATTCAAGGTTGTGTTTTGTTCTCTTTATGTTGTTTTAATTTTCTTCAAATTCAGCCTGAACTTGAATATGACTGGTGGCTGGTGATGTTAAGGTTGTCTATTGTCTCTTACCACAGATGTAGTCAATCTAATTCCATGAATTCCATCTGGAAGGTCCAACTTTACATTCTTTATATTTGTATGTTGCATGCCTGGCGACTTATGTAGTCATAGTCACCAGTCTCACACAGTTCTACTGTGTAACTCCAGTTTCATTTGTACTTTCAAGGCCCTGTTTTTCAACCACTGATATTTCTTCTGTTCCCAACTTTCACATTCCAGTTACCAGTAATATTCAATGCTTTTTGATTGCCCGTTTGATCAGTTTCAGACACACTGAAAATGTTGGTAGATTTACTCAAACGTTTTATCATTGTGTCTAGCAGTTAGCAAGTAAATTTGAACAATAATGGTATTAATTGTTATGTCTAGCCATATTACAGATATTATTCTATTACACAGCTGTATCAAGATTGCTATTGAAATGTTTTTTGAAACATGACTCCATGAAAATGACCACATTCCCCTTGAATTCATAATTAATTCCTGCATAGTAAAGCATTTGATTGTCTGATTGAAAATATCTAGCATTAAAAAAAGAAAAGAAAATATCTAGCATAAGTCCATGTTAGCTCACCAATAACTAGACTATCAATCTTAATGTATTATTTTTATTTTTACAGTATTTTTTTAAGATTAATCTTTCATGTGTTCCCCATTCTGATTATTAGAGGATGTTTACAGCTACTGTGATATACAGAAAAGGAAGCAGACACATGTAAAATCTTTTGCCACAGGCTGGGGTCCACACATGCCTCCATGGCGTCTTCTTCTTCATCTATTCCGACATCAACCATTCATCCGACACCACTCTACATTTATGGTGGGTTTGATACTTCATTATTAAGAGCTATCCAGTACTCACAGACAATATGTTAATAGGGTTTATTAAAGAATGTAATAGGTCTCCTCAAGTCAATATCAGTAAAAAAAAGTCAAGATACAGCCGTTGTTTTCTTCAGTCAGCAGCCATGTTGACTTCCATTCTCAGTATTAGCCATCTGTTCTCCTGGCATTTGCCACTGTGAACCAGGAATCCAGCTCATCTGTCATTCTGTCTCACAATTCCATAGGCTTGGACCAGACAACAAGAAGGTGCGCTATAGACTTAGTGCTACACCTCTAAACCTCTCTGCCACAGTCATCGGTGCACCTAATTTCAGTGGCCTCTGCCACCTCAGACAGAGGTCTTGGACATGCTCTTCTGAAAGGTCCTGAAATTTTTTCCTCTGTGATCCTGGTGCTCTTATATACTAATAAATGGCTTTGATTGAGGTGTGGTTTGGTTTCTAGCTGACTACCCGCAAGGAAAATATAGGATAGTGTCTTAAATGGGACTTAGTTCACATCTGTACTAAAGCCTACCCTAATTACACCCTAATCCTGTTCATTAGTACAGTAGAGAACCCTGTCCAAATTGGGGTTAAGAACTCTAAAGGTGGAGAATCAAGAATTAGAGTATGTCACATAAGGAACACGGGCTAGGATGGACATGTTAATTGACTACAACCTAACTATTTCTTCTTCTTTAGAATGCTCCATCAGCAAACAAAGGTCTCCCAAAGCTCTTCTCCCTTCCACTTGAAGAGTGCATATTCCAGCACCATACCAATCTTCCACTACTATGCATAAAGTTTTCATTGGTTAAAATTCATTGGTAGTCAGAGATGGACTACCTCTTCTTTCTTCCTAGTCTGTTCTTAGTCTGGATGCTCCACAGAAATCTGTTCACTATGGATGGTCCCTGATAACACTTATAATGCTGGCAGCATGGCTTCTAGCATCACAGTGACATGCAAGCCAATTTAGGATGACAAACTCACAGACAAGTGTGGTGAATCAACCCAAATGAGCAGTAACAGTTGGCTAGGCACATTACAATATATCCATAACAACAAAGTATCATGGCCAATGTAGTGACACAAAATGATGTACAAAATATATTAAGTGAAAAATAAAGGAGAGAATATATATATATATATATATCTACCTAATATAATGAGGTATTTTTACAGACACATTAATGCTTCCAAGAACACATAGGAAATTGTTAACAATGACTACTCTAAAGACCAGATTTGAATGTGTGTGCTTTTTCATCGTGAGGTTGGCACATTAGACAGTATTTGATAGACGTGAATGACACTTATACCGTGTTTTCCCCAAAATAAGACAGGGTTTTATATATTTTTTTCCTCAAGAAGACACCCTAGGGCTTATTTTCAGGAGATGTGTGTTGTTGCTTTTGTAAGTACCGGGCAACAATTTACATTTATTCAAACATAGCTAAGTGTCTTTTTCTGCAACATCATCATAACTCTCCATCCTGAAGGGTCTCCCCTACCCGCTGCTGTCTGTGGGGGTGAAAGAGGCCCACAGACTGTGGCTGGTTGGTGCTGGGGGAGAGAGGCCCACAGTGCTGAGTCACATGTAGCCACAGCTGTCCTTCTGCCCCCAGGGGGCACAGTCCCTAAAGTGGAGCATCCCCTCCTCACTTCACTGAGGAGACAAAGGTGCCAGCTCAAAACCTTAGCTGGCAGCACTCACAGGATGGCCAGGACCTGACAAGGAGAGTCAGCCTTGTTGGAGCTACTTACACTTCTCTGGTCACCTCCAGGATAGCCCCTGTCTCGATGGGACAGATGAGAAGGGTTGCCTATCTTAGTCACCACTGTGCAGATATGTTGTGTAGCCACATCCATCATTAGGTCTTATTTTCAGAGTAGAGCTTATATTGTACAACTGCTTAGAAATCCTGCTAGGGCATATTTTATGGGCACGTCTTACTTCCGGGGGAACATGGTAGTAACTATACCCATAATACATATGCTAAAGACAGAAATCATAGGTATGAAATAGTGGAAAACAACATATAAAATGACAGCAGACCAAAAAGGTGCTTTTATTTTTAAAATCCTCAAAAGGACTAGTATAAAAGAAAACCATCTTTTCGTGATAGCAAAGAAGCTAAAACAGGACAAAGAGGATGTATTTTCTATTATGAGTGGTCAATATATCTAATGTCAAAGAAAGATTGAATAAACTGTTGGAACTCCCAAGACTATAGGCCTTAACTTTAAGTTAACTTTAACTTTAACTTTAAGTTGAGAGATAAACTAACTCACACCTCACAACCATGGTTCAATTTTAAATAAAAAACAGGTCTATAAAGGGGGAATATCACACTTGGGAGGTATGCCCATTTTAGAACATTCAACCATTTGAGAGTAAAGGGTAAGATTTATGTAAGGACTGACTTTAGAAAAGTTAAAACATAAGAAGGAATAGAAATAGGAAACAGTGAGGAGACTGAGTAACTGATGTCACCAGAAGATGTTACATTGAATAAAATAAAATGTGTACATATTTATTGAGTGCAAAATTGACATGATCTGAAAGGAGCTAATTTATAATAAAAACTGAAAAGAAAACTAAGTCTGTGAAAATTAAAAGGACTAATTTTTTAAATATTAAGTTACTTTCAATAAGGTAACTGGGAAAGCATATTGCATGAAAAAATTTTCAGATCATTTTCAAAATAACAACCATAACAACATCTTAATTTAAAACCTAAAATAAACATCTCACACCATTATTTTATTCTGTTCAATTTCTTTCATATTTCAGACAAAAAACACCATTATGCACTTTATTTAAATTTTGAGCTCTTTAGAGATTATTTTTAAAGGCTTTTAACCATACATGGGAATATGTGGATTAAAAATGTGCATGATATTGGGATAAGATGAAAACAGAAGAAAATAGAGGAGGGAACAGGGAGACAAAGGGCACCTACTGAGGTCTATATACAGGTATAAACATAGATGAATATATTTATATATGATGATGGGGAAATAGATCTATATGCATATACTTATAGGATTAGCATTAAGGCACCAGATGGACTTCCAATCAATACTTCCTCAAAGCAAGAACACTTTGTTCTATTAATTTGGCATTCCTTGATGCCCACCTTCCCAACATAATCACTGAAACAAATGTGTACGAAGCAAAAGTGGTGAAGAATGCTGATGGTGCCTGGCTATCAAAAGCTATAGCAAAAGGGGTCTTAAAGGCTTGAACATAAACAAGTTCCTATCTAACTGAGAAGCAACAAAGCCCATATGGAAGAAGCACACCAGCCTATGTGAACACGAGATGTCAAAAGGATCAGGTATCAGGCATCAGATAATCAAAAACCATATCATTATAAATGAAGGGGAGTGCAGATTGGGGATTCAAAGTCCATCTTCAGGTGAAGTGACATCCCCTTTCAGAAGGGTCATGGGGAGGAGACAAGCCAGTCAGGATTCAGTGTAACAACAATGAAATATGTAGCTTTTCTCTAGTTCTTAAATGCTTCCTCCCTCACACTATCTGAATTCTGATCTGAATTCTGTCTTACAAATCTGGTTAGACTAGAGGATGTACACTGGTACAGATAGGAACCAGAAACATGGGGAATCCAAGACGGATGATCCCTTTAGGACTAGTGGTGAGAGTGGCGATACCAGGAGGGTGGAAGGAAGATAGAGTAGACATGGGAAACAGATTAAAAGGATCAACATATAACCTACTCCCTGGGGTAAGAACAACAGGGAAGTGGGCAAGGGGAGACACCAGTGTACAATATGACAAAATAATAATAATTTATAAATTATCAAGGGCCCAAGAGGGAACGGGGAGCAGTGAGAGAGTGGAAAAAGGAGGAGTTAATACCAAGGGTTTAAATAGAAAGAAATGTTTTGAGAAGGATGATGGCAACAAATGCACAATGTTTGCATACAGATTGTGATGAAAGTTGTATGAGTTCCCAGTGAAATGATTTTAAAAATATCAATTAAGGTGTCTTAAACAAATAAATCTTAACTATTTGGTTTTATCTTATGTAATCCAGATATTATCTTGCAAATCAGAGAAGGAGTATGTGTACATTATTACTTGTTAATGACACTTTTTGACTAAATTTGATGCCATTTATAAAGTATACTTCTTAAAACCATTTCTGGATTTGAAAGTACACAGATGGCATAAGTACAGAGGTGGTACATGTTTTTATCTGTCATAACACTTAAAAACTCTAAGCAGTGTTTTGTAGAATGGAAGGTTTTCCTTTTAAATAAGTCCACATTGTTGAATTTCCTTTTATGAGTAATGCTTTGATATCATATCTGAAAGCTATCACAATAGTGGCTAGATACTACTTGTCAGACAGCTTGTCTTACAGCAGTGGCATGCTGGTTGCTGTGATGCTGGAAGCTATGTGACTGGTATTTCTGATACCAGAAGTGTTACCCATAGTGAGCAGGGTTCAGAAGAGTTTCCCAGGCTAAAAACTAATTATGAAGAAGGTACTGGCTCTCCGCTTTAGAAGGATTAGCCATTAAAAATATTTGAACTGGATAAATATTCTATGATGTTTTTCATCCCACTAAGTTCAAGTGAAATGAATGTTTAGAAACATTCCATGGGTTTTACCTATGAAATACTACACTCACATATTCCTAATTATTCCATAGTAAAATAGAAATTTCACTACTTTATTATGACTGGTATTATAAAACATTTTAATTCTAAATTCTACCATTAAATTTTATGGTTATTTACTGATAAGATTAGAACAGAAATTCAAATTACTGAGAAAATAATTATTTATTAAGATTTGGTTTCTCCTCCTAATTAAAGTAGTGGTGAGAAATTATGACAAAAATAATAACATTTGAACACTTATACTACATTGTAGATCATCTAAAACAGATTCAGAGGCAACTTACATAGAAAATATTCTCAAGCTTCCCTATTACTATTTAATCATTAATAGACAAAACAACAATAAACAAAAGCAAAAACAAATCAAGAAAACCCCAAACATTCAACTATCACTTCATCACAAATTTCCTTTTATCTTGATTAAGAATGCAGAGTGTTGGTAGAAAAGAAATATGCCTTAAATCTCTCACCTTTTAAAATAATTTGTGCTTTTCCCTAGCTGGGGTTGAGAAGAGGCATGCATTAATAGACTATGGAATCAATAGTAGAAATTGTTTGGTCAGCATATTTTAACATATCTCATAATATAGAGAAAATATTAAAAGATATATGAAGGAGTCAGGCTCAATTAAATTAAGGTGGTAAACAAGGATCTTTGACACATAAAAGTGTAATACAGACACAATCAAGTTTAAAGTCAGAAATCTATACTACCAAGATGACTAGTCTGTAGACAGAGTAATCCTTATGATACACTGTCAGGTATTGAATTCCAACATGCTCAATTGCCCACATCAGTATTTAAAGGATTTACTAAACCTATTTTATTATCCAATCAAACATCACTTTCTCATGGCAACATGATACAGTGCACACAGTGTTAAGTGCTTTATAATGATCACTCCCTTTTTCTAACATACCCCAGGGGACCCATGGAGGATTTATGCTCTTTTATGTTTAACAAACAAGTCTGGTGTTGTAGACAAAATTTTCATCCTCCTGTGGGAAGTTAAAAAACAGTGAGGACATGAGGACTGCTTTCTTACCCTAAGCAGAATCATAAGAAGTATTCCAAATAAATAAATTCACTGGTCAACAAAATTGTTAGAAACCCTGTTTCCTTTAATAAAAATAAAACCACTCTCCAAAGCAGGCTGTTTCTCATGTATATGAACTCAAAGCCTGAAAATTAAGTCTACCTCATGATTATCAAACCTGACGGTAGGGAGAACCATGCCAACAAATAAATGCTGAACTTGAAATGTCCTATGTCAACTGAAGTCGCAGCTTGTTGGGGAAAGTAATAAAGTCACTAAGATAGCAGAAGGTGACTAGAAATACAAACCTTAACGTAGATGCCACTTTTACATGGCAAACTATTTATCCAAGTGTTAGTGCATGTTTAAAATAAGAAACACCAGGTGGAAATGTTACATTTATTAAGAGATTGCTTTGTACCACATAGTTTTCAAAAGGGCTTTCCATACATTAATTATTTTAACATTAACAATAACGATCAAAACATCCTGTTAATCTGTCCATTTTATATTAAAAGATTTAGATACAAAATTTTGAGCAATTTGGAACAGTCACATGATAGTAAATTTAGAACCAATGTTCAGTTTTGGCATTCTAACTCTAGAGCGCACACTCTGTCACAAGTTACATTGTCTAGTAGATATACAAGATGTCTATGCAATTATACTATGGTGAGGGCTAAATAAAGAGATCGTATGTAACATTGTTCAACTTGACTAAATGATCTTGCTCAGTGACTGGAGAAAGGGCAAGTACCATTACAAATAAATTGGTAATTTGGGCAAAAACATTTTATGGATAATTATTTGATAAAATTAGTGCTATATCCCTTATGGAGAGTTTTAAATCTACACATGAGTGTATAAATAACTCAAAACAGAGTAGTTTTCTGAAAATATTAAGCACTATCTATAAACAAACAATAAACTTCAGTTGTACAAAGAAAACACCAGACTTTACATACATTATTACTAAATAAGAGCATAGCAAATAAATAAGTTATAAATTCAACCAAAAAAGAGAAAAAAAACCACAAAAAAAGAGTAATGTAAAAGTTAATAAAGCGGAGCTGAGCCCTGGTGGCATAGTGGTTGTGTGCGGGACTGCGGCGCACTGGGTTGGAGGTTCAAATCCAACAACAGCTCTCCAGGAGCAAGGCTGGGCCTCCTACTCCCACCAGAGGGCAGTGATGCCCCCAAAACCAAAAAACAAACAAACAAAAAGTTAATAAAGAAAAAAAGCTGTAAGGCATATATTCAAAAATAAAGAAATCATATGAATTTAGTATAAAAATAAAAAGCAGGTTCTTTTTAAAAAATTATTTTATTGTGGCCTCTTACAGCTCTTATAACAATCCATAGTCATATGTCAAGCATATTTGTACATATGTTGCCATCATCCTTTCCGCGACATTTCTACTTGAGCCCTTGGCATCAGCTCCTCATTTTGTCCCTTTCTTCCAGATTCCGAGTTAAGATAAGGAGAGTGAGAAAGAGCAAGAATTTACAAATTTAGGAATGGGGGAGAAGAGGATTGCAGATGAAAATGTGTCTTACATAAAGTCACTATGAGTAAGAACAAGTTAAATTACCTAATAATAACAAACTATTATTATATTGGAAAAATCTAAATGAAATGATTCTATAGAAAAATGTAAATTATTCAAATTTATTTTAAAAAGAAAAGTAAGAAGATTAACAGCTCTAGCATAAGCAAAAAAGAATGGCAAACATTCACCAACAAAAAAGAGACAATGTCACAGGGTTTAATAGACCATGACTCAAAGGAACACATACCAGGGGACTTTAAAAGGTCCATGAAAAATGGAATCGAAAGATAATGGAATTTCCCCACGAACTCTTTGAAGTTTCCTTGTAATTCCAAATTTACATAAATAATCATAAAACATAGAAAATGATAGTCTCCAAAAGAGTAATAAAAAGAAAGTTGCCCTAAATCTTGTATCAAAAAGTCTTTGAAATCCTCATGCTACACATAAAATATTAAAACCAAATTCACTCATAAAATAAAATAAATGTTAACACTTCATAAAAATTCAAACAAATACCATCTAGTAATGGATTAAAAAAAAGAGCATATTCTGACAGAGTAGAGGTGCAGTTTAAGAAGAATATAAGGATAACAGAGCCTTTGTAAGGTGTAGAAAAGTGGGGGACTGTGAATAAAAAAGTTGGAGGTAACAACAAGAAATCTAAAATTGATGGTGAGGGGTGTTAGAATGCCTGGTGGGTTTTGATCAAGTGCAATGTGTATAAGGGGAATTATTGAGAGCCAAATGGAAGGTAAGAATTATAGTGGGACAGGAGGAAGGTGAAAGGAAATAGAGAAAAGAACAAGGAGGCTAAAGTTACTTATAGAAGTATAGGCATGTATATATGTAAATATAATAATTTTTAATGATGGGGTATAGGTCAATGTACATATAGTTATGCATTAAGTATTAAAATATAAGCAGGATGTTGGACCTCTACTCAAGGTCTCTCTATACACAAGAACACTTTGTTCTAATAACATGGCACTTTTTACTACTCAACTGTATCACATGTGAAGACAAATGAGTTTATAAGCAAATATGACAAAGAAAGTGGATGGTGCCTGACTGTCAAAAGACAAAACGCCTGTCATCGTAAAGGCTTGAAATTAAATAAGTGGCCATCTAGCAGGGCAGCAACAAAGCTCACACGGAAGAAGCATAACGGTCTGTGTGCTCATGGGGTATCAATGAGATCAGGTACAGAGTAGGCCCTCAAGGCTAATGTGCTCTAGAAAGAGTGTCGAGATGTGGTGCAGTTGAATGCTGAATCAATTTTTCCCATAAGAAATAACTGGAAATGGATTAATCCATACTTGAGCACTAAGAAATTTAAAAGTAAAGAAGTTCAATAATTTAATAATTTTCAATTTAATAACTATTCAATAATTTAAACAAGAAACACAACGTTCAAACCTTGAGACTGATGAGGATCTGGAACTGTGGACATGAATTTAGAGAGGAGTCACTGTTTGGAATGAGATTCCCCTTTCAAAGAAATCAACTTGTAGCTGCTATTTAGGAGTCTCTCCCCAGCCCCCCCTCCCCATCCCCCACCCCTCCACCCCTCCACACACTTTGCCTTTTTTCAACAGGACCAGGTTGACTTTCTCTTAAAAAAAAAAAGTCTGTCTAATATTGTCTGCTATTGGCATTTCCCTTCCTATTTTCAAAAAGAGTTTACTAAATTACCGTCAACGATCTTGATAACATGGTAAACCAGTTCCTTATCATGATGATTCTTTAAAAAAAAAAAAAAACTCTTGGATTTCCTCTCAATGAAGCAGCATTTCCTTGATTCCTGAAGAAGCTCACTAACTCTCTCTTGATTTCCTGTTCTCCAGACAGCTCCTCAGCTAAAATCTTCTGCTGCTCCTCTTGACGCTCCTGGAGTTCCTGTATTATGAGCTCAGTGCTCTGCTCTCCAATCAGATGCTCAGTGTCATCAACACTGATCTCCAGTCCCATGAACTTGACCACAGAATCCATTTCCTCTACTTCTGGGCTAAGCAGAGAAGGGTGCTCAGCTATAGCGTCAGTTTCAAGCTAATTAGGGGCATTGAAACCTTCAAAGTCCCTAAGAGGTGCCCCATCAGATGAAAGGTTTCTGTTGCTCTAAGAACCAGACTTAGAGACATCTGTCGTGTATTGTTTTTTAGCTTAACACAGCTCCAAATATGGAAATGTTCCTTCCATAATTCAGACAAATTTAGGCTAGTTTCACTGAGCACATCAAAACACCTCTGGGAGAGTACCTTAGTGTAAAATTTCTTGAAAGTAGAAATGACCTGCTCTCCCAAGGATGATATTAGTGAGGTGGTTCTGGGGGAGCAATATTTTTATTTTTAGCCACTAAATTAGTTTGCTAATCCATATTCCATGTCTGGGTGATGGTTGGGGGCATTGACTAAAATGAGAACTGCCATGAGTGACAAATTGTTTTTCTTAATTTTTTTTTTTTTACAACAGGGGCAAAAACTTCACAAATCCACTCCCTAAAAATATGCCTTTTTACCCAAGCTTTAGCATTCAATTCCCACATCACATTTGTCTTGCTCTTAACAACTTTATGTTTCTTAAAAACTCTAGGATTTTGGGAGTAGTAAATCAACAGACGTTTTGTTTTCAAGTTCCCACTAACATTTGCACACAACAGCAAAGTGAGTCTGTCTTTTATTGATTTGTGACCTATCAATTTATTTTCCTGTTTTGTAATATAGGTCCCTTTTTGGCATTTTCTTCCAAAAGATTTGGAATTAAAGATTTGATTTGCCATAAAGGTGGTTTTATCAAGTAATTGCTGAAATTCCTTTACATACTTCTCTGCAGTTTTTTGGTCAGCATTTCCTGCCTCCCCATACCTATGAATGCCACTTCTTTTGCTAATCCTATCAAACCATCCCCTACTAGCCAAAACCTCATGCTCAGTACCACTACTTGATCCAGGTTTATTTTTCACAAGATGAGCAAATAAGGAACGTTTGAGGCTGAGTGCAAATAATAGCCTCCGGAATATTATCACCAGCAATCTGTTTCTCATTTATCCAAACTGATAGCAAGTTTTCTACTTTTTCTAATACAGGAGGCCTCTGTTTTGTTAAACTCATAACCACTTTAGCAACACTAGCACTTTGTGTTGCTCTTTATCCTTTAAAAATGTATTAAGGCGGACCTCAGCAAATTAAACTGGGACGCTAAATCTGTCACACGAATGTCCCTTTCATATTTTCAATAATCTATTTTTTCAGTTCAATTGTGGTTCTTGCCACTTTCCTTTTCTACTTGTCTGCAATAGCTTTCTTAGGACCCATGTCTTTTTATCTAGAAACAGTACAAAAAGCCACAAAATCTATGAAAGTTAGAGCAAAATTCTTGGAACAAAAATGCTTGGAATGCAACCACAAAAACAATGCATACTTACAACGCTCACTAACTCTAAGGGACCAAAACACAAACTGCTTTTGAAAATCATTAACAATCTATAATCTTTCAGGGGTCCACGAGGGTTGAGGGATGGACGAGGAAAGGAAAAAGAGGAACTGATCCCAAGGGCTCAATGGAAATTAAATGTCTAGGAGAAAACAAATACAATTAATGTATGGTTTATAATAAGGGTTGTAAGAGCCCCTAATAAAATGATTTTTTTAATCATGTATGTCACATTTTTTTGAGCTCTGATACAAAATTTTCTTGACATTTTGAGTCAAAATCCAATGATGTAGTACTGATGCAGTTGAATACTAGTGTTCTGTTGTACCAGGTATCAAAGGATCTAAAACAAACAATTATATTGATGCAAAAGAGGGAGGTGGGAGTGAAGACCCAAAGTCCATCTGTAGACAATTGAACATTCCCTGAAAAATGGGCCACAAGGAAGGGATGATTCAAGCAGGGTGCATTATAGCACTGATAGAACACACAATATTCCTCTAGTTCCTAAACGCTTCCTTCCCATCAGTATCATGACCCAGTTCTACCTTACAAATCCGGCTAGACTGGATTATATACATTGCTACAGATAAGAGCGCTCAACACATGGAATCCAGATCAGATAAATCCCTCTGGAACAGTAGTGGAGTAGTGATACCATGCGGGGGGAGAGGGAGGAAAGGAGGAGAAAATAGGAACTGATCACAGGTTAGAGATATAACCCTGCCCCTTCCCTGTGAGGCATGAATAATAGAAATGTGAGTGAAGGAAGACAACAGTGTAAGATATGAACTAATAACAATATGCAATTATCAAGGATTCACAAGTGTGGGGAGAGGGAGGGAAAAAAGAGAAGCTGATGCCAAAGACTGAGGTAATGAAAATAGTTTCAAAATGAAGAGTACAACCTATATACAAGTGTGCTTAATAGAGTTGAATTATGGATTGTTATAGGATCTGTAAGAAGCCACCAATAAAATGATTAATAGTGAAAAAATTGGAGATTCCAGTCCCTTTGATGACAAGATGGAGATTTATTAGTGAAAAAGCATCTATTTGAAACCTGATGGAGCACAGATCTAATCTTATACAAATATGGTTTATATTAGTAAGATCAATGATAACTTGATCAGTGTGTTTTTTTAAGTTAGGCATTTTAGAAAACTAAAAAGTGAACAAAAACACTATTAACAAGTACAAAACAAGGCCACATCAAGTATTTATATAAAAATAATTAAATAACTAATTCTAAAGTATTCCTTTCACAATTACTGCAACTGTTACCATATTTAAACATATTCATGGAGGACTCCAACTCCAGAAAAGAGGGATGCCCTAAGCTCCTCATTTGTGATGAACTATTTCTACTTGATGATTTACCTCCAACCTGCCATTTGACTATTCTTCTTGTGGGGGCTGGTGGGAAAGGGGAAGGCAGCCAGCCTTAATCCAGCACCTCACACCATTTTTGTATGACTGAAATAGTCCCAAGATATATATAGACAACTCACATCACTGTATCCAAGCAGAGATGTTTCCATAAGAAGAAATAATATTCATGTTCCTTTCCATTAAAAAAAATAAACACTTCTCAAACTCTTGGTAATTAGTTTTATCAAAGTTATCACTAACATTTAGGCTGGCTGAAGTGATAGTTTGTATTGTGTGACTATTTAATAACCACAAATTGACTGAATCAATCACTATTAAATTAGTCATATAAATGATAAAGACAACATCTTTCTTATGTGAGCCAATAGTGGAAGTAGCCTGAAAATTAGGAAATAAATTTCAGAAAGAAAACCACCATTCTCTTTACTTAAGCAAAGTTCTCATCTCCAATAGAGTTCTTTCCCTTTTACTTTCAACAAAGAAGGCAAGATTGTAAGTCGAGTGTGAGAGGATGAGTAATGGTTTACAGACGGAAGCTAGTGCCTATTGCAATAAATTGTCATTACTGAGTTTAGAGTATGTAGGAATAGTACAATGAGAATGAACATTTACAGGTTAACTTAACAGAATGTATAAGAAGGAATATCTATGAATATAGTCTGACAGCTACCTAATATCAAAATTGCTGCAGACAAAAGAAACACAGTCATCTATCTCTCAGAAATTTAGGCAGCTTTCCTAGATGCTGTTTTTGGTGCTGTCCATTCAGCTCCCACTTTAGTGACCCTGTGTCCAACAGAATGAAACATTGACCGGCCTTGAGCGAGACTCACACTTGTTCTGCTTGAGCCTCGGTTGCCACCACTGTGTCAACCCATCTCCTCAAGGCTCTTTCTCTTTTTATTGTCCTACTACTTTACCAAGCACAATGTCTTGTTAACAACATGCCCAACATATGTGAAAAGAAGTCTCCCCCACCCTCACTTCTAAGGAGCATTTGGGCTATACATCTAAGACAGGTGTATTTGTTCTTTTGGCAGTTAAGAATACTTTCAATATTTTTCTGTAGCCCCATAATCCAAATATACCCACTCTTCTTTGGTCTTCTTATTGTATGTCTAACTTTCAAAACTAAATGCCACGGCTTGGGGTAGAGGCACAAAAGTCCTCAAAGGGCCATGGCCGCTCTTCAACACTGTACTGTAGATTTGCCCAATGCAATGTATCCGTTGATCTCTTGACTACTGCTTCTCATGAGCAAGATAAAAAAATCCTTGACAATTTTAAGCTTTTCTCTTTTTTATTATGATGTTACCTATTGGTCCATGTATGAGAATTTTAAATATGTGTTAAATTCAAATTTTAATTATCTACTTTGTGCATTTGTACTATTAATACTTTTTTATGAAACCATTGCTTACAAGTACATTCTGATAAAATATCTACTGGTCTGATGAAATATACTTCAGGTCACCTAATTTACCTTTTTAAAATCATTTTATTGGGGGCTCTTAAAGCTCTTATCACAATCCATACATACAGCCATTTCCATTTGTCAAACACATCTGACATATGTTGTCATCATCTTTTGCAAAACGTGTGCTTTCTACTTGAGCACCTGACATCAATTTCTCATTTTCTCCCTCCCTCCTCCATATGCCCTTGATCATTTATAAATTATTATTTTTTCACGTCTTACACTGATTACTGTCTCATTTCACCCACATTTCTGCAATTTGTCCCTCTGGGATGGATATGTTGAAAATTGTGATTAGTTCCCTGCCCCCTCCCCACCTCAGGTCTTAGCTTCTAATATTGCTGCTCCCCTTATTGATCCTAAGGGGTTTATCTGTTCTGGAATCCTTGTAGGGCAAGCTCTCATCTGTACATGTTCTGGTTTAGCCAGTTTTATAGGATAGAATTGGGGTCATGGGAATGTGTGTGTGGTAATGGGGGGTGGGGGATTGGAAGCATAAAAGAACCACAGGAAGGTTCCATGTTTTATCGGTGCTATACTGTACCCTGACTGGTTCTACTCGTCCTATTGGCAGTTTGGACAAGAGGTGTCCGATTGACCACCGATGGACTTTGAGTCTCCACTCTGTCCTCCCCTTTATTGACATTGATATGCTTTTTTTTTTGAGTTTTTGATGCCAGATACCTAATCCCTTTGGCACCTCATGATCATACAGGCTTGTGTGCTTCTTCCATGTGGGCTTCTGTTGCTTCTCAGCTAGATGAACTCTTGAATATCTTCAAGCTTTTAAGATCCCAGTTGCTATATCTTTTGACAGCTGTGCATCATTAGTTTTCTTCACCAAATTTGCTTATGCACCCATATTATCTTCAGTGATCATGTCAGGGAAGGTGAACATCACAGAGTGCTGTGTTAGTAGAACAAAATATTCTTGCATTGATGGAGCACTTGAGTGGAAGCCCAATGTCCATCTGCTACCACAATACTTATGAATAAATATATGCACATATTTCTGTTCCCCTGTCTATGTATATAAATGTATTTACATATTTACATGCCTATGTTTAGACTTCTAAAAGTGTCCTTTGCCTCTCAGTTTTTCCTCCATTTCCTTTTACTTTCCTTCCATCCCACTATCATGTTCCGCCTTCACTCAGGTTTTGTTAATTCCTGTCAGCTACATTACCCTTGATCGAGGCCCGCACACCCACACCCCAAACATCATATGCTCACCTCACTGTCAATTTTAGATCACTCATTCTTCCCTTGTCCTGAGTTGTTGGCATCCCCCTCCCTTTCCCCTATCTCTCCCTGGCCCCCCCAAGAACTGTTGGTCCGATTGTTTTCTGCTTCGGATTGTTCATTCTGGCTATCTTGTCCAGATATACATGCATAGACAATAATATGCACAAAACAAAACAGAACAAAACAACAAAAAGGAAGACAAAAATAGCTTAATTTATTGCTCAAAATATTCACTTTAGATCCATAAAATTTATAGACTAGTCCTTTAACAAGTGAAAACGGATGACCAGTACACTTCTATAATTATTGGTGAACTGATTACTTTAAGGAAACAGATGTTCAATAAATAATGACTCTAGGCTTCTGGTTAGCCTTCTGCAAAATAAAGTATTGAACAAAATGGTTTATAAATACTTTTTCCAAAAAAAATATGTGCATGTATTTTTCCCTCTCTAAACTTTAGGTATTATTCTGGATTCAAATAAAAATCACAGTGTCTTTTTTTTTAAAAAAATCATTTTATTGGGAGCTTTTATTAACATTAAAATAATACATAATTCACTTAGATCAAGCATAATTGTACAAGTACTGTCACCATCAGTTTGAAAACATTTTCATTCTTGAACTTTTTTATATCAGCTCTCCTTTATCCCCTCCCTCCCCCCACCCTGCCCCCAAAGTATGCTTATTTTTATATTATAAATTATTACTATTTTGTCATACCTTACACCATCCTATGTATCCATTTACCTGTAATTCTGTTATTTGTTCTTTAGCAGCCATTGCTACCAGTTCTCCCTTCCCCCCCTTCCCTCATGTTTCTCTTCCCATACTCTCAGGGAATGATTAATCCCCTTACTGTTTCAGATGGGCTTATCTATCTTGGGTTTTATGCATTGAATAATTTTAATTGTACAAATGAACAACAGTTCTAACAAGATAAATGAAGTAAAACTAAGACCATAATATAAGGGAATGCAATGCTAAAGAATTAAAAGATAGTTAAATGTGTTTCATCAACGCTACACCACACCTGGATCTATCCTCCCTTTCCTGTGGCTCCTCTGTGAGGGACTATCCAATTATTTTGCATCTCCACTTTGTCCACGCTCCTTCACATCAATGTGAGTGCTTGTTTTTGAACTTCTGACACTTACTCCCATTGACACCTCATGATCACACCAGCTGGTATGCTTTCTTCATGTGGGCTTTGTTGCTTCCCTTCTAGATGGCTGCTGTTTGACTTCAGACTTTTAAGACTCCAGACACTGTATCTATTGCTTTCTTCAACACATTTGCTTATGTTCCCATTTTGTCTTCGGAGCTCTTGTGGGGAAGGTGAATAACATACAGTGCCACATTATTAAAACAAACCTTTCTTGAGCGAAGGCAAGATTTAAGTAGAGGTCCAAAGTTCACCTGCTTCCTTTTTATTTCAATATGTCTACGTGAAAATATATGTTCTTTACATATTTAAATATAATAGTTATACCTATATATAATTTTTACTTTCTTCTTCCCCCTTTTTCTTTTTTCTCTCCTCCTGCCCCACTATCATGCTTATCCACCATTTACCGCTCAGTAATTCCTCCTGTATAACATACAATTGATCAAACACAACCAGGAATGCTACACCTTCCTCACCGTCAATTTTAAATCTCTTGCTATTCCCTTGTCCCTGTTTTTCTTGGCCCACTGCTTGGCCCCTACACCTCTTACTCTCCTATGATCCCTTCCCAAACATTTGTCCTTTAGCTCTCTCCTTGGGATTGCTTATCCTGCCTATCTTATATAGTAGACACCAAAAATGAAAAGAAAATAAAAAAGAGAAAAAGATCAGACAAATATTTCCAAGTCTAAATATTGTCTTGACCAATAGTAGATAGTATCTCTCTGCTGAATAGTGAGCAGGCCCTCTTATAAGCCTACAGTCCAATCCTTTTATCTTTCAGGGAGCCAGATCCCAGGACCTGCTTACCTAACAGCACTTATACTCTTTTAATGCTCACCATTTGTGACTTAGGGGAGTGCCTTCTACACGATCCCATGGCTCTTCCTGAAATCCGGGATGGAGCAATCTAGTGTGCTACACCTCCCCAATTACACCCCACCCCCTGTTACAATGTTAGGCTTTCAGTGTAGATCCCTCTGAATATTCCCAACAGTTCAGATAAGGTGCTCAGCCCTGGTCTGTTGCACTTTCCTTTTGGTTTGCCCCCATGTGGGCGAGTCACTCCAGCTGCACTCCCTGAATGATATCGTCAGTGCTGTCCTCTAAGGAGAGAACATCATGTCTTGAACTGAAGCTGGTCCTGCAGAACTCTCTGTACATTACATTGCCTTTGATGTATGTAGTTATATATGGAATTATGCAACTTAGACAAATGTCAAGACTATATTAAGACTATACTTTCAAGGATCATTTATATAGTTTGTTAAGACTATATTGATTACACCTTTACCAGGAAATGTTGTCACTTATTTATTAGTTGCAAATATCTACAGAATTCTTAATACAAATAATACTATTTTCTGCAGTCAGTATCAATGGATATAACCTAATAAAAATCAAGGTATTATGAAGTCCATAAAGGTTGTTATTAAAAGATAGGGGAGAGACATATACTTTTGAAGGTGTTGATTGGCAAAGTGAATCCACTCACATTGTATACACTCTGAATATGAAGACCCACATTAAGGACGAACCCCTAAGTCATCAAGACAAGTGAAAATACACTGTCCTGTCACCTCTGCCAGAGAGGTTATAATATCTCCTTACTCTGCATCTCTCACAAAGAGTCTTTCTGACAAATAGCTAGTAAACAAGGGTTAACTATGGCTACGGCAAGTGCCTCAAGTAAAGCACAATCCCCTATTTATAGATTATAGCCCAAATCATACTTTAAATTTTTTTCCTTTTCCATGTGGAGGCTCATTTTTCATTCAATTCATACCTGTCCCTCCAGCCAATTTTGTTGTAAATGTAATCACTTGACATGGCCTTTTTAGCCACAGACCATCATTTTGTGATACTGTAAATCTTAGCCTCTACACCTGTAGTAATAGGCTCATATTGAAGCTCGTTATCTGCTATGATAATGAGGCAAGTTTGCGGTGGGAGATAGCTTGAACCCCCACTGTACTCGATAATATTAGTCATGTCACCTCCCTCAGTTTCAGTGGGGATGAGGTCGCCAAATTAGCTTTGTGAAAAAGCAAAGAGGGCACATTTGACCTCTTCTGGCTACACCAAGGAGAAGGACAATCCATCTTCAAAGCAGTCCAAGGAAAAGAGCCACAAAGCAACTTTTCTTTCTACATAAAAGCTAATTGACCACCACTTCTCCATTGATCACTAATGAGGGATATCAGTGAATATACATATAAATCAGTGTTTAAAAGTTGTAGATGGAGTATAAAGGTATCTGCTGTAGTCAATGGTTTTATACAAGCATCTATAATAACCACTATGGGTTAGATTTTAATTGATTCCAATGGCAAGTCATGCTCAGTAATATAGCAGAAAAGCAAAACAGAGGCAGACCTTTTACAAAATGGATTGACATAGGTCCTGCATTGGTAGGCTCAGACATTAAAAAAAAAAAAAACCTGTGAAGGTGGAAAAGAATCAGGCAGTGTTTTGTTCTGTTTTACATTGGGTCTATGAGTCAGAACCGATTGGATGGCACCTAATAACAACATTATAGACAAGTCAGCTTTACTGAAAACGCTGCATAGAGAATTCAAGGAAATCAATCTTTCCCTCCTAAAGTACAGGAGGGAACTTTCCTATGCCAGCAAAGTTGGAAGACTATTACTAGACTGCACGAGACCCGTATTTGTGCCCATTCCAAAGAAAGGTGATTCAAAAGAATGCTCAAACTATCAAACAGTATCATTGATATATCCCACACAGTTAAAATTATGCTGAAGATCACCCAACAACGACTGCCGCAGTATATTCACAGGGAACAGTCAGGTGGTCAGGCTAGATTTAAAAGAGATTGTGGAACATGGAATATTATTATGAATGTCAGATACATCTTGACTGAAAGCAAAGAATACCAGAAAGATGTTTCCTTGTGTTTTCTTGACTATGCCAACACTTTCCACTGTGTGGACCATAATAAACTACAGAGAACCTTGAGAAGAATGAGAATTCCAGAACACTTCATTGTGCTCATTTGGAACTTATACCTGGATCAAGCAGCAGCTGTGAGAACAGAACAAAGAAGAACTACAGGATTTCGTTTGTGCCAGAGTTATCCTCTCACCATACTTGTACCAACTGTATGCTGAGCAAATCACCAGAGAAGGTGGCTTCCGTGAAGAAGAATGTGGCATAGGGATTGGAGGAAGGTTTATTAACAACCTTTAGCTTGCACACCCTTTTTTGCTGAAAGTGAGGAGGACCTGAATCACATTGCTGACAAACATCAAGGATTGAAATATTAGTATGGATTACAACACAATCTAAAGAAGACCCAAATCTTCATAACTGCACCAATTGGTAACATGATAAATGGAGAAAAGACTGAAGATGTCA
Source organism: Nesogale talazaci (assembly GCA_004026705.1). Taxonomy (NCBI): domain Eukaryota; kingdom Metazoa; phylum Chordata; class Mammalia; order Afrosoricida; family Tenrecidae; genus Nesogale; species Nesogale talazaci. The sequence continues at coordinate 33,043 of PVJH01001585.1, read as the reverse complement.
AAGGTTTTGTTTGGCTTGAATCCACAATCAATGCTCATGGAAGCAGCACTCAGGAGATCCAAAGATGTGTTCTACTAGGTAACTATGCTACACAAAACCTCTTCACAGTGTAGGAAATCAAGGGTGTCACTTTGAGGGGTAAGGTGTGTATGACCCAAAGCATGATGTTTTTCCAAGGCCTCGTATGCATGTGAAAATTGAACAGAGAATAAAGAGACCAAAGAAGGCCCATCGGTTTTTAACCTGTGGTGCTGAAGAATACGGATAGCCTGCTAAAAGGATAAACTGGTCTGTCTGGAGAGACACAGTCAGGGTGCATCTTAGAGGCAAGGATGGCAAGACATAGTGTCAGGTGAGACCAGTCCCTGGAGAAAGACATTTTGCTTGGTGAAAAGGAGGGTAGTGAAAAAGGAAGGCACCCAGGAGATGGATTGACACTGTGATTTTGAAAGTGAGCTCAGGCATGAGAACATTTGTAAGGATGGCATAAAATTGTACAGTGTTTTATTCTGTTGTGAACCGTCTGGCTATGGGTTGTAGCCCACTTAATGGTATCTAACCTCATTTTCCTCTGAGTGTGATAACTGAATAAAAGGGAAAAAAATTAAGACTAATTTTGAAGATAAAAATGGGGGAAATGATAAAAAGAAGCATTTCAGATTTTTTTTTTGGGGGGGGGGGTGGCGGCATCACTGCTCTCCGGTGGTGGGAGTAGTACGCCCAGCCCCACTGCTGGAATTGAACCTCCGTCCCAGTGAGCCGCAGTCCCACGCACAACCACTACGCCACCGGGGCTCAGCCAAAAAGAAGCATTTCAGATTGTTAGCAGATTTGCTTATTGTACTAAGTTCTGTAAAGGCTATTGCTTCATATTTCATAGCACAAAGTGTGAAACATGAAAACCAAGGCTTTGTTCTCACTTGATTCAATCCACTTTCCTGGGCAAGATTTGTTGGGCCTAGTTTTACTTATTTTTCTTTTCTCACTTTAGAAATTTTCCCCTTCCTCTATATTTCTTTCTTTCCTCATCCTGTCAAAATTATGTCTTCAAGGGACCTTAATATCCAGAATTTCTACCATATTCTTTAACAGTTTCTTCTGCTGCCAGACAATGTCTGCAGTTTGAACCAGTTCCAAATCTCTTATTCACTTCATTTCCTATTTTGCTCCATATGTTTCTATTAAACGTCTTGCTCCTGACTGAAGGGGTAGGATTTTTCTTTTTATATTATCTCATGACTTGGTTTTATATCTGCATATTTTTTATTTACCTTCTTATTCCACTGGAACTCTTTTACCCTCCCTGTGAATGCAAAGACCCCATAGTGTACTTCTCTTAATATTATTAATAATTCAGGAAAAATAAAAAATATATGAGTCCAAAATAATTTAGCAATATGGAAACCACTCCTCCACCTCTCAAATAAAACTGTCTATAACTTAAAAGATAGTAATATAAATTGGGTTCAATTAGCTCAGAGAATCATCTGAATGGTAACTATGTTATGTATATGCAAATTGAGGTCCACCAAGTACTAGTCACTTGTAGTAAATAATATAGTCCAATTTCAGTTTTTAAACTATTCATATTACATTTCAATGTTCAGAATATGAAAATATTCTATCTTACTATATGTCTTAATAAAGCCTGTCTATGGCATAGTCCTTTCTGTTTTTCAAAATTAGAAATTTTAATGAAACTATGAATTTAAAAGTTCTATATTTAGTAAATTGGAGACAATTCTATAATACAAAAAGCTAATTAAACTCATGGCCATTGAGTTGCTACTACCTCATAGCTACTCTATAGGATGGAGTAGAATTTCTCCACTGAGTTTTCCAAGGCTGTAATTTTTATGTGAAGAGACGACCTGACTTTTCCCCTGAAGAGGAGCTGGAGAGTTCTAACCACTGACTCCTCAGTTCGCCAGTTTACCCATAACCCTTGTGCCCCCAGTGCTCCTCAGAAAAGAATGACCAAGACCAAATGAGAAAAATGAGTTATACTTGGGAAATCAATGTGCTTCATTAAATAACTAGGTCCAATGAAAGCAATGTACAGGCATTCAATAGCCAATCTTGCAAGTTTGCAAGAAAGGAAGATAGCAAAAATAAATACCTTTTTTAAGTCAGCATATTTCATAGAAAAAAACACAACATTTTCAGTAAAAGTATTTAATTGTCATTAAATACAAGAGGAAAGTAAAAGGAAATAGAGGAAAGAACTTGGAGGCAAAGGACTTTCAAAGAGGTCTAAACACAGGCATGTCCATATGTTAATATATTCATATATAACTATAGGGAAATGGATCTATGTACTTACATTTATTTGTTAAGAATTAAGGTAGTAGATGGATATTGGACCTCAACTCAAGTACTTCTTCAACACAAGAACAATTTGTTCTAAAAATCTGACATTCTGTGATATTTTTCCAATGCAATTGCTCAAGACAGAATGGGTACATAAGCAAATGTAATGAGAAAAGTTGATGGTGCCTGGATATTAAACAGATACAGCACCTGGGGCCTAAAGGCTTGAACACAAACAAGTAGGCATCTAGTTGAGAAGCAACAAAGCCCACATGGAAGAAACACATCAGCCTGTGTGATCATGAGGTGTCCATGGGATCAGGTATCAGGCATCTAAGATCCAGAACAAAATCATACACAATGTGAATGGGTGTGGGGGTGCATGGAGTGAAGACCCTTCACCCATCTGTAGACAATTGACCTTCCTGTCACAAAAGGGTCACAGGGAAGAGATGAGCCAGTCAGGGTGCAGAATAGCACCGATGAAACATACAACTTTCCTCTAGTTCTTTTGTGCTTCCTTCCCCCCACTATCATGACCTCAATTCTACCTTACAAATTGGATTAGACCAGAGCATGCGCCCTGCTACGGACAAGAGCCTGAAACACAAGGGTGGAGAGAATGATGTAAGATAGGAAAATAATAATCAAGGGTTTGTGAGGGAGGGCAGGTGGGAAGGGGAGGGAGAATAAATGGAGAGTTTATATCAGGCTCAATTGGGAAGATAATGCTTTGAAAATAACGATGGAGGCATTTGTAAAAATATGTTTGACACACTTGATGAATGTATGAATTCTGATAAGAGATGTAATAGCTCTCAATAAAAGTATTCTTAAGGTAGTTTCATTTTACAACAAACGTATGCTTCATGTAAGAAAGTAGTGAGTATACCTAGTATTTATTTTAATCTCCATGCTCTCAGTTGCCACCTATAATGTGACATTCATACATCAAAAATCAAGCCATGCCATTTGACAAAAAAATTCAAATACTTCAAGTTAAAAAATTTAAGATAATATATGAAGCATCCAACTCACAGCCTTAGTCTAAATTAATATTCCAAGGCTCTGGTGTAACACAGACAAATTTCCAATCCACTTGTGGACCTTTAGGCTAGTGAGTAATTGCAAACTACTTAGAACTTGAGTCATTTGTGAACCTCAACTTGGGCAAAACACATATTTCACCAGTTATGTGATCAGATAGTTCACCAAACATGAGCACATATTTTGTTATAGCAATATTTCTGTCATAGGTCAAGAGCATATTTTATATCACCAAATTATGAATAATGTGTTATATCTATATATGTCAGTTAGAATATGCCATTAGATATGCTTTCAAATTGTTATTGAAAATGTAGCACTTTGGTTTTTAAATGTTATCAATTAAATCTAACCTTTTTACTTATAAATCCACCTCCATTATTATTTGGCACACTTCCACGGGTTTTGCTTCAGTGATTTTGCTTCAGATTTCAGCAAAATATTAACTGCTTCGAGAAACCTCCTGTAGGTCCCACAGGACACTGTTACAAAGTCCATAGAGCATGGTCCCACCACACCCACTTTTAATGCTTTGGGTTTTTTTTTTTTTTTTGCATGTCCATTCCTCTTGTTATTCAACATTTTCTGAAGGTCAAGGATTAATCTAATATTTTCTTCCCTAATATTCAGCATGGTATTCCCCCCCTTTTTTATTAGAGTCTGAAAAACTGTTGGGTTATATGCATGAGTGACTGGATGGAAGGACGTAAGTATGAATAAATTTGGACAAACACAATAGGCTATAGGTCAGAACTAACTCAATGGCACCTAACAAGAACAACTTGTATTTATAAACCTGGATAGGCCAAACAACAAAGTCATCATTATTCACTCGGTAAAGTAATATTCCTTTATCATCAGTATTTATACCCTTGAACACTCACCCATTTTCTAATTCTGATTTCATATTAAACGCAAGAATCTTCTCAATTTTTTTTGTAAATGGATTTCTCATAAACAAGAATTCCAGACTTTATTTGGAGTAAAACACTATTTTGAAGAAAACCCTATTCTAATAATGCATTATAACATTAATCACCTTTCATTTTCTGATACGGCCCCCCTATGACATAAGAAGAACTTAGATATCTGAATGCACATACTTGACACAGTGTCTTAACCTGGATGTGCTACTTGCTGTGCTTGATCACTATGTTATGAGAACACATTAATTCTTTTTCCAAACCTACTTCTAATTAAGGAAATTATCTGAGCTCATTGAAAGTTCATATATTTGAGGACAGTAATTCCATACCTCCATCTCTGATAGTGTTACCATTCTGTAAAAAAAATGACTGCAAAAGAACAATTAATCACTTATGACTAAGTACAATCCACCTTATTTATATTATTAATCATTATTTCTGACTAAATAGTTTACCTTTTAAAAGAAATTAAACAAGCATAACTGAAAATGAGATTTTTCTCATTAATGTTTCACACGCTTTTACTTAGGAGATTAATGAGTTCTGAAGAAGTTTGTGATTAATACTTCTTTTTTATTAAAGATAGCACATCCTACAAATTGTTCCTTCTAAGTGCTGTTATCTATTTTCTCTTTTATACTGTAGTCCCATTACTTAATGTCTTCATTAACTTAATATGGATCACTCCAATAGCCATCAAACGAGCTATATAACTTCTGATTTTCTCCTATCGCTCCACACATCTTTACTTTACAGAACTTAACTCCCTTAAAGACAAGACTTATTTTTTTATCATGTCAATTCCTTAAAACACACATAAATACCACATACAAACCTACCAATAATTATCTTTTCTCTCTCTTTTTTCAATTATGAAGCTCTCCAATTAGCTTCTAAGATTCTAAATAATCTGGTTTCTTCTCCTTTCCTGGAATATACAGATATTCTTCTGTATGCAGACAGTGAAAGCACACATGGCTACATTTCATGGTGCCGACTCCTTTGACAGTACATGTTTATCAAATTAACATGTCTGAATTGGGTTCTTTGAGAGTTCCATTCACAGAAGTTTACCATTGAGAAAATGATTCCTGGCTCATTGCGCTGTTCAAATCACAACTCTGAGTCATCTGAGCTAAAGGGCCACATTCTAAGCACGGACAATTCATAAAGACAGATATCAACTTTTAATGTCTCTTGGCAGCCAACTTGTTGGTGACTCCCTTCTGGACAGTGCATTTCTGCTCAATGTAACTGGTGTTCTCTTGGTCCCTGACTGCTGGCTGATTTCCAGGTCCATGTGCACTCAAGTTGCCTCCTTTCCCTGGGGTATTCTCCTTCCTCCTGACAATTCAGGCAGAGTCCCTCACTAGAGATCTAGCTCATGTCTTACTTTCCTCCAGGAATCCACTTCTGGGACTCTTGCTTGCCTGGGTTTTTCTGTTACTGGCATAATACAGAATTTATAGTCTAGGTTGCACAATAACTGATTTCCAAATCATCTTGTTTCCTTTTATTCTGGTTCACATGCACAGGTTTCATTGATTGTTTACATGTTTCCTGAGTTCAAGGATTATGATTATGCTTCTGTCACATCTTATGCAGAGCAGATATTTAATGAGAACACCATAAATCTCTGATTGTAAGACAGCCAATGTTTAAAAAATCTACTTGAATAGCAGCAAGTTAGAGCACCCTGACATCTGAGATTTATGCCAATTTCAAGAGACTAGAGGACCACAGAATTGTGTTAATTCCTGTAATTAACCAACAGAGTTGGAATGAAGTATATAAACTAAAACTACGATTTTTAAATGTAAATGTTCTATCAGGAAGTAAGTTGCTCAAATGATCCATCTTATAAAACAACTTATATTTTCACTAGGTATTATTTTCGTTGAGTTTTATGACAAAGAGGAAAGATAATGTCCTTTTTGTTTTATAACATTATAACTGCTATTAGGGACAACAATAATTTACTGTTTTTTAATTAAAAGATCATTTTATTGGGGACTCTTACAACTCTTCTTACAATCCATACATAGATTGTATCAGTCCTGTTTGTACTTATGTTGCCTTCATTCTTTTCTAGATATTTACTTACTATTGAGTCCTTGGTATCAGCGCCTGTTTTCCCCTCCCTCCCCCCATACCCCCTTGATGGATTATAATTTATTATTCTTTTCATATCTTGTATTAACCACTGTCTCCCTTCCCCCATATTTTCTGTTGTCCTCCTTGGAGAGGGGTGTATGGTTATGTGTCAATCATTGCAACTGGTTCCCCCTTTCTCCATTCCTTTTCCCCCCTTCCCCCTACTATTCTGCTATTGCTATTCCCACTCCGGTTCCTTGATTCTGTGTGTCATGAGCTCCCACCTCTTATTTATACCTGTGCACATGCTCCGGTCTAGTCTGAATTGAGAAGTAGTACTGGGGTCATGATGGTAGGGGAGGAGGAAGTCTCAAGGAATTACAGGATTATTGTGTGTTTCATCAATGCTGCACTGTACCTTGGTGACTCATCCCTTCACCCTGGCCCCTCTGTTGGGGATTGTTCCATTGTCTACAGATGGGTTTTGGGTCTCTGCTCCAATCCCCCACCCAGTCTTAACAATACGTCTTCCTTTGTCTTGTTTCTTATGTGTCTTGTGATGCCTATTGCCCCCATCTTGATGACTCCTCATGATCGCATCAACAGTATGCTTCTTCCATGTGGGCTTGTTGCTTCTCTACTGAATGGCCGCTTGTTTAACTACATGCCTTTAAGACCCCAGACACTTTCTCTTTTTTATAGCCAGGCATCATCCACCTTCTTCACCACATTTGCTTATGCACTCATTTTGTCTTCAGTGATAGTGTTGGGAGGATAAGCATGTCAGAATGGTGATTTGTTAGAACAGTGTTCTTGTATTGAGGGAGGGTATGAGCAGAGACCTGAAGTCCGTCTACTGTTATCCTATGTACATATACTTATAAAGCGATTTTCTTCTTCTATAGGTACACTATTCATAAAATTCTTCAACCTATGATAGGATTTCCTCTGTACTATTTACTAGGTTTGTAAACTTGAGCAATCTATATATATTCTTTCATTCTATGAATGAAATATATCTCAGTGGCATCAGGTTTCATTCTGTGGGGGTTTCATTCTGTTTCTTCCTTTGCAAAGTTGGGACAATAATACCTACCATGCAGGGTAGTTAATATGAGTAACATACCTAGCTGAGGGCTTGTCAAACAGTGGGTGCTCAATAAATGGCAGTATTTTTTATATGGCACCAATCTGCTTTGTTCTTAGTAAGCAAGAAGCTTTTACAAATGGGGTGCAGTGAGCAATTGACCTACAGAACGCAGAGGCTTCTTTTTCCTTCCCTTTGTTCCTTCTCTCCCTCCCACCCCCCATTTCTTTCTTCCTCACTCCTCGATTCCTTTTTAAATTTTACTTATGTGGTACATAAAATTTTTGAATCAATTCACAGGTCTTTTTTAATGGCTTCTAGAAAATTCCTTATATTAAAATAGCTGAAATGTCTATGTAAGGGTATGGAATCTTTTAGCATAAAATGGAAGTGCCACATTTTGCTGTATAGTATTATTAAGATAGGACAGACATTCAGTTGGAAGTTTTAAAAGATAAAAAGTAGGCAAATTCATAACTAGAGAGAATTATTTTTCTTAAAGGGTATTACGCTGCAGTGCAGGTTTCATTTCCACTGAGAATCCCTCAGCAAACACAGTACCTACCACAATCACACAAAATAATTTTAGAAGCAATAAATTGTGGCTGGCTTCATTTCTACAAATATTTTGATATCATGAACTAGCCTGCTTATTCAAAGTGACAGACTGAGGTTGAGAATCACAAAGGTCATAAAGTAGATGAGTTTTGAAGCTTCTGCATGAAATTTCTGCTAAAAATGGAATCAGGGGTTGAATTAGCTACCATGTGGGAATGTGAGCTGTGTCTCACAGCAAAGTGGATTTGAGACATGAAAACTTATACACTCATCTTTTAATTACTTAAAAAAAATCTATGAGAACTACCATTTTGAGGGGGAAAAAAGCAGTCCCCCCTAACAAGCAAAAAATGGGGGCAATGAATTTCCAAAATTTATAGTGTGTCATCAACATATACCACTTCATTATTACCAGTATCATTATAAAAAATTTGCTTTATTAGATTCATTAATTCTTTATGGTCTGGTTAAAAATTAAGCAAAAGCAATACCTTGTCAACAATTTTGAAAAAATAATGCTGTATTGTGATGAGAAAAAATGAAATTCAAATGCATTGCATGTGTTCTTAAGTACTGGGACTTATGTTCTCTAAATTGGGATCATTCTGTTAACATGTATCTTAAGTGCTGGCAAAGGAGCAGTTAGCTTCAGCATCTCATGGGAGAATGGGGAAATGCCCTTCCTCAGATTTTCCTCAGAAGATCTGGGGGCTATGCATTGGGCTGATCGCCCCAAGATCAGCCGTTAGAAACCACCAGCCCCTTTGTAGGGAGCAGATGGTGTTTTCTACGCTTGTAAAGAATTCGCCTCAGAAACCCACAGTGAGTTCCTACAGAGTAGCTATGAGTCAGAGACAACTTGCTGGTGGCTGCGAGTAAGACCCTAGTTTGAGCTAATGAATCGGAATCGGAATTTCAATGGCCCTGAAAGGCTTCAGTTGTATTTATCAAACACACGTTGTCGCTGTGAGTTACCTTATAGCCATCTCCAACTCTTGCCAACTCCAAAGAATTAATAGCTCCTTCAACGCACAGGGGTGGTCTATGCTGTCCTACAAGGTAGCTGTGAGCTGGCAGTGGTTTTTGCTAACCTTCAGAAGCAGATCATCGGGCCTTTCTGAAAGGTGCTACTGAGTGAGTTTCCAACAGCCAACCTCAGGTCTAATCATCAAGCACCTAATCATTTGTGCCAACAGATGACTGGTGATAAAAAGTGAAGGGAACTTTGAGCCACGCAGTTAAAGGCTGGGGCATAAGAAGGCACAACTGAGGGTTCTGATGTATTTCAAAGTCATGATCATGATGGGAGTTGTATGAGCACCCAGTAAAATGATTTATTTAAAATATGACCCCAAAAGATGCTTTATCTTTAGAAAGCTGGGCACCATGAGGTTTCTTAACTACATTTGCTTATGCGTACATCCTTCTTAACTGACATGTGTTAGTCCGGATAGACTGGAGGAACAAATTTCAGAGACACGCATATAGGTATAAGGAAAGGGTTTATATACAAAAGAAATGACACCCTAAGAAGGCATCCCAATCCAGTCCAGTGCCAAGTCATAAGTCCAATAATAACCCATGTGCCCGAAATCAGTCTATAAAGTCTGCTTCCGACTCAGGAAGTCACAGGTCAGTGGGTGCAGAATTCTGGCACTGGCAGGGGTCTCCCCATGGCTCCTCGCTTCCAGGGCTCAGGTCCATCAACAGCATGGCACTCCAGCTTCATAGATCTGTCTTCATCAGGGCAAAGCCGTGTGGTCTCTCCACCGGCTATTCCAACCTCCCAGCCGCTGCCATTCTGTGTTGCCTGTGTTTAATCATCTCTCAAACTAACTCCCAACAACTGGGGAAGATAGCTTCTCATCTTCACGAGGGAAATACTGTGAGATTTCCCAGGAGTCTCAGGTGGAAGCCATGCCCACACATAGGCCTCATCGGCTACTCAATAGCTATCTCCAAATTAACAGGTCAGACTCCACCCCTACATTTCAATTATAAAATTAACATAAGCACATGACTGCCACATGACCCTAACATGAAAGTGGGCACACAATATGATTTGATGTTCCTTGATGTCCAACTCCTGGTCCTTTTGACACCTCCTGGTCACAAAGGCTTGTGGGCTACTTCTTTGTGGGCTTTGCTGCATGTGAGATCTTGTCAGGAAGGTGAGTAACATACAATGCCACAATATTAGAAAGAACAAACCCTTCTTGAACTGAGGTAAGATTTAAGTAGAGGCCCAAAGTTTATCTGCTTCCTTGTTTTATTTCATTATGTTTATGTGTATGTATGTGTGTGTATATATATGCACATATAGACAAATACATGTTCTTTACTTTAAATATAATAGTTATTCCAAAATATTTTTTTTACTTTCTTCCTTCCTCTTTTTCTTTTTTCTCTCTTCCTGCCCCATTATCATGTTTATCCATCATTTATTGCTCAGAAAAAGCCTGAAAGTAAAGACTTGAATCACTGGCCAATGAAAACTCAAAGATTACACTTTTCCTTAAGGAATGTAACTAAAAGAAAACCAAAATACTCATAACTAGAGCAATGGGAAACATCATGATAAATAAAAGAATGAAGTTGTCAAGGATTTCACTTTGCTTGAATTCACAATCAATGCTAATGGAAGCAGTTGTCAAGAAATCAAGTAAAATACTGCATTGGGCAAATTCCTGAACAAGACCACTTTAAACTGTTGAAGAGTATGGGTATAGTTTTGGAAATTAAAGTGCATTTGACCCAAGCCAGGGTATCTTCAGTAAGTTCATGTCCATATGAAAGGTGGACATTGAATAAATAACACTGATGGAGGATTAATGCATTTTAGTTACAATGTTGTTAAAGAATATTAAAAGATCTGTGGACTACCAGAAGAAAAATCTGTCTTGTAAAAAGTAAAGCCAGAATGCTCTGTTCTGATTTGAGACTTGAAATTTTGCTTCACATACTTTAAGTATGTTATTGGCAGTGATGAGTCTCTGCTTGCTAAAGTAAAGAGTCAGTGAAAAAGTGGCAGACCTTCCCTGGCATGAATTGAAACAGTGACTGCAGACCACATTTGCACACTTGTTGCCATCATCACTCTCAAAACATCCTCACTCCACTTAGGACCCCAATGCCAGCTCCCCATATCCCCCTCCTTCTCCACTCCCCCTCCTTCATGAACCCTTAATAATTTATAAATTATTATTACTCTTTTATATTGTACACTGTCCTTTGTGTCCCTTCACTCACTTCCCTGTTGCCTGTACCTCAGAGAGAAGGTTATATGTAGATCCCTGCAATTGGTTCCCCGTTTCTATGCCATCCTCCCTCCACCATTCCCGTATCACCACTCCCACCACTGGTCCTGAAGTGATCATCTATCCAAATTCACCATGTTTCCAGCTCCAGTGTACATCCGCTGATCTAGCTGGGTTTGTCAGGTAGAATTGGAATCATGATATTGGATGGAAGGAAGCATTTGAGAACTAGAGGAAAGTTGTATATTTCATTGTTGCTACACTATACATTGACTGGCTCATCTCCTCCCTGAAACCTCTCTCTAAGAGGATATTGCTTCACCTATTGATGGGCATTGTATTCCCAATCTGTACTCCTCCTCATTTATAATGGTGCAATTTTCAGTTCTTTGATTCCTGATACCAGATTCCATCGACACCTCATGATCACACAGGCTGATATGCTTCTTCCAAGTGGGCTTTGTTGCTTCTGAGCTAAATGGATGCTTGTTTACTTTCAAGCCTTTAAGGGCATCTGGGGTCTTAAAGATTTGAAAATAGAAAAGCAACCGTCTAACTCAGAAGAAGCAGAGCCTCCATGAACAAAGCAAATGAACTTTTGGGATCATTAGGTGCCAAAGGGATCAGTTATCAGGCTTCAAGAACTAAAAATCCTAACATTGCGTGCTTACATTCCTGATATGATCACTGATGAAAAATGTGTGCATAAGTAAACATGGTGAAGAAAGCTGATGGTGCCTGGCTATCAAAAGATACAGGGTCTGGGGTCTTAAAGGCTTGAAAGTAAACAAGCAGCCATCTAGCTCAGAAGCAACAATGCCTACATGGAAGACGCATATCAAGAGGTGTAATCATGAGGTGTTGATGGGACCTGGTTTCAGGCATCAAAGAATTTTAAATATATTATTGAAAATGAGGAGCAGTACATGTTGGAGACACAAAGCCCATGTGTAGGTAATGGACTACCCCTTACAGAAGGGTCACAGGGAGGGGAGGGACCAGTTTGTGTGCACTTTAGCAATGGTGAAAGACACAACTATCCTCTTTTTCTTCAATGCTTCCTTCTCCCAATGATCATGATACTAATTCTTCCTGACAAATCCAGCTGGATCAGAGGATGTACACTGTTACATATAGGAACCAGAAACATAGGGAATCCAGTACAGTTGACCCCTGCAGGAACAGTGGTGAGAGTGGCAAGATTGGGAGTGTGGAATGAGGGTGGGGTAGAAAGAGGAAACAGATTATGAAGATCTGCATATAACCTTTTACCCAGGGTATGGATAATGGGGAAAAGTGTGAAGGGAGACATTGGCCAGTGTAAGATATGACAAAATAATACTAATTTATAATTTTCAAGGGTTCATAAAGGGGAGGGGAGTAGGTAGGGCGGGAAAAAATGAGGAGCTGATGCCAAGGGGTTAAATAGGAAATGTTTTGAGAATGATGAAGACAGCAGTTGTACAAAGGTGCTTGACATACAATGGAAATATGTATGGGTTGTGATAAGAATTGTTATAAGCCCCCAATAAAATGACTTTAAAAAAAGTCTTTCCCTCATATTTTTCAACCAAAAAAGAGAGTTTCCTCTTAGATGTCTGTGAAATATTAGATACCAATTGAAAACCTTATTTCTTGGTGCTTTCCACAAGTTTAGGTCACTGATAATAGTTGCTAAGTGAAAGCTAAGTTCTGTGAAGGTACAGAAGTAGTACACGAGATCACCCAGTTGGTTAATTTTCATAGCAAATATGGATGTGGAAAAATATCTACATCATAATGTCTCATGAAAATGGAGATACAAGTATTAAAATAAAAATAGGCATAGGGACTCTGTGAGTTGAATCAACTGAGAGGCAAAAGATTTTTGTTTTACTTTGTTAAAATATGAGCAACATTGACAAAAAAATGGTAAAGCCATTCTTAATTTCCAGTGGCATCTTCATAGAATCGGGCACAGTAAAATATTTTTAAGCTTAACTTAAGGTTCTCACTTAAATTTTGCTAATTTCATAACAAAATTTAAAAATAGATTTGGTTAGTCACTATAACAAAAAACCTTAATGAAGAAGTCAAGTTGAACTTTTAGAAATCAGTCAATCCAAAGTAAATTTAGAGTTATCATCTATTTTTGTTATAAAATCAAAAGAAGCTTTGAAAGATTAGTTCCTTTACAAGGAACACAGTTCCTTTGCAACACAGAAACACAGTTGAGATCTGAACAGAATTTATTTTCCCAAAACATCCAGAATGAACAAAGTGTTTAGTCAGAAAAGTCAAATAGCAAAATGGTATTAATATTTTAAATCTGGAGATAGAGATAAAAAACCAAAAGGGAATAGAGTGATCATTATAGAATAATTAATAATTTTATATTTCACTAAGAAGGAAACCAAATAACTCAAACTCATTCTCCCTGCTAACTCACAGTGATCCTTGTGAGTTCACAGGCTTTGCCTATGGGAGTAGAAACGTGACCTTGCAGTTAACAGCCCAGTATGTAACACTGTCCCAGCAGGTCTGCTTAGTTCATCTGACAGTTGCAAATCCTGTATTAGGAATGAATAGTGCTCTACTTCATGGCTTTATTTTTCTTTTTTGATAAATTGGTATAAATAGATAAATATGTAGATGGGACTTAAGTAGATAGAAAGGAAGACACATAGAGATAATATGAATATATATCCCTTTAATCCTGGAAAGTGTCCGCGTTTAATCTCCTCTGACATTTAGATAACTCAAAGTTGAACTAACACCATTAATTCAATAGCATCAAAGCACAAGGTATTACCCAGAAAATGGCACACTAGTATTCCCCAAAACGAAAGGAGTATAATCTATAAACTTTTTTTTTCAGCATTGATACAGGGAAGTGATCTATAGGCCATAACCACACAGAGGGTAAGAGGAGGAAACAGTTGGGAGTTGAAGGGTAGAAGTAAGAAACAAGAAAATAGGCAAAGGGTCAGTGAGAGATAAACACTGGGTGAGCCAGACATGAATTTGGGGATTTTCAAGATGTATTCTCCCTCTACTTGGAATGTTGATTTTTAGCATTTCAAAACATAAAATAAAAACATCTCATTACCCAAGAGCTAAGTCTCTTGATCTCAGACTTGGTCTGGTCCACACCCTTCATTTTATGCTCTCTTGGGAAGATTATATGTATATTTTAAGTCACAAAAATAATTGCTGTGGTGGTCAAAGGATAACCAAATTCTAAATTACTGAGCAAACTGCAGTCAAAAGAGTTGCTAGAAAAAGACACTAGTAAAATTTGCACTTTAAGGGAAGCTTCATTCTGTAACCAAAAACTTCAGATAGGAAAAGCAGCAAATGTGAACTTGAAAGCTACTTTACAATACTCCATCTTGTCCATAATATTTAATTGAACGTGATTATTTGTCTGCCACCAGTTCTTCTTATGGAAAAAAGAAGCAGGTTTGCGCTCAAGGGTTATTTTTTCTAAAAATCACAGTCCACCTTAAGAGTTGACACATATCCTAGGTCTGGGCAGTCATAGCAACACAGTGAAATGAAGTCAATTAATAGGCCCCTTCTAGCCATATAATTGCGGACCCCAGGTTGGGTAGTGGATTATATACTGGGCTGTTAACTGTAAAGTCAGCAGTTTAAAACCATCAGCTGTTCCAAGGAAGAAAAACAAGGCTTTCTACTTCCATAAAGTTTAAGTTTTGGAAACCTTCAGAGTCAGTAGTCTATTCTATGGGACTGTTATTATTGTGAATCCACTGGAGTGTAGTGAGTTCCGAAAGCCATAATTTCTTATGTGATGTAATTTAATTCTGGACTCTATGCCTGTGTTATAATTACATTTTGGAGGGAACGCTTTGCTAAGCTAATGGACATGGTTAAGGGGGGATTAAGTGCTGACCTTAGTAGAGAATGTAAATCTGGTCACTTCTTGTATTTCCTTGGGGGTAATATCTACTGAAAGACGAACAACACACCTACATCAAAGTCATTCATCAATGTACAAGAGCTACCATAAAAAGAAAAATCACAGCACCATGGAAACAAAACCCGCTCCGGCTCTCTGTCTGAAGTGGCAGAGACCAAGACCAGACGGATAGGGAAGCAAGGAAACCAGGAGACAGAGTTCCATCAAGAGAGATAAGACTGTGATGCAGTGAAAGACGCAGGCTTCCTGGTCCACTAAACAGAGGTCAAGGGAGAGGCCGAAAGCAGAGAGAGACTAGGCTGCCTGCCGCTGTCTAAGGAAAGATGTCACTATAGCTCAAGGGTTGCATCCTTATTCTTTACTGATTCTGGTAACCTACTACCTTTCCTACTAAACTCCCATAATTTTGAGTAGTGTTTGTGAGTTCTGTGTGGCCATTGCAAACAATGAGCAACCCCAACACAGAAGCAGAGAGCCATGGGAGGATTGGGTGGTGTCAGAGTAGGTAAAGATAGAATGGACAGTAAACGTATGGCAGCTCCCTCTCTTCCGGCAATAGGGAAATCAGAGGTGGTCAGATATGTTAACCCCTCCACTATTTTCACACATAGATTATTCATTATTGGTTAAGGAATGAATAAATGGTCCTATCAGCCAATTAAACTTTTCTTTTTTTCTTTTTTTTTCCAATTAAACTTTTCTTAGGATTTTTACAAAAGAAAAAAGTTCCTGTGTCTTCAAAAATCATAATGGCTAAAACCTTGGTTCTTCTGGAGTTTTCTTTACCTCCATAAGACAAAAGGTTGATTCCAAATTAAAAAAAAAAAACTCAGTAAAATAAGCCTAGAAAAAGAGAACATAAAATTCAAATACTTGATGGCATCATTCCTGAATCTGAAACTTTCAGTAACATCATCTAAACATTTCCTTTTTCAGCTGGTTTGAGTCACAGGCTATTTGTGGTAATTTGAAACAAAAGAGTTTTAAAGGAACATTTCCTCATAGAATTACACTCTTTTTTCAATTTATGCCTGCCTACTAGTGGTACTTACTTTGTTACAGCGCACTTATGGAACCATTACAAAATTTATAGACATGGCATATTATTAACTAGTGCCCATTCTTTTGTTGATGAGGGCCCACTTAAAATGTCCTGGCTCAACCATAGGAGAAAAAAATGAAACCCCTCTTCTCGATTGTAATAGAATGAATACTAAACCCTTTAGACTATTCCTTTGTTTGTATTTAATATAATTGTTTCTAATGTCAACCATAAGAACACCTGCTGTTGCAATTATTAAGTGCTTGATTATTATCTTTTTTGGGGGGTGACTCAAGCAGTGAATTTGCGAGACCTTGTAAAAGTGAAAAATATGAATTTGCTACATTCTTGATCATTCTGAATTAGAGCTCAAATCAGTCAACACTTCAAGCAGATGGACCATGGATGACCTCAAGTCACTGCAAATATTTGAAACAGTGGCAACAGTTTAAAAGTAGTTTGATGATACAGGAGCTGTGAATCATTTTTTCCAACACTGGAGAGATTTCACTGTGCTACCAAGGAATACTCAGGGTGGGGTTAGGGGAGGTTGGGTCTTTGTTCTAAGCCTGGGTAGTTTTAAGCTAATATATCAAAGATCACAATTATATGATTCAGGGATATTTTTCTATGTTTACAACAAAGTTTTCTTTATTTGAGACCAGAAAAAATGATAAATCAGTTATTTTAATACAGATTTTATTGGGGGCTCTTACAACAGTTGACACATCGTTCGTATCAAGCACATTTGCACACATGTTGCTACATTCATCTGCATTATCTACTTGAACCCCTCCAGTATGAGCTCCTCTTCCCCTCTTTTCTCTAGTTCTTTGTTTTTTTAATTCCAACTCCCCATATTTCCCCTTCCCCCTTCTCCTACCTTACAATAATTTACAAACTGTTATTACCTCTTCATATCTTTCACTGTCTAATGTGTCACTTCACTCACCCCACCCCCCATTGTCCGCACCCCAGAGAGGCGGTCACATGTAGATCCAAGAAATTTGTTCCCCGTTTTTACTCCACCACCCCTCCACCCTCCTAGTGTCACCACACCCCACAAGTCTCAAGGAATTGCCTATTCTAAATTTCCACATTTTGAACTCCAATGTGCATCCCCTGGTCTAGCCAAATCTGTCTGGCTGAATTGGGATAATGATAGTCGGTGGGAGGAAGCATTTGAGAACATTTCATTGCTACTACACTGCATCTAGACTGGCTCATCTCCTCGCTACAACCCCTCTGTAAGAGGATGTCTCTTCACTTATTGATGGGCTTTGGGTCCTCAGTCTGAACTCCTCACCATTTATAATGATATATTTTTTAGGTCTTTGATGCTTGACACCGGATCCGTTTGACACTTCGTGGCTATACAGATTTCAACATGCATTTTTAACACAGATTTGTGTGTGTGTGTGTGTGTGTGTGTAGTAGGTTATGCACTGAGCTTTTAACCATGACGTCAGCAGTTTGAAAACACCAGCTGCTACTTTGGAGGCAGACAAGGCATTGCAGGCATAGCCGTCTCAGAAACACACACGGGCACTTCTACTCTGTCCTATGGAGTCACTATTTGTCGAAGGGTCTTGATAGCAGTGAGTGAGTGAGTAAGTGAGTGAGTGAGTGGTTCTTAAAGGATCTTGGCTTAAATCCCCTCAGCAGCCCTGTTGGGAAAAAACCTGAGTGACAGAAAGAAAAGTCGATGAAATAGTTCCACGTGGTCATAAGAGACCTCCAGGAGTCAGCCTCTACTACATAGCACTAAGCCGTCAGAAAGTCAGCAACACTTTTCTCTCAAAGACCATTCTTCCACCACTCCCAGTGCATTGTGTGCCCCCCAAACAGGCACATATCTTCAGTCTCATAACCAAGGTTATGCAGGATTTCCATTGAAACTGGTCAATTTACTCTTCTTGGCGTTGAAGTAAAAACAGATATAACTTTGTTGGGAAAAAAAGTGTGAAGATTGTCTGCTCTCACACCATTGTATCTTTGCATATACACACGTACAAACCCAGGTACGTATGCAGAGAGCTAACACTGAAAGGGCTATCCATAAGGAAACCATAGACATTCTATTATTGATCAAGGAGGAATTAAAGCAAAGTCTCAGTGTGAAGGTTATCTACCTGTGGAATTTTGTATTTAAGAAGTAACAAAAATATCTTGTCAGCATGATGGACAGACAATAGTGTCAGAATCCTTAATGCTCTTTCATAAGATCATATAAGACTTTAAAAAATAAGCAATTACATTTTCTAGGCACAACATGGGACAAAAACAATTTATATGTAAGACTATATGAGAAAGGTACCCAAAGTCCCTGCTATTGAGTTTATTCTTCTATATAAAGACCCTTTAACAAAAAGTAGAACTGCCCAATGGGTTTCCAAGACTGTGACTTTGCTGGAATAGAAAGTCTCACCTTTGTGCTACATCATAGCTTGTGGTTTTGAATGCTTAACCTTGCAGTTGGTAGCATAGCAGGCTCCTAAGTAAACCTGAGACGGTCTTCCTTGCTCATAAAAGGCATAACGACAGATATAAATGGTACATGTATAGAATTTTTAGACTTGGAAATATTCATCCACCAAAACATGAATCAAAAATGGTTCCATGACAAAAGCTGGTATAGAGGGAGAATTGTGGTAACAACACAGTAGCTCTTCAAGTAAAGATATGTGCAGAAGTGACTCTAGATAAATATATAACAGGCTTTGAGCAAAAGTGCCTGTAGGAAAATGTACAAATTTCTCCACAAATCTTTTGATGGAAAAATGGAATTAAAAATAAAAATATAAATGCTATTTCCTCATATAAGGTCCATCAGGCAAGAACTATTTTAAAGTGATGAAACCCAGCACTTAGAACATCCCTAAATAACTTAAGATCCTGGGAACTTAGGCATGTCAGTGGAGTTGCCATCGTTGCTGTCCTCTTCTTCTTCTTCTTCTCATTTTAAAATTACTAACAATAAAAATGTGTGACCTTTAAAGTTTTCTAAAAATTTGAATTATTTTAGGGGGGCTTATACAACACTTGCATACATCTCACAACCCATACATCCAACCATTGTGTCCAACACCTTGTACATATGTTATCTTCCTAATTTTCCAAAACATTTTCTTTCTTTTTGAGCCCTTGTTATATGCTCACTTTGTCTTTAAAGAGTTTTAAGAGTTTGTGTGTGGGGTGGGGGTGGTGGGTGAGAAGGATGGGATGGGAGTGGTGAGCAGGATAAGCAGAATCGGAACTGTAACATAAATATCTAAGCACTTCCTATTAAAACCCAGCTGAAATCTGTCCAGTAAGAGAAATCGTGCTGGTATGTGAAATAGATGTGGTTTAGCTTCCAGCATCATAGCAACACATAAACCACCAAAACATAAGAAACTGGAAGTCATGTGGTATGAATCTCCTGATATGATATGAAAAGGACATATCATGTATTTTATGTTCTTCCTTAAAATTTGCAAACTCAGCCTAGCCATGAGAAGTCATCAGAAAAAAACCAAACCCAAATTGAGGAACAGAAAGAATATATGACCAATAGTGTTGAAAACTCTAAAGGTTATGAGCTACAAGGAAAGATTAACAGCTGCAGAGTTGGGAATCTAAGAAAGCATGATAACTAAAGGCAACATAGTTATCTTAGAAAACAGCAGGAATAGTTAAAGAAAATTTTTGAAAGATTACTGATATCCAAATCAATTCTGTATATTACTTAATATATTTGCACTAGTGTTTAATTTCTTAGTTGCGGCAAATATGCCAAAGACTATATAAAATGTTAACATTAGCAGTAACTGGGTTAAAAGTGTAACAAAATTCTGCATACCATATTTGCAATCCTCTGGAAATCTGAATTTATTACAATGAAGTTACTAAAATTAATAAAAAGCTTATAGGTTTGTTTCCCTTTAGATCGATATTTATATATCAATTAGGTTTGACACATCAACAATATTTGGTAAGAAAATTTAATTTACAAAAGGATAGTTTAAGAGTAAAGTTTATTAAGGGGAAAAATTAAATAATAGCAGTCTAGGCAACTGAGTGGTGCTCAACAGGGGGACTCCATGGGACACTGGGCTGGGGGAAGTAAATGAGGGAGCGATTCAGCACGCTCAGATCACTGGAAGAGCATCATAAAGATAAGCAGGAACACATTCACAAAGTTTTGAGGGGCTGGAGGCTTTGGGCTTACCACAGGGAAACCCAGCTGGGTTCTGCCACTGTCTCTGCTGGGAAGGTAGGAGCTGGAACAGGGGCATTGTCTCCTCAGAGCCACAGCTTGCTGTCCATGTGGGGCAGAGATTGAACCCTGGCAGCCCCATGCTCAGGGATCAAAGCTTGGCTGTGTGGTTGCTTTGGGTTCCCTCCCTTCTCTCTGTCCCCCTGAGATTATGGCAGGCTTGATTTCTTGGTGTTAACTCCTCATCTTTTGCAGTTTGGGTCATAGGCCAGACCTTAGCTTAGGGCAATTATGCTTGCTACACCCCGATGGGCGAGCCCTACCCTGTGCAGAGTAACCCAAGGCTGGAGAAGCCCACCCACCATCTATCTGGGTATTTTTTCACCCAATTTCTTATAGAAGAATTCCAGCCTGTGTGGTTGGGAGAGCTCTTACATGTCCTCTGTGTGTCCACCAGACTGAAGAATCTTCCTTCCACCTGCCTTGTGCTTCATATGACCCAGGACAGTAACAACAGTGCTGACCTGAGTTTCAAGCTGCTGGAGGAACCACAGAACAGCCTTCCCAGCAATCTGCCTGATGAAGTGTTTCTGGCCAAAATTCACGGTGCTCTACTCAGGAGTGGGTAGCCCACCAGCCTTACATGGCACTCCCCTTACAGTGGGCACCCACCCACACATCCTGCAGTGTCACAGGCTGCACCATCCAGGCTCCTGATATGAGATTGTGCAGTGCAGCACCATCTTTGTGGTTCCACAAAAATTGAACCAGTGGTCCATGAGAGGATCACCCAACTTGCCTTCCAGATAACGGAATACTGTTTCACTAGGGAATGCATTGTCACAAGAGGATAAAGTGTTAGACTAATTCCATATAGCAAAATTAGTCACAGGAAGTTCGTGGACACATTCCTATAAGCCTCCCACAGAGAGCCAGTGCTCTTCAAGTCCATAGAAAATGGTACCTGGTTCCTCAAGAACAATGCAAAGCAAACAGCAATCAGCCCCAAAAACCTCAATTAAAAACAGGAGAAACAAAAGGCAATGGCAGAAGAGTTCCTGAACCTAACAACATGCACAGAAGAGACAGACATTGATATGCCGCAGAAAGAATTTTTCAGAATGCTGCTTGGAGTCACATAGGAAATGAAGGGAACAATATAGAGAAAGGATCAATTGATAGATGAGAGTCATACACCAAACGGAAATACAAGAACTTAGGGATGAGATAACAAAAACCAACAGCAGACTCTCAGATTTCTCAAATCCACTGGAGGAAACTGGAAACCACACTAGTGACCTAGAGGAGAGCCAAGCAGAATTTAACATATGTGAACAAAAATCTAATAAGATTATCAGAGAAGCTGAAGAAAATCTAAGATCTATGTCTAATACTATGAAGAAGAATAACATCAGAATTACTGGTCTACTGGAGAAAGACACAGCAAAGAAGTCACTTGCAACAATAGTTGGAGAATGCTTGGAGGAACGCTTCCCAAGCTTAATGAATGAAAATCAGGCAACCACTCAGGAGGCTGAAAGAACAGCATCTAGACTGCATCCCAAGAAGTCACCAACACACATAATAGTTAAACTATCCAACTTTAAAGAAAAGTAGAAAATCACGAGAGCAGTTTGGGGAGAAAAAAAAAAGCAATCACATATAATGATTCCCAAATAAGAATATGCTCAGGCCTATCAGCGGACTCTATAAAGAAGAGGAGAGAGTGGATAATATATTCCAAAAATTGAAGGAAATTAACACAAATGCAAGAATACTCTACCCAGTCAAATTATCTATCAAGGTAGATGGAGAAGTAAGAGTTTTCCCAGACAAGGAAAAACTCAAGAATAAGTTAGAAGAAACCCAGCCCTACAAAAGATGCTTGCTGATCCAGTATGGGCAGAGGAATAACACTCATCAAGCATAAATAAGAGAACAACCTCACCCAGAAGGCAACAAAGAGAAAACAGCCCTGAAAATAGGAATGACTTGCGAATGGAAAGGAGTCAAGAATGATCAACCTTCACACACTTAGACACAGCACACTGGAAAGAAAGGATGTAAGGTAACACCCAACACAAAAGGTATAAGATGTCATCACATATTCAAGAGTTGGAGATAATAACCCTAAATGTCAATGACCTGAGCTCAGGAATTAAAAGACTGAGGCTAGCAGACTGGCTTAGAAAACACAATCCATCAAACTGCTGCCTACAAGAGACACATCTCAAGACTACAGACAAAAATAAGCTGGGAATCAAAGCTGGATAAAAAAACATACCAGGCCAAAATAATTGACCCTGATCATTTGTCTCAGAGAGAGAATACAGATCTTTGTCAAGACCTTGACCAACAAGACCATCACCCTCGAAGTTGAGCCCAGTGACACCATTGAGAATGTCTAGGCAAAGATTCAAGATAAAGAAGGCATCCCTCTTGACCAGCAGAGGCTGATCTTTGCTGGGAAGCAGATGGAAGATGGCCACACCCTCTCTGACTACAACATCCAGAAGGAATGGACCCTGCACCTGGTCCTTCGTCTCAGAGGAGGATTGCAGATCTTTGTCAAGACCCTGAGCAGTAAGACCGTAAACCCTCAAGGGTGAGCCCAGTGACACCATTGAGAATGTCTAGGCAAAGATTCAAGATAAAGAAGGCATCTCTCCTGACCAGCAGAGGCAGATCTTTGCTGGGAAGCAGCTGGAAGATGGCTACACCCTGTCTGACTACAACATCCAGAAGGAATAGACCCTGCACCTGGTCCTTCATCTCAGAGGAGGAATGCAGATCTTTGTCAAGACCCTGACCAGTAAGACCATAAACCCTCAAAGGTGAGCCCAGTGACACCATTAATGTCAAGACAAAGATCCAAGATAAAGAAGGCATACCTCCTGACCAGCAAAGCCAGATCTTTGCTGGGAAGCAGCTAGAAGATGGCCGCACCCTTTCTGACTACAGCATCCAGAAAGAATTGACCCTCCACCTAGTCCTGTGCTTCAGAGGAGGTGTCTAAGTTGTGCCTCCTCAAAAGTTTCAACAAGTTACATTGCACTTTCCTTTGAATAAGGTTGTTGCAACCCCCCCCCCCAAAAAAAAAAAAACCACACAAACAAACATCAAGCAGCAATTTAAAAAGATCAGGGGTAGCAATCCTAATCTTGGATAAAATTGACCTCAAAGTGCAAACCATAAAAAGAGATAAGGAGGGACACTATAAAATGCTAAAGGGAAGGGAAGACAACAAATCAATAAGCATTTTAAACATATATTCCATAAAAATGAGAGACCCGCAGAATACATAAATAACACTCCAAAAGATAAAAAAAGTAATGACAGCCTCAACAGTTATAGTGGGTGACTTCATTACACTACTCTCTGAGAAAGACAGATCACAAGGAAAGAAACTCAACAAGGAGGTTAGAGATCTGAACACTACAGTTAGACAATTTGACTTGATAGATAATTACAGAACTTTTCACCCAAATGCAAAAAAAAAATCATATTCTTTTCAAGCCCACGTGGCACGTATGTGAAGACAGACAACATGGTGGGACATAAGGTGAATCTACACAAATTTAAGAACATTGATACCGTACAGACCTCTCTCTCAGACCACTGTGCCATAAAGTTGGAAATCAGCAAAAGGAAGATGAAGAAAGCAAGAGTAAATAATTGGAGGAAGAATAATTCTCTATTGCAAAAGGAGTACATACTGGCTCAGATCAGAAATGAAGTTAGAAAATTTCTAGAAACCAATGGGAATGAGAACATGACATAGGAAAATTTATGGGGCATAGCAAAGGCAGTTATCAGAGGAAGTTTCATAGTAATATATGCAAACCTGAAAAAGGAAGTGTCTCAAAACTGATAATATTGGCACAGAATTTGCAAGGAGTAGACCAGAGTCAGCAGGACAATCCCATTACAGCGAAAGAAAAGAAATAATGAAAACCAGGACTGATTTCGGGAGAGGAAAAATAAAAAAAATGGGAAAAATTAGTGCTGCTGAAAGTTCGTTCTTCGAAAGGATTAAAAAATTGACAAACCACTAATAGATTTAACCAAAGAAATAAGTAAAAAGTTTCAATATCAAGAATGAGGGATGAAAGAGGGGACATTACAACTGACCCTAATGAAATCAAAAGGATAATTACACAGTACTACAATGAATTCAACAAGTTTGATGATATGGACAAATTCTTGGAAAAACAGTCCCCCCTAGACTAATCCAATGGACATCACAAATCTGAACAGATCCATAGCAATAGAAAAAATAGACAAAGTTTTCAAGGAATTACCTACCAAAAAAAAAATCATCTGGACCAAGTGGCTTTACAAGAGAACTTTACCAATCATTCGAGGAAGAACTGATACCAATCCGACACAAACTCTTCTAAAACATTGAAAAAGATGGTAAACTACTTAACTCCTTCAACGAAGCTCATATAATACCGATACTAAACCTAGGCAAGGATCCCATAAGAATTGAGAACTACAGACCAATATCCCTAAAGAATATTGATGCGGATGGAGGTTTGATTCCAGCTCCACAGAGCAAAGGCTGGGCCTCCTATTCCCACCGCCTGAGGGCAGTGATGCCCCACCTGCTCCCCCCAAATATAAGAATATTGGTGCAAAAATCCTTAATGAAATACTGGACAATAGAATACAAAAGTATATAAAACAAATAATTCACCACAACAAAGTGGGGTTTATACCCAAGATGCAGGGGTGTTTCAACATGCAAAAGTCCATTAGTATCATTTGCCATATTGAAATGAAAAACTATGTGAACAAGACAAAATCAACAGGTGTGGAAAAAGCATTCAAAAACATCCAACACCAATTACTGTTTAAGGAACTCAAGGAGATAGGAATAGAAAGAGATATCCGTAAGAAAATACAAACTATGTATGACTAACCAACAGCCAATATGCTAGTCAATGGAGAAAAGACGAACACAATTGCATTGAGAAAGGGGACAGACAGGATGTCCCTTGTCGCCACTCTTATTTAATATCATACTGGAGGTTTTAGCTAACAGCATAAGGGAAAGAAAAGACTTTATAGGTATTTGCCTATGGAAGGAAGAGGGAAAACTATAATTATTTGCAGATGATATGATTTTATAGATGTTACATCCCAAAAGCCCCACAAGGGGAGTACTGAAAGCAGTAGAGGAGAATGGCAGAGTGGCAGGATATAAGATGAACAATCAGAAGTCTATTGCACTGCTATACACATTGGATAAGACCATAGAAGAGGGGATCTAAAAAAAAGGTAGCAATAGGCAAGCATAAATTGAAATATCTAGGGCTATATCTGACTAAAAGATATATCTAGAGATATACCTGCCACAATAGCCAAACATAAATTTAAATACCGAGGGTTATAACTGACCAAAGGAACAAAAGATTTATAAAATGAAAATTACAGAACACTATTACAAAAAATCAAGAGTGACTTCAACAAATGAAAGAATATCCCACACTCATAGATCAGAAGACTCAATATAGTAAAGATATTAGTTCTACCCAAGGCACTATGTAAGTATAGTGCAGTTCTGATACAATTAACCTCATCTTTCTTCAAAGAAATGGGAAAAATGATTAACAATTTCATTTGGAGAGGGAAGAAGTCCAGAATTAGCAGAGAACTCCTCAAAAAAAAAGGACACTATTGGAGGTCTTGCTTTACCTGACTTTAACACTTACTATACAGCCACAGAGGTCAAAACAGCATGCTATTGGTGTAATGATAGATACTCAGACCAATGGAAAAGAACTGAAATCCCAGAAATAAAAACATCAGCATACACACAACTAACCTTGATAAGGGTCCAAAAAATATCAAAGGGGAAGCAGATGCCCTTTAAACAAGTAGTGTTGAAAAAACTGGATATCGATCTGTAGAAAGAATGAAGCAAGACATGTACCTCACTCCATGCACTAGAATAAAGTAAAGGTGGATCACAGACTTAGAAGAAATACCCCAAACTATCAGGGCCAACAAAGAAGGAATTGGAGCCAACCTGAGAACTTTGGCACAAGGGATCACTTAGGGTAACAGATATAGGAATGGACACAAACACAGAGGAGGCACAAATAGAAAAGTGGGATATACTGAAGATAAAACACCTGTGTACATGAAAAGAATTCACCAAGAGAGTAATAAGAGAGCCCAAGGACTGGAAAACATCTTTACTAAAGACAAATCAGATAAAGGCCACATTATTAAAATTTACAATACCCTGATAGCTTCCAAAAAGAGCAAAACTAACTGCCCACTGAGGAGGTGAGCAAAGGACCTGATCAGAAGTTTCACAGAGGCAGAAATCTGAATGGCCAATAAACAAAGGAGAACATGTTCCTGATCATTAGTCATAAAAGAAATGCAAATCAAAACAACAGTGAGATACTACCTAACCCCCTCAAGAATAGCGCAATTCAAAAATTCAGAAAACAACAAATGTTGGAGGGTCTGTAGGGAGACAGGAACTCTTACCCACTGCTGTTGGACCTTTGATATGTATAGTCACTATGGAAATCGATTTGGAGATATCTAAAACAGATGGAAATTGAGCTACCATATGACCCAGCATCCTCCTTACTGGTTATAAACCCAGAAAAGCAAGCAACAAACAACAACAAGTGTTGTGCTCCAGTGTGCTCTGGTGTGCTCCAGTGTGCTCCAGCATTCATTGCAGCACAGTTCACAATCACAAGGAGTTGGAAACAGCTCAAATTTCCATCAACTGATGAATGGATTAAAAAGCTGTGGTACATACATATAATGGAGTACTATGCATCACTGAAAAGTAGTTATGGGGCTGAGCCCCAGTGGCATAGTGGTTGTGCGCGGGACTGCGGCCCACTGGGATGGAGATTCGATTCTAGCTCCACAGAGCAAAGGCTGGGCCTCCTACTCCCACCACCTGAGGGCAGTGATGCCAAAAAAAAAAAAAGAGAGAGAGAGAGAGAGAAAAGTAGTTATGAATGCATGAAGCACATCACCCCATGGGAAGAACTGGAGGAAATTATGGTAAGTGAAGTAACCCCAAGGCAAAAGAAAATGCACAATGTGAGTCTGTTCAGGTAAGCTTAAAAAATGATAAAGGGGCACAAGAAATAAATCTCTTGAATATGAAATTCCTAGGGAGAGGCCCAGGTAGTATGACAGAGGCCAGACCAAAGATAAGGCTACATATGGTAGCCACGTGGGGTGGGAGGACAGGAGTGAGGGTGGGTAGATGGTGATGTGTAGTGAGGGAACGGGGTACTAACCCACCCAAGGGGAGCTTATTCTGTATATCTTCACAGGAAAAGAGGGACCATAGTTAAATCCAGTGATCCAGGATGTGAATGCAGAGTGACGGCATGGAGTGGGGAACCAGTGGAGGGATCTGAGGGTCCCACCCCAATCCCAACAACATGGACAGTGAACTCTATCCCCAGGGGAATTTGCTTTGGAGGTCAGCACTGAAGCTGCATCTTGGGGAATGAGATATGCCTGATCTGAGCACTGAGGAAAAATGAAGGTGCAGGAAGCAAGAATGAAGTGCACCTTGTCCCACTGAGTCTTGAGGATGATATTCCCACTCAGAACAGCCAATGCACAGAGAGGACCATATGGCCGGCCCCACTGTGAAGCAAGGCATTCCTCGCTGACACAAGGCCCTATGGAAACAGCAATGTAGCAACCAGGTTGGGATTGTACCCTGTCCGACCCCAAAATACCATGGCAAAACACTAAGGGTATGCAACAGAGCACAGAGTTTTCAAGGGAGTGCCAAGTGTATATTTTGGAGTTAGGGTGCAGCACCCCATTGGACTCAATTGGGGGACACTCCTGGAGGTGAGCGAACAGACCCTGAACTATTTACAGGTTTTTATTTTGTTATTATTTTTATTTTTACATACACACACATATATATACACACATTTTTGGAGACATGTTTTTTTTGTTGTTGTTGCTATCATTGTTATATTTTCTTTGGTTGCTTCATCTTAGGATGTCTATTTTTTTTCTAGCACATATTGTTATCTCTGCAGGTCTATCTAGATAAGATAGGCTGGATAAACAGTCTGGAGGAGAAAATAATGGGACTGATAGTTCTGGGAAGACATGGGAGATGGGGTGGAGTGGGGAAGGAGGTAGTGTTGACCAACCCAGGAATAAGGGAACAATAAGTGATTCAAAATCAGTGACAAGGTGGTTGTGGGAGGCCCCACAGGGATTGAGTAAGAGTAATGCAACAGAGAGGAAGGCTGAGCATGATAGTGGGGCAAGTGGAAAGTAAAAGGAAATAGACAAATGAACTGGGGGGTAAAAGGCATTTATAGAGGTCTAAATACAGGCATGTACATAGATGAATATATTTATACATGACAATGTGCATACACTTATAAGGTTAGTATTAAGAGAGCAGATGGTCATTGTACCTCCAGTTAGTTACTTCCTCAGTGCAAGAACACTTTGTTCTCTTAAATTAGCATTCCATGATGCTCACCTTCCCAACACGATCACTGAAGACAAATGTGTGCACAAGCAAATGTGGTGAAGAAAGCTGTTGGTGCCCAGCTAGCAAAGGCATAGCATCTGGGGTCTTAAAGGCTTGAAGGTAGGCAAACAGCCTTCTAGCTCAGAAGCCCATATGGAAGAAGCACACCAGATTTGGGGACCATAATCAGTAATCAGGCTTCAAGAACTACAAATCATATCATTGTGTGTCCACATTCCTGATATGATTATTGATGGCAAATGTGGTGAAGTAAGCTGATGGTGCCTGGCTAACAAGAGATGCTAGCAAAAGCATAGCATCTGGGATCTTAAAGGCTTGAAGGTAAACAAGCAGCCATCTAGCTCAAAAGCAACAAAGCCCACAAGGAAGAAGCACACCAGCCTGTGTGACTAGGAGGTGTTGAAGGGATCAGGTAGCAGACATCAAAAACTAAAAATTATATGATTATAAATGAGGAGGAACACAGATTGAAGACCAAAAATCCATCAATAGGTAAAGCAACAGTCACAGTCCCCTACAGAGGGGTTATAGGGAGGTGACAAGCCAGTCAAGGAACAGCGTAGCAACAATGAAATAGGCAATTTTCCTCTAGTTTTTAAATGCTTCCTTCCACCCACTGTCATGATCCCAATTCTACCTGACAAATTCAGCTAGACCAGGGTATATACACTGAATCCAGAAATAGGGGTAATTCATCACAGATGAATTTCAGGATCAGGGGTGAGAGTGGTGATGCCAGCAGGGTGAAGAGAAGGTGGAGTAGAAACGGGAAACTTATTGTAGGGATCTACACTGACCTCCTCTCTGGGATAAGGACAACGGTGAAGTGGGTGAAGGGACATATTGGACAGGGCATGATGACAAAATAACGACAATTTGTAAATTGCTAAGGTTATGGGGGAGGGGAAGTAGGGAGAGGGGGAAATAAAGGGAGGTAGTACCAGGGGCCAAGGTAGAAGGAGAACATTTAGAAAATGATTGTGGCAACAAATGTGCAAATGTGGTCTGCATACAAGTGATCATGATAGGAGCTGAATAAGCCCCCAATAAAATGATTCAATAAAAAAGTCCAGGATATTCAGAAGTATCTAAAACTCTATATACATTAAAGAAGGCACAAATATATGGTGAAGCAAACAGCTCAGGTATATGAAGATTCAATATTGTATAAATGTCAATTCTAGTGTAAGTGACCCACAGATTAAATGCTATTGCAATAAAAACTACATAGTAAATTTTCAAGGATATTGATAATTTCTTATGGTGTAAAATGCTTTAAAGTGGAGACATTCTGAAAGCGGAACAAAATGAGATTAGATTTCTGTATACTCTTCTAGTAATAAAGACAGTGCCATTCTGATGATTAGAGACAGCCAGCTAATCAAAGGAATCGATTAGAGAACAAAAAAACAGACCATTCTCTTCACAAAACTCTGACCTATAAGTCATACAGCTTTATACACTATTGAAGAAAACTAAAATTTTCATGCCAGAGAAAAAGTAAATTCCAGATGGTTAAATACATACATGAAAATTAATTTTTAAACATATACCCCAAAACTTGGCAGAGGGAAGAGATTTCACAGAGGTAGAAATATGAATGGCTAATCAGGAAAAGCAAAACAAAAATAAAAGGTACCATTTTATACTTATACAACTATTGCTCACATATCAATAATCTCATTATGACATTTCATATTTACTACAGTAATAAAAAAATCTACTGGGAGGATGGGGGGAAGGTGGGATAGAAAAGGGGAACTGATTATAAGAATCTACATATAACCTCTTCCCTGGGGCACAGACAATGGGAAAGTGGGTGAAGGGAGACACTGGACATTGTAAGTTATGACAAAGTAATAATAATTTAGAAATCATCAAGGGTTTGTGAGAGAGGGGGAAGAAGGGAGGGGGGAAAGGGGAGCTGATACCAAGGGCTTAAGCAGAATGCAAATGCTTTCATAATGATGAGGGCAAAAAATGTACACATGTGCTTGGTGTGCAATGGATGGATGTATGGATTGTGATGAGTTGTGTGATTCCCGAATAAAATCATTAAAAATAAAATTAAATAAAGTCAATTAACGAAAAAATAAATAATCTACTGTCTGACTACTTTATGTATTAACAGCAAATGTTTGGCACTAACAAACACTGAGGTGTGAGATGAGAGTACTGCTGAGTATTAAGTTTAAGGTAACGGCAACTTGCCTGCACCATGATTCTCAATCTTGTGCCAAGTATGTGATAAAATAATTTGGGATTTGTAATAATGTAAATTATACTAAGAAAAATGAAGGGAACAGCTAACTTAAAGGTTGTTGAAAAAGTAGTGCCACTGAAATGTTTACACAAATTTTGGGAAAGGTGTAAATAGGCCAAACTCTAGGGGTTGCTTATACATTGAGCTGCGAACTTCAAGGTCAGCACCTTTGTCCTTGGGAGAAAGATGGGGCTTTCTACTTCCGTCAAGAGTTACAGTCTCAGAAGTCCAGAAGGGCAGTCCTCTAGCGTTGCTACAAATCAGTATCTACTCGATGGCCATGAGTTCAGATCATTGGTAAGTATAATTTTGCAAGTACGAACACCTAAATCCAAGAATCACAGTTTTATATGTAGAAGTCTTTAATGTTCTTTTGTATGGAATTACTGGACACAAATTGAACATGCATCAAAAAAAGAACAGTCACCGAGCAGATTCTGACAGATGGCAACATTCTAGGGCAAGTTAAAACTGTCCCTGGAGGTTGCTCAGTCTGCAGATCTTTGCAAGAGGACACAATCTCAACTGTCTCCCTCAAAGTGACTGGGATTTTGAACTGCTAACCATGAGTTAAGCAACCCAACTCATAACCATTATACCACCAGGGTTTCTCAATAACAGAAAAGAAAAATACTCAAGAAAAAATTACATACTTTAAAATTACATTCATGAAGTCCACTAAATTGCCAGGGTTTCTTATATACCTACATACACATTTATAATATAGCACAAGTAACTACATAAACCCTGAAGGCCCTCGAGATCTTGATTCAGCAGAACTGAGGAACAAGCACAGGAAATGCTGACATCCTAACTACTGCAAGCGCTAACACTACTTACTCTGACCCAGGAGTCTCTTTTGTTGGCATTCATGACTCACAGGCTACATGCAAACAGAGAAGAGCGTCTGATGTGCGACTTTTTTTTTTATGAGATGCAGGTGAACATGACAAAAAATTTTAACTACATAGAAACTAGAGAAAATTCACTTCACTATTTGTTGTGACACAAAATGAGACTGCGATATAAGGTAGCTATTTCACTTCTCTGGTCTTTAGTTGCCATATCAGTATAATGAAAGGTTAAGTAATACAGTCTCTATAGATCACTAGAATCGCTTCTAGTTCTGAAAGTCTAAAATTATTCTTAGCAAAAAAAAAGAGATAAAGAAACAAATGAAATGCATAGTCACAGGGCAAAGGAATGTGACAAACATAATAATTTGTAGAAAAACAAATTGTGATGACAGCAAGCACAAAGATTACTTAATCTATATTGAAATATTGATTTACAGTATTCCATAAAATAAAAATTCTTTCAGAGCATGGTATATAAAGAGAAGATAAAGAACCATGCAACAGTGTTCAAGTAAAATATTTTGATCAGACAAATGTCATTGAACTGAAAAATATTCAAAAGATCACCCACCCTTGAGAAGGGCATTCATATGGGATTTAAAGAGTAATATTTGTATGTCATCCAGTAGGCGTTTTTTTTGTGTGGATGAAAAACTCCTGTTAACCTGGGGAAGTATGATGAAATCCAACCTGGCAGGGCATATTAGCCTAGATTTCTAATATGGGCTTTCTGAACTGAATTTCTTCTTTTTGAGGAAATATTCATACTTCTTTTCCTATGTGTATGTGTGTGTATCACTGTGCATTACAAATCATAGTCATTGTAACAATGTACTATTTTAATGGTTAGGCTGTCAGAAAAGTCAAAGAGAAAATTGCTTAACAAAATTCTAGCCCAACTCCATTGTGCCATGAAATACTCCAAATCATGTTTAGGAAGAGAGATGCGTCATATATG
>PVJH01001584.1:0-201816 GCA_004026705.1 Nesogale talazaci | reverse complement strand
TGTGTGTGTGTGTGTGTGTGTGTGTGTGTGTGTGTGTGTGTGTGA
Source organism: Nesogale talazaci (assembly GCA_004026705.1). Classification (NCBI taxonomy): domain Eukaryota; kingdom Metazoa; phylum Chordata; class Mammalia; order Afrosoricida; family Tenrecidae; genus Nesogale; species Nesogale talazaci. The sequence goes on along the minus strand of PVJH01001584.1, from coordinate 201,771 downwards.
GAGAGAGAGAGAGAGAGAGAGAGAGAACACCAGATCCTCTTGGTTCAAAATAAAGAATGCATTTGAAAACTGTGTGTGTGTGTGTGTGTGTTTTCTCTCATCAGGGAGCTTACTTAAGTGCTTGCAGCAAACCTTATGCAGGTGTACTCATTTATCATGACAAGAGGTGCTCAGACAGGTATTTAAGAAGCAAAAGAGTGGATTAAAGGAGGAAACTGAACATACAAACCTGAGAAGGCCCGACCCAGAGGCAGAAGGCTCCTAGCTCCGCAGCTGAAATGAACAGGGTGCTCTGCCCAACTCCTTCAGACCCCTGCCAACTTTTAAATGCACAATGGTTTCTGTTTTCAGAAATAAATCTGCCTATTTCCTCTCTCCTTCCTTCCCTGTGAGGATAAATTGCTGGATGATGAATTTTTGGACTGAATCTCTCAAGCACCAGGTGATGCTAACTCCAATGTCACCTGGAAATGTTTTTAATTTCTCCCAATAGGGAGGTAACAAAGAAAAATGAATCACCCTCATAAAACCTTACCTTTTGTCATCCAGCCGGTACTAGTCAATAAACCTGAGTTTTTCAAATGCTAAAATATGCTCACCGTGAACTCCAAGTTTTTCATGACACACCTAGCCTGATGAATAGTGATTGGCAACATTTTCATCAGTTGGCAGAATGGATCCTCTTCTTGGGTTGTATCTTTTTTTGCAATTAAAGATTTAATGGTCCTTGAAACAAGGCAATTCACCTTCCTCGGCTATCTCCACAACCTTCTGTGGCTCTCCGCTACAGGATTATGACAGGAAATCGGAAAATCCTATTTTCTCTGGTTTTCAAAGCAGAAAGGTGGCGCTTTGTTGTATCCCACAGAACTTTGGGGATGGAAGGAAGGAAGCATGAAAAGCCCTCCACTCAATCCCTCAATTCCAGTCACCCCTTTGACTTAATGATTCCTATAGTGAGAACCTACATCTCTCATGCTTCATTTAAAACCTCTTCTTTCTCTGACCTCACTAAAAAAACAGCTGGTCACCATACACCACTTAATAACTCCTCATAACCTTGAAGTATGTTATTAAGTCATTTCTTTCAGTCTTCTTTTCTTGAAGCTAAATCATCCCAAGTCTTTTAACTTATCCTTATAGGTTCAATTTTACAGTGCTTTAATCATCCTCCGGGCTTTCTGTGCTAAATGTTCTTCAGTTCTCCATGATGCTCTCATGTTTTAAAACCCAGCTCACCTTGGGAAGTGCTTCTCTTTGTCCATAAAAACTAAGACTACTCCAGGGTATTACACGCGGTCCTAAGAAATTCTACACAAACGGGTAACTGACTGCTTTATTTGCGGTTGTTTTCAATTAAATAGTTGATCCTACAGCTCTTTGCCTTGAAGAAAGAAAAGTTCTTCCGGACCCAGAATTTTTATTGCCAGCTACAGAGCCACCATCCATTCTTCCTCCACCATCTCCCACTCACTTTTCCTCTCAACTGACTGTCTATTCCAGTATGGGCCTTGTGATTCAACATTATGAGTGTCGAGCCAATCTAACCTGGACTACTTAGATAACCCAAGTTGCCAGCCAACAATGGCCTAAGATGCATTTTCCTTTGCAGATAACAGCTATTAAGGTCCTCAAGGTCTTAACACAAAGAAGCAGCTCAGTCACTAGATGAGGAGTGTCTGAGAGAGGCCTGAGACCAGTGGGGACAGACAGGAGATTCTATGCTCCTCCACCCGACCCGTAAGACCACCTGCAGGAGAATAGTGATAACAGGCAGCTGTGAGGGAAGAGCGTTCTGGTCTTTTTTTTTTTTTTTTTTTTTTGGCAAACCCTCTCTTTGTCTCCAACCATTGAGGCATTTCTAAGGGCTGTTAGGAGCCCGGAAGGTACAGCACTGTACTGCTAACCAAAAGGCCAGAGGTTCAAACCTACAAGCCACGCCACAGGGCAAAAAGGAGGCTGTCTGGCTCCTTAAAGAAATCCACAGGATTTCTGATTTGTTATGTATCCTAAAGAGTAAGAAGCGTCTCAGAGGCAGTAACATTGGAATGCCCCAGCAGCTCCATGGACGAAAGGTTGACAAGCTGCTCCCCTCTACGTCAGCCTACATACGTCTGTCCCAGGGGGTGTTTGAAGTCCACGTGGCCTCAATGGCACCCCCACCACCAAGGCAACTGAAAGAAAGACTGGAGGATGGAGCTTGCTCATAAGCTGGGGACCGCCTGTAACTCTCCTCTTCATACACACAACTGAAGTTGGTAATGAGGTTTTGAGGTTGTGACATGTCCTTGGCCTTCCAGCCCCCCACCCCCACCCCCACCCCCACCCCCACTTCTCCGATCCTTCAGGCCTCTGCTCCAATGTTACCTCCTCAGGGAGCCCTTTCCAGAACTTCCCTAGAAGAGATTCCTTTCTGAGCCCTGGCTCCCCATTATTCTTTATTAGGTCAGCCAAGCCCGTCCACAGCACTTATCACAATTTGCAATTAGATGCAATTATAGATAAATGCTCATTTAGGCATTTCTCGTCTGACTCCCCCACAGGCGGGGGCTCATGTCTGCTCAACTCTGGAAACCTGGCAGCTGGCTCAGAGTGAGCATCCACGCAAAATCTCAATGGGTGGAAGTTTCTCTTACAAGGAATACTTACTTTTTATGTATGTTTGTGTTTAGTATCTCGAATTGCAACAAGGAGAGGTGCTGTCCGCTGCTATCTTGGAGACTGGGGTTTTTAGTGGAGGTCCCGGAGGCAAGGAGAAAGACCCCTGTCAGACACAGCCAGCCTTGTATCACTCGGGTAAGGGAGGTCAGTGCTCCCACCTCTGAGATAGCCGCTGCCTCTTCTAAGGCATTAACCAAAGGCATTGCCCATTCTTTTCTTATGCCCTCTTCCGTGCCCCCACACCCACCCTGCCTTCTCCTGAGAGGAAGTTAACCTCTGCTATCAGCTTCAATGAAGTAGTGCCAGCTACAAGACTCCATGACTTTCCTGCTATTTCCCATCATCTCCACACAGTGATAGAATTATAAGTGGTCCCCAGCTCACGAGCGAGCTCTGTCTATCCCCACGTCTGTCTCTAAGTAGAAAGATGTAGAAGGCACCGTGAGATACCGTTCACATTCGCTATGGAACATCCATCTCAGTACAGACTACATGGAGCACCTCGAAGACCACTTCCAGACACACTAGATCACCTACAACAGCATCACACAGCCCTAAGAGTAGCAATGCTTTGATGCATGCAGGAAAGCAGCACCAGTTGGTCATCACAAACCATTATGCGAGCCTTGAATTTTGAACAGACTAGGCTTGACCGTGAAGGGATGGACCCTGATGGATTAGCACTCCATGGGAGACAGGCAGAGGAAGCTTTCTGCTCCCCTAAATACTGACCAGGTTCAAAACCCACACAGGCACTTCTCCATCCAATGGGGTCCCCATGAGTTGGAATCGAGTCAATGGCGGTGGATTTAAGTGGTTTTGGGGTTTTTTTTCCGGGAAGAGAGAGGGGCAGGTGGATCCTAACTACCAGTTATATGTAAGTCAGACACCTATAGTCCAGGGACTGCCTGATTTCTTTAAAAAGAATTCATAATGGTTTATACATTTAATTACTCTTCGGAGAGGTTTATCAACAATTTTTCTTTCTTTCTGTGGAGTAACCTTTATTTTCTAATTTTTCTGCTTCTACTTGTGTAGCACAGTGGTCGGCAAACTCTGGCTCACGAGCCAAGGCGGCTCTTTCAGTGTGAACATGCAGCTCTGAAATAACATTGAAAACACTTAAGGGTTATTGTTTCAGACCACGGTGATTCTGTTTTGTTTGGGAAAACATATGGAAGCTCTTGAGTGATTTTAAAATTGCTAAGAGGGACAGGATTGGCTCTTTGGTCTCAAGAGTTTGCCGACCCCTGGTGTAACAGTCAAAAGTTCCTTTCCATCTGGGGTACCGATGGAATCTCTCTGAGAGTGAAAGTGAGCTCCCGCTGAGAGGGGACAGACAACTTGTGACTTCACTCGGTGCTGAGTCAGTGTGGCCAACTCTGTCGGTTCTACTTCCACACTCATTTCATACGTCTTTGGTGAAGTTCATTTCTCCAAGCCCTTCAGGAAATCCCCTCGCCTATGCACCATACACACCCGCTGTGTGCCAGGCCTGTACCTGGGGTTTTGCTGCCTGTTGAGAATTGCTACCCCAGCACCAGGTATACTTCTCAGGTCAAACAGTCGACCCAGCATGCTCCGAACCCATGGCCAGCAGCCCCCTTGGCCCTAAGGAGAGGGGCATTAGGGGCTTCTGTAGCGAATAACTGGCAGGAAGAAGTCTGGGCTTCTTGCCCGTGTCCAGCAATCACCTGCTGACTTGCGCAGTGACACAGAGGATGTGCCCTGGCCTCAGTTTATCTACCTATAAAATGAAGGGGGGCGGGAATGCCTCTCTCAGAGGGATGTAAGGAGAATCAGTGAGGTAATGTCTCAGAGTTTGGAAGGCCTTGGCAGAAAGGCGCTACATAATTACCATTTGGTATTTCAGCTGCCCTTCATGCGCGCCAAGCACTTTATGACCATTCCTCAGCAGCTACTCCTCCCAGCCACACTGCAAAGGGGCCGCCACATCCACGTCCATCCCAAGGACAAGGAAACCCAGTGGGTCGCTGAGGGTCAGCACGGAGGTAGGTGTCAAAAAGGAGGACCATCCCAGGCCCCCAAATCCCTTCATCCGAACTGAACCAGCACCTCGAATACACACTACTCTCAGACGAGTTCTCTGTTACGTGCCTCTGAAATCAACCTCCTGCTACAAAGACGCAGGACCTGCTGTGGGCAGGGAGGCATGGTTGCCCAGGGAGTGGGCGAGAAGGACATGCCCAGTGAATGGAAGCAAAAGCTCTGGCAACCCTGGCTCTTTCTCCACCCCACCCCAGCCCACACATCAACGTTTCCTCACACCCCTGGGCACTGTTTTGGTATCTACACACTCTCTTTTGAAGGATCCATAATGTTTTTATAAGGAATTTCCAGAGCTGATCCGAAATGTGTGTTAGCATTTCCCTGGGTGACAGCGCACGGACACAGAATGAGAAGAGGTGGGGAGCAGGTTGTGGAGTGGGCACACAGCTGGAAAGATGGGGGCAGCTGGTGGAGGGGCAGGAGCACCATCCTTCTTCGGGGCCTGGGAGCTCTTCCCTGCCATGCCCTTTTGAGAGGCACACAGAGGCCAGGCGGAGCTGGCCCTCAATGCCCAGTCTCCAGAGAGCTCTGCCCCAGCCGGGGTCTCCCAGCACGCCTGGGACCAGATACATGACTCTTGTCTTCCTTCTCCTTCATCCAACAGCTCGTCTGCCAAATACAAGCTGCCCCCTTTGGGTTCCGACTGCCTCACTTTCACTAAAGCAGCAGCAAGTGGGCGGACAGCAGCATCTCCGGCATGCCGCCCAGGTTGCTGGGGACCAAATGTAACAATGGGCAGGGAGACCATGCCAGGAGTTATTTTGCATAAACTGAGAATGTCCTCAAAACACCTAAGGATCTGCCCAGGTCAAAAGTGTCTGACAGAAGATTTCATCCTTGCTCCTCCTAAGTTGGATTCTCCCTTCTATGCCTGCCCTTCCTCTGCAAGGCCCCTCTACCGATTGGCCCAGACCTCTCAGTGTTCCCCATGGCAACAGCTGTCTAGAGCCTTCCCTTCCTCGGTTTCCTTCTTCCCTCTCCCATAAACCTATCTGTGTCCTATGTTCCAGTCCCTTAAATTCTGCTCCAGCTAATCTGCTAGCATGCACAGGGAGCTGCCACACAGAAAAAGGGTCGAGACGGTGGCCAGAGGCACCAGAAGCAAGTGCACTTTTAAGCAGGAGGCTGCTCTCAGGGCATCAGCCGATGAGCAGACCCACCAGCACTTTAGGCCAAGGATGCTCAGTTTGCCAGGGACACGCCCACTGAAGGAACTAGTCAAAGTTAAACACTGCTGGGATATAGAAAACTGAGCCTGAAGAAAGAACAGAGGGGCCAGAAACATGAGGAATCAATCAATAACCTTGGGAGGAAACAGAGTGCACAGATAGCACAGATGGTTTATTCGCTTAGCTACTAACTGAAAGGCTAAGGGTTCAAATCCACAGAGGGACGTCTTGACAGTGAGGTCTGGGATCTGCTTCTGAAAGGAAACTATGGAAAACAGTCCTACTCTGCACAGCGGGGGGGGGGCACCATTGAGTCTTTACTGGCTTGAAGACACCTAATAACAATAACAAACTATAAAATGACATAAGCCAGTTGAAAACATCTTCTACTTGTGTAACCATCTAAAGTTAATGAGTAACTCATTACAGATAGCATAAAACCAGGATCAACTAAAATATTACAGACATAGGGAGAGATATATTTAGAGAGTGTGGTTACAATTTAAAATATCATAAAGTTCTTATCTGATTCAAGAAGTAGACAGATTGTGATTAATTTCAAGAACGCAAACAGACACCCTAAAATTTCAAAGATAGCTACTGAAAGTGAATGAATTACGGGGTCATTTTCAAGCCAGTCGAGGAAAAAAAAAAGCTAGCATGCATAGGGGAAAACTGAAATATTTACAAAAGGAGTAAATGTGCATTTTCAGAAACTAAAGACTCACTTTAAACTGATAAAGCTCTGCAGGCTTGCTGGTACACCTGATCTGAAACACAAGAGAAATCCACAGATTGAGCAACTGAATTGCAGTGCCTCAAGTTGGCAATGCCTTACCGGTGGATAGAGTCCCTGGCCTCTAAACTGCAACTCTTCATTTGCTCTCAAGCACCCAGAACTTTGAGGAGCACTTTGAGGTGGCACAGTGGTCTAAGCGCTAGGCTTACGAAAAGCTCAGAGACTCAAATCCACCACCTGCTCCATGGAAGGATGACAAGGCAATCTGCTTCCATAGAGATCTGGAGCCTCAGAAGTCTTATGGAGACTATAGTCACTAGGAGTGCAAATCAATGCAATGGCCAGGGCAGCCCTGAAAATCACCCCTTTGTTTCTACTCAAAAGCTTACTCCCACTAAAGGGCACTGTCAAATTTATTTTTATCTTACTGTGTATGTAATACGCATTGTCTTGGCCAGAAAGGTGGAGATTCAAGCCTTCGGCATACGATTGAATGAGAGGCTATGATTGCCTGTAAAGACATTGATCCGTGCATAGTAGCAGAGATAGGCTGAGAGGAGCAGGCAGCTCTTCCCTGACTCCTTAAACACCTCACATAGCAGATTGGAGCCTCTTATTTCATTACTGGCTGTGAGCTGGAACGAATGGAGGTGGTTTTTAACATCATTTCAAAAACACGAGCAATTACCACGTGGTGATCAAAGATCTACTTTAGTGGGCATCACAAACATCTCCTGTAAATGGGCTCCAACCCATAACAGCCCTACAGAACAGAGCACAACCGCCCCATTAAGGAGATGTCCTACCACCAAACCCTCCGGAGCAGCCGACTCTTCACCCCAGGCCACCAAGGCCCCTTACAGACATGCTAATGGGGCTCACGATGACAGTGCCATTCAACAAAAACCTTCCCCTGTGGGCTTTTTGTTTGTTTGTTTTGTTGCTGGAGAAGAATATTGAAAGTACTGAACGTTGAAAGTACCATGCAGGACTGAAAAAAGGCAAACCAGACCAGAGTGCTTCTTAGAGGCAAGGATGGCTCCATCTTACATACTTTGAGTGGGCTGTCAGGAGACACCAGTCCCTGGAGAAGGACATCATGCTTGGTAAAGTCAAGGGACAGCGAAAAAGGAGACCGACTGACACAGTGGGTGCATCGATGAGCTCAGGCATAGCAACAGTCTATGAGCATGGCAGTGTCTCCCTACGTGGGACATGGGTGCTTATGGGTCAGAGCCAATTCAACATTGATGGCAGCTAACAATGACGACATGCTCCTCTAAGAAGCCCAAGTGGTGAGGATGTCAGCAGTTTGAAACCACCAACTGTTCCTCAGAAGAAAGATGAGGCCCTGTGGCAGTCATGTGCTTATGTTAACTTCATGATTGGGATGTAGGGATGGAGTCTAGCCTGTTCATCTGGAGATAGCCATTGAGTAGCCAATGAGGCCTCCGTGTGGGCATGGCTTTCACCTGAGACTTCTGGGAAATCTCGTGATTTTTCCCTGATGGAGATGAGACGCTCACTCCCTAGTCATTGGGAGTTAGTCTCAGAGACGATGAATTACAGACAAGATGGCAGTGTCCGAGCTACTGTAGCAGCTGGAGGAGAAGCACACGACTTTGCCCTGATGGAACCAGACCTCTGAAGCTGGAGAAGCCATGGGGAGATCCTTGTCAGCGCTGAGTTGCTTCTACCACCACTGGATGCTGTTGATGGACCCTAAGCCCTGGAAGTGAGGAGCCATGGGGGGACCCCTGCCAGCACCGGGACTCTGCACCCACTGACCTGTGACTTTGTGAGTCGGAAGGAGACATCATACACTGGTATCGGGCAGATGGGCTAATATCGGACTTAGGACTTTGAACTGGACTGGGTTGGGATGTTTTCTCAATGTTCCATTCCTTTTGTATATAAACCATTCCCTTATATCCATATACATGTCTATGAAATTTGTTTCTCTTGTCTACCCGGACTAACACAGGATGTACAACCTCGGAAACCCCAAAGGTGCAGTTCCCCGCAGTGAATGAGGTTCTCCTCTGGTTCTGCCCTCCTGGAAGAAAATGCTAGAGAGTCGCCAGACCAGAACTGAGGAGTCGTTGGGTGATATGATCTCTCTTGGGAAGGAAAAGCTATTTTCTTGGAGAGGATGTGGGGAGAGGGATAGGAACAACACAAAGAAGCCTCCCTTTAATGAGCGATTTCTGTCCTGAACCTCAAAGCACTGACACATTTGGAGCAAGGAGGTGTGTGTTTCTAGAACACATCCATCCCTGGAAAACCTGGAGAAGTCATCTGTTCACCAGTGTAGAAGCACGTGGGGAAAGCACTCCGTGGTGAAGGCTGCGGGCCCACCTTAACACAAGTCCGACCAGTGGAGAAGCGCATTCAGGAGCAGAGAGCCGGGAGAAAGTGCCCCGGCTGGACACACGCCTGTTTTCAGGGTGACAGGTTGTGGAGGCTATGGCTCCTTGCTGCAGCCTGCCTGCCGTGTGCTGCTGAAGTAGCTGGCTGCCATACTGCCTGAGAGGGAAGGAATGTGTAAACAGGCCATAGATCCTTGCATCAGGCCCCCCGAAGGTTGCACAACACAAAATACCTCGCGATGTGTCATTTCCTCCTTGGCCAGCTTCCCAGCTCCTGACAGTCAGTCAACAACCCCCCCCCCAACCCCCCAAAAAAGAGCGAGAAGTCCCACAAGTGATGTAAAACTGCTCTTCTCAAAAGCACATTCCACCAACCACCAGGAGGAGGGAACCACCACCAGCACGCCTCTCCCCCACTCCCCCTCCTCAGCCCTCCCTGGAAAAAAGTAACAATCAGAAGAGCACTTGTCAACTGCTCTGTCTCTTTGGGCACTTTATCTTCTGGTGGCCAAGCGATTCACAGGCAGGACAATCAAACCTCTGGTTTCAGGTGTGGACTTGTCAATGAAAAAACATGGCATTGGCCCAAGAGTGCCATCGCTGGGCCTTTGGGAGACTGTACAACATGCAGGCGGAAGTCGAAAAGTCACGGTTAGGGGATATGTCTCCTGCTGGCCGAGGGGGGAGTGGGGGGGTTCACTAACATGTTAGATCTGTGGTAGCAGAAGTACTCCAGGAGGTCGCTCAAGGTTTCTCCGGTGGTTGTTACCGAGAGCCTGGCCTGAAGTGCAGATTTATCACAAGGTTGCCAGCAGCCAACCCATGTTTACATGTCTCCTGCTCCGCCATTCCCCTGGCCAACCTCTCTCAAGCAGCCACCTGGGACAAAGAAGCAAAGGTCATGGCCCTGATCCATCCTCCAGTCAGGGGTGAAACCTTGAGGCAGGGAGTGGCCGCTGTGACATCATAGGGAATGAGGAAGAGGCCACGCCCTTCCCACCCTCCGCCCTTCTCACCTGGCTGGAAAACCCTGTCAGCAGTGGGCATGCGGCACCAACAGCATGAGAGGAGAGAGAGAGAGAGAAATACATGGAGATTTCTTTGAGGACGCCTTGCTGAGACCACCCCGATTTGTTTGAATCGGTTCCCTTCGGGTTTGTTAATGTTAAAAAAGAAAATGTACAATCGGAAGTGCTTGGAGAACACACCTAAGCTCCACGCCCTTACTAAGGCCAGAGGGAATTCAGCACCTGCAGGCAAGGGCCCCCGTAGCTAGTGAGGTCAGGGGCACATCCCTGAGAAAGAAACGCTGCTCCCCCTTTCAGCCCTCAAGCCTGGGTGGGTAGCTGGTCCACAGGGAGGTATACAGAGGCGCCTTGGCCTTTCCCTGAAGGGAGCGACGGTCATCAGATTCCAGGGGCACCATGAAGGGCAGATTCCAACCCAGAGGAGCTCTGTGTACATCCGGGTGAAATGCTGCCTGAAACCTTCTGGCATGGATCTGGCTCAACTTGATCAGCTGACACCCGCCCAACAAAGCAATAAAAAATAAATAAAATAAAATAAAACAGCTGCCATCCAGTGGACCCTATCGGCAGCCTCATCTGGGTGACAGGACTGTGCTCCAAAGGCTTGGTTGGGGAAGTAGGTCACCAGACCTTTCTTGGAAAGCACAGACTCAGGAGAGGCTCCAATTTCCATGGTAACCATTGGGACCACCCAGGGACCCCACGATACATAAATTGTTGTGGCTGCTGCCATTCACTCTCTGATCAACCTACAGAGACCCCACATGTGCAGAAGAGAACTGCCCCATTGAGTTTTCAAGTCTGGGATCTTTCAGAAGCTGATCGGCAGGCTTCTTTCTTAAGGAGTTCTGGTTTAAACCGGTGGTTCTCAACCTTCCTAATGTCGCAAGCCTTTAATACAATTCCTCATGTTGTGGGGACCCCGTAGGCAGGTGTATCTGCAGGTGAGTGGACTGCCTGGAGATGAATGGGTAAAGGAGTGGTGTCTCAGTTCCTAGGACCATCAGAAATAAGGTCTTAGGCGACCCCAGTGAAAGGGTCCTTTGATCACCAAAGGGGTGGGGACTGAGAGGTTGAGAAGCACTGGTTTAAACCATCAGTCTTCTAGCTGGCTGAATGCTTATAAGGCCCTTTGTGTTCCCCAGGGACTCTCAGACAAGGTAGTTAAAACAAAAACCCCAAATCACTCATTATCACTGAATCCATTCCAGCCTACAGCAAGCCTTAACTAGAGTTAGCCACCCTTTAAGACAGAGCAGAACGATCCCCATCAGGTGTAAGTCGTCTTCAAGCAGACTGGCACCTCTGTCTCCCCAGAGCCAATGCTGGATTCGAACCCGAGTTTCTTTTAGCAGTGGAATGCTTCTCCACGGGGCTCCAACAGGTCATGTTGGAACCTGATCCACTGCCACTGTGTGATTCCCACTCTATAGTCCCACCACTCACAGCAACACTGTCAGATGGGGCAGAGCTTCTGTCAGGTGCCTGCAAGACTCACTGCTGACAGAAGCAGATGGCGCCATCTTCCTCCCGAGGGGAGCAGGGAAGTGCTCCCATCACAGCTCCAAATCTAAACAAACAAGCAACCCCCAAACTACTCCCATGGCGTTCATTTCCACTTGTCCTTAGCAGCCCAATAGAGAGGGTTTCTGAGGCCATCAAACTTCCCAGAATAGGACAGTCTCATTGTCACCTAAGGAGCAGAGAGTGGGTTGAAAGCAGTAGCTCTGTTCTGAATTTAACAAATTTGGTAGATATTAGATGAATTAACGATGGGTACGAAGAAGCACCCGTACATAAACTTTGAATTGTTTGTAAAATTGTAACCTTCCTCCAGATGGGAAAGTCAAGAGATCTTTCAGAAAACAGAATCTTAATGAAATCATTTCTTCTGTCGCAGCAGCAGCATTTCCTGGAGAGGTAGTTGTTGGAGTTGCTGGCATTTGTGCCCCCAGTGAATCACGCTCAATCTCCAAACCCTGTGGGGTTCCTTCTGCTGGATCCAGGCTGTGTGTTTAACCAAGAGAATAGAGAGGACAGAAGCCTGTGGGGGTTCTTCAGCGGGGGGTGGTGGGGGTGGGGGTGGTAGAATTCTTGCTTTCTAGGTAGAGACAAAAGTTCAATTCCCAGCCCATCCACTTCCCAAATAGCCACCCCACCCCCAACCCCACCCCCAGCTGCCAATCGAGGCGGCGTGTGCCTGTGATGCTGACCAGGTTTCAGCTAAGCTTCCAGACTAAGCTGGACTTAAGAGGAAAGTCCCCAAAATCAACTTCCAAAAAATCAGCCACTGAAACCCTCTGGATCACATTTCTGTTCAGTCACTGAGGCAGCCAGGTGTTGGGACATGCACGATTCCACAGCTGCGAACAACAACAGTTCTGGGCCTGAGCCCCTGATGAAGCAAATCCGATAGCTGCAACTTGATGCTTTAACAGGAACAGGCTGCAGTGCAAGGAATCAGCCCAGAAGCCCCTATTGGGAGAGGTAGCCCTAGAACTGCATGAAGCAAGGAGGGCCCAGCTGGCCTGTCCTCTTCCAGCCATCCCCACCCCACCACAGAGAGATGAAGGAAGCCACTTTGGATGTCCCAGCACCAACTGCCATCTGACAGTAGCCCACATGAGAGACCCCAGGCTGGAGAAGCAGAAAGGCTCTCCAGATGGGTGCCAGGCAGCTCACAGAATCCTGAGAAGTCACAATTCAGCTGCTGTTTCAAGCCCTGAGGTTTTGGAGAAGTGTGCTATACAGCAAGCGGCTCGCTGGAAAAGTCAGGAGGAGAATTAGAAGGATTCCAACTGAGCTACCCGACAGAGTGCTTTGGCAAGTGGACTTAAAGGCCAAAGCAGTTAGGTGACAATGAAGGCCTTGCCATTTGTTGTTCTCTTTTGATCCACTTGAAATGTGTTTTCATTTTTTCTAGGGGTTTTTTTGATTGAGGTCTTTCTATGCTTTATTTTACTATTGTTGTAGGGTGTGTGTTTCTTTACATGAAATCTAAGATAGGTAGATCTGTGGACACAGTAACTGGGATTGACTGTATCTTAGAGTTCTGGCTCAGTGAGGTTCTGGCATAGTGAGGCTGGGGGACACAGGGAGCTAAGACTAATGGGAACAAGAATGAAGAAACACAACGTGTTCTAAAATGGATAGTGGTGGTGGTTGCACAACACTGCTTGCTGTGTTTGACCCACTGACTTGGATGGTACATGCGTTATAGGTCAATAAAACTGTCAAAAGTCAAAGAACAACAGCCCATTATGTAAGGTGACTTAGCTTCTCTGGCCTCCAACAGCCAGCGGGGGACTGTTGAACCATGAGGGTGAGCCTATGACACTGTGAACCACCTGTGTTATCACTCAGAGGGGGACTGCCCTAAGTCACATCAGAGTCGGAACCCAGGGCATACACAGGGCAAAGGGACCCGAGGGAAACCGACATGCCCTGGTGGCAAGTGCCCGGGACTGTTGTCGCCGCTGCACTGCCTTCCCCGGCTGGCAAGCACACCCCTCATTTGCCAAGAGAAGGTCAAGACATCTTGCCTAAACATAAGACGTACAAATTTGGACATCTTAAGTGATGATGTCATGTCTTAAAAAACGATAAGCTGGCAGAGGGAATAAATGGCATTTTGTAAAGATGTGCACCGTTTTCGTGTTTACACTACTTAAGATGAAGGTCCTAAGAAGTCATCGGCTATGTTCCTTTAAAGGGAAGTTTTATAACCAAGATGAATCACAACTGCAAAAGATCAAAGTGGAAAAACATCAATGATGCCATGGGGTACTTTTTAATCTTGTAATGAGTGATGATCATGTGCTCTTATGAAGTGAGGCCAGCGGCCAACGCCAGATGTGTCTATTAAGAAAAGAAGTTGTTTGTGGTGTGACAGCACCAGCTCTGCTGCCAGAGACAGAAAACATAGAAGGGTGAAACTTTTCAGATTTTTTTGAGGAAAATGCAAGTCACGGCAGATGCGGCAACAAGCCGGACCTCAGGAGAGGGCACTAGTGCCATGGCACCCTCTCTCAGGCTTGTCTTCACTGTTCAGTACGTTACCAGTACCACCGATGCGTCCCCAGGCCCAGTCAGGGTGCCGATGAGTGCCATCTCACTAATGCGCCAAAGAATCTAGATGGTATCTGTTTCCTAGAAGCATGCTGTCGGCGAAACTTCCCCACAAGCTACTGGCCCCTCGAAAGCTTCCTTAGTCGTCACGTCAACCCTTCATGATGGCTACTCTACACTCCCTTCACAAGTTGTGGGGCACTGTCGGCGCCAACTCATAGCCCCTGGGCACGAGAGGAGGGAGCCCTGCCCGCCTGGTCCCACACCCTCCTTCCAATCACTATGGGTGAGCCAACGGCTGCTGCCATCTCCTTGAGGGTCCCCCCCCTTGTTTCCAGGGAGGGGGTCCACCTCACCTGCCAAACCCCCTTCACATCGAGCCACCGCACATGACGAAAACCCTACTGTCACGCCGATATCACCGAAGAGGAAACAGAGCAAAGGGGCAGGAGCTGACCTGGCAGTACCCAGCGAGGAAATGGGGAAGCTGGGAATTCAGGCCAGGCTGCCCTCGGAACCACCACCTTGACGTCTGTGAAACGTACATCCACCCGTCATACCCAGAGCGTGTCCTTGTTCCAACAGCCCATCTACCAGAAGCAGCTTTTCATCACCGGCTCGCGGGGTCCTTGGGAGGAGGAGATGTGGTGGCACTCACAGGCCTCCACTCCTTTCAACCCCCACGATGATGTGCCGAACTGTATGATCTCTATGACAAACCACCACTCCTTAGAGGAATTATCATTTGGACTAAAAGGGGACTGAAACTATTGTATTGTCCTTTCTAATTTTTTTCCCTGCTGTCCTGAAAAGAGAAAACTTTTTGCCTAAAGCTCTTGGCAAAGTCAATGAATTATTTGGATTCTAGAGGAAAGGTCCACGCACCTTGATGTGTGCTCCCTGTTTTGGTAAACCCGACTTTAATGAAATATCATCGTGATGGTTTGCTGTGGCTGCTCTTGCATGATAGTGGCAGACACTAGACAGCTAAATTACTTAATATCAGGCACTAACAGAAAAACCTTGACTCCGCCCGTTCCTGCTGGGCTGCGACGCGCAGTTCGACACCATGTGCAGCCCTGAGGGGGGAAGAGCAGGCTTTCTCCCCCTGCCAGTGCTAGTCTCTAAACTCCCGGGGCCGTTCTACCCTGTCCCTCAGGGTCCCGTGAGGCAGCATCGCGTGTTGGCAGCAAGTTCTTGAGTTTCTTACAAACATGCTAAAAGATCCCTTGTGGTTCCACGGGGGTGCATCCACACACACCCCCTCCCAAAACCTACTGCACCCACTGCTGAAGACAGTGGCAGACCCTGGGGCAGATCTCAGATTTAAAGAACTTTTCTGTGAAGTGTACCCCAACATAGTGGGCACAGTGTGGGACTGTTCAGTGAACGGCAGGGAGCTGAACTCTCCCAGCTAATCCACAGGAGAGAGAGGAGGCTGTTGGCTTTCGTCCATATTTACAGCCTCTAAAACCCAATGGAGCAGTTCTGTTCTGTCCTTTGAGATCTCCATGAGCCAGGCTTGGCCTGAGGGCAGTGGCCTTCTAGAGAAGAGTGTTGTAAGACATTGGATGTCCAAGCCAGCCAAGATGGGAGTAGAAGGAAACCATCAACTGCAGAGATTCAAAATCCTAGCCACCCAGGATGCTCCAGTCCCAGGTCCACCCTCAAATCTGGGCTTTGAGTTTAGCAAGTCACCTGCTACGTGAAATCAGGGACATGACATCCATTTGTCCAAGATGATGATGACGACAACAACCTATGTGCAAACATGCTTGATACAGTGGATGTACAGATTGCTAAAAAAGTTGTGAGGGCCCCCAATGAAATGATTAAAAAAGAAAAAGATATTTGGGGTTCCTGAGAAATGTCACTCCAGCAGGTGTGACAGGGCAGGTGTTTTACCTGCTTCCCCTTCCCCAACTTCAGAGCCCTCAGTACCTCCTAAAGCTGGAATCCCCTCTGCCTGCCACTCCTGCACCCCTAACCTGCATTCCTCTCTGCACATGTCTCTGAAGTTACAGCACAGCGAGCCTCTCAACATATCCATTCCATCAAAAATCTCTCATAAGTGAGATAATACCCACCTCCCCTGACGCAGAAGCAACCTTCCCCAAACTGCCCTGCCTCCTCACCCTCTTCCCCATCGCTCTGGAGGGACCACACTCTCCCGCCCTGAGGCTTCTCCAAGACAGCTAGTCAAGCATCAGGGCTCGAGTGTGACTGGCCTAGCACAGCAAAAGGCAGGAAACTGTTTTAAAAGCGAAGTACTCCATGGTCCTCAGTATTAAACGACCACTCTCTAGCCTTGTTGGCCCCTAAAATGGATGGCCCTGCCTTTCATGAACTCAAGAACTACATCAATGATAGCTGCCAGATGCACAAAACGAAGAGCATCATCATTGGCTCTGGATTATACATGTAGAAGTAGTTGAGCTGGAGAACATTCTGTTGTGTAATTTATGCCACAATTAAAGAAAATAATAATTACATGAAGACCAGTGAGTACAAGAAGAAAATGTTCTAAAATCGATTGTACTCATAATTGTACAACTCTTCTTCACAGGACTGAACGACTGAATTGTATGCTATACAGAGGAAGTGACAATAAAACTGTTTTGTTTTTTTAAAAGGCTGCTGTTAGATGATGACTTCCATTTAAGGCAGCGGTTCTCAACCTGTGGATCGCAACCCCTTTGGGGGCTGAACGACCCCTTCACAACAGTAGCAATTCATAACAGTAGCAAAATATCAGTTATGAAGTAACAACAAAAATAATGTATGGTGGGGGGAGGGGTCACCACAACATGAGGCACTGTATTAAAGGGTCGCGGCATGAGGAAGGTTGAGAACATTGAAAGCATCCTGCCCAATTGACAGCAATTGAGAAAAGTGAGCCAAAGCCCTGTAACCAACCCAAACAGCCCTGCTCCCTCTGGGCCACCTGGCTCTGCACCACCATTCCCCCTGAGGGCTGGGGGCTAAGACAGATGTGCCCAGCAGCCCCCTACGAGGACACCCCCAAACAGAGCGAACAAATGACCCAGCACTGCGAGCCCGGAAGTACATCACAGACATGAAAGCAGAAGAAAAGAGAGACCTCAAAGCCTTGCTCTGGAGGCAGGAAGCCTCCCTCTTCCAGGCAAGCAGTCAGTCTTTGTGAGAAGAGGCAGTGGCCAGAGAAGCAGGAGCTTCCCCCCACCCCCATTCCCGCTGCTAAGAGACAGATGATGCTCCTTAAACTCACAACAAACCAACCTCACTGCCATACTGCCATCGCGTTGACTCTGACACACCCAGAGCCTATAGGGTAGAGAACGTTCCCTGTGTTTCCGAGGCTGCAGATATTTGGGGGAGCAGAAAGCCTCACTACCCCCACCCCCAAGTGACTGGTGGGCTTGAACCATTGACCGTGTGGTTAGCAACCCAACATACAACCTACCATCGGAGCTCTTAGGCGTCTTAGTTGGAGGCAAGCCCTCATCGGACCTTCCCTCTCGCGTTAGGTGAATAAAAAGAGAGGGGCTACTCTCCTCCTCCAGAGAGGTGTGCTGTTTATGACAAATACTCCCTCTGGTTCTGCCTCCCCTGCCACTAAACTCCCTAGATGCACTGGGCACAACTCAGACGTAGTCATTCATCCTAGGCAGTGTTCCAGATGGCATTTTCATCAGCAAGTCTTCCCCCTAGGCAAATTCAGTTTTGTTCTGAAATGGTCAATGGATGCACAATGTCTAGAGAACCTTTTTTCCTTGTGGGGGGAAACTTTCAGAGAGCCAGTGGCACCATTGTTAGAATATGATTTCTATGTTGAGTATCTTTAATCTCAAACTCTATCTAACCGCTGTTATGCTGGGTTTATTCAACTCATTTGGGGGCAGGGGAGAGGGAAGCAAAACTGCTTCCGTTTTGACAGAAGGAAAAAATGCACCTGGACCCCAAAAAGGCGGCCAGGCACTCTTCGATAACTCTTTTAGGTTTCCCAAGCCAGACAAGTGTCCCAAGAAGGGCACGGCCTGGTGTGTCTCTCTCAGTTAAAAGAAATGACCCATAACAATTACTGGGACATGACCAAACAACAGTGTTGTAACAATCAAGCAAGTTATCATTTGCGAATAAATTCTTTGTAATTAAGCAGTGTGCTCTTTATAAAGGGAATTGAGTGGGCGAGTTAAAAGAGTTAAAACACATTCTTAGGCCATGGGAAAAATAAGCAAATGCTTTTTGACTAAGCTCAAATTTTTAAGTTTACTATGTTCCCCTTAAGCACTCATGGGTCTCTCCAGCCCTGTCTGTTGTGCAGAATGGATGAGCAGAATTTCTCAGCAAAGAATTACACTGTGTGAGTCATGATTCACTCATCTCTCTGCGTTACGGAGGCCTGAGCAAGCTGTGGCAAAGGCTAACGCAGGCCTGTAAGTGTCTGGGTTGTGAACGCCCAACTTAGGGACAACTCCAACGGTTGTCCGTAAGTGTTATGGGAGCATGCCCTCTCTTTGAAACCAGTGACCCAACCCCTGCTCACAGCAAATTCTTCATCACGATCACCTTCACACTGCACGTGCAGATGGTAAATCACTGGAGAAAGTTTGGGGAGCCTTTGCTTGCAGGACAGGAAGGCTAAATTAAGAATGAGACACACTTATTCCCACTTACCTACAAATTTCACTTAAAGACACATGTAGGTAACAGGCATCATTCAAAACCTGGGACCTATCGGTGATTTTATTTCCTACTGTCAAGCTCCGCTCAGTTTTAGGTATACAGTAAAGTGACCAGATTTTAAGCAGGACACCATTGATGGGGGGGTGGGGGGCTTGATTAAAAATTCGGTCTATATGGAGCAACAAAAATTTTCATAGAATGCAAGAATAGTATTGTAATATATTTATTTTAATTTTAAAATGCTGCGGGACGTTGTTAAATTGTTAGAAAGTGGGACACCTGGTTAATTTAGTATATAGCCAACTTGGCAAATAAACTGTGTGTATGAAAGAGACCTGCACTCATTTCGCATCAACTCCTCACAGGGGCTCAGCACACTCTATGAGCATTTCCCATCATAAGTCAAGTACTTACTTCGGGGTTCCCGGGGTCCGTCCACCGTAACTTTAATAGCTCTGTGATAGGTGGCTACTTGGGGAGGATTAGTGAAGACAGTTATAGTCAAGGTGAAACTCTTGCCTGTAGAGGGAAAAGGGGGGAAATCCACAGTGAATATCAAAAGATAGTACAGATGACAAATTTCACTTACAAAACTCTGGAGAGGTAAGGAAATAAACTAAAGTGATCAGATTTTAAGCGGGACACCATTGACAGGGGGAGGAGGTTCTTGATTAAAAACTTGGTCTATAGGGAGCAACAAAAATGTTCATAGAACACAAAAACAGTATTGTAATATATTTACTTCAATTTTAAAATGCTGTGGGATGTTGCTAAATTGTTAAAAAAAAAAAAAAAAAGCAGGACGTCTGGTCACTTTAAAATAAACACTGTGCAGAACCCCTCATTCTAATTGGAAATCAGAGCGTTAATAAACCCATGCCTGGAGTGACAGACTCATTCCTCTGGGCTGCACTGCCACAAGGAGGTTCCAATCCCCAACCCCACACCTCACCCACCCACCCAAAGCTTAGTGGCAACAGTTGTCATGAGAACAAAAACCTACTTGGGGGAAACTCTTTCTCTCAGCAGGGCTTAACCAGTCCATGGACCCTGGCTGAGAATCAGCATGTCCTGCCCAGAAAGAGGACCTCGCAGTTTAACAAGAGTCCCAGGTGAGTTTGAAAGATCCCCTGGGAGCCCTCCAAGATCCCCAAACTCACTGCCATTGAGTCGATCGCAGCTCAGAGTGACCCTACGGGACAGAGTAGATATGTCCCTGTGGTTGTCAAGGCTGCAAATCTTTACAAGAGCAGAAAACTTCATCTTGTTCCTGTGGAGTAGGCTGTTGGTTTTGAACCGCTAACCTTGTGGTTAACAGCCCATCTCATAACCCCTTACACCATCTGATTTCCTCTCAAAGATTCCCCAGGTGAGCCTTGCAGGCATGTGTATACATAAGAAGCATGGGGCATCTTTTAAAATTATAGACCTGGGTGGAACTACAAATTCTCAGCAGGGAGTTGAAGGGGAGAGAACCGGTTCAAAGGCCTGCCTTTCGGTCTTCCCCACCGTGAGGAACACATCCAACCACAGACAATCTTAGAAGTCTTTATTTAGGATGAGGTCATGACCCCCTCAAAGAACAATAGTAAATCACTGTTGATTATGTTATTTACTTCACATGGCTTCAGCATTGCATTTGCTTAACTGCACTACAATAAGAAGATGAAAGAGGAAAGTTCTTATGGGAATCATTTTAACAGGAGCTGGTGTCTCCTGTCCTGGCCTTAATGTGCCTGTGGTATGATGATGATTTCATCATTACTGGAACAAAGATCTCCTCCTCCTTGCTCAGCCCTCCTCGAACATGCATCCCTGCTGGTAAATCTTGAAAGAGCTCCCTGACAGTGACTTATTTTTTTGCTAAATGTTCATGGCATCTCCTGATACAAACGTGCATTTACTTTTAGCAGCACGCGTGTGCTTCTTGGGAATATTACATCTGCTATTTCAAATTAATGACCGAAAGGCGATGAATACAGGAGGAGGAGAATAGAGAAGGGGGGTAAAAAAAAAAAATGACAGGGCAAAGTAGGATAACACATTTGAATGTTTGCTTTCCACCCCCTGCCCCTCCAGAAGATACCAGACTCTGTTACACAGACTCACTGACAGTTGTAATCAGTTAGATTTGCAACGGTTAGTCATGTCAGATAGTCAAAACTGCAAACTGTTACAAGACAGGAAGAGGTGGGCGTGAAACAGTGACTCAGTAAAACATTCAGCAATCCCAGGCCAGAGCCCTAATGTAGTCGGCTCCTCTTACAGGCCTTTAGAAAGCCCGTTTTGTTTTGCTGTGTTTTCTGGTTAGACTCTTTTTTTCCCTTAACTGAAAGCCGGGGCTATTAAATCAAATCACAAATCTTAGGACAGTGTGTAGCAATACAGAATTTAATGCAATCTTTTCAAAGCTTAATAAGGAACAGGTTATAGTCAAAGCTTAATGGAGAACAGGTCTTTGGCTGTCAAGTCTTGTGAATGGGTTTTCTTTTCAAATCAGACCATGCAAGTTCCTAAAAATCTGTTTAAGACACACATCACAGGTTACTGAGTATATGTAGTTTTCAGTCTTGTTGAGCCAAGAGAATGCAAAAGTGGGAAAGAAAAGATAGGCCTGGGGAGGCAGGAGGAGTAGCGTCCAAGTCCCCAGAGCTGTCTAAGTATTGGAATCACTTGGAGATCTGGTGCAACTCCAGTTTGCTGGGCTCCTCCCCGTGGAGATTCTGATGCATCTGGTTGAAAGAGTGGGGGCCCCAGGATCTGTAAGTTCACGAGATCCCCAGGTGATTGCAATGATCAGTCAAATTTAGGAGCCCAGCAAGTGCGCACAGATGAAAAGGGATGAGAAACCTATCAGGTAAAGGTTATATATTTACATGATCTCATTCACTTCTCCCCAGGATGGTCTCCGGGTGCTTCTCGTTGGACACATGAGGAAAGTGAAACCCAGAGAGACTTGATAACTCTACCAAGATCAAACCACCCATAAGGACAAGATCAAGGCTGATTCTAGGATTTTAGACCCTAAAATTAGAGCTCATTCTTTTTTCTTTTACAATGCCTATGTACCCCAAAAGATTTTTCTTCAATTAATAGATGTTTTATTTCTAAGTAAGTCCCAGTCGGTTCCATTGTGTCCAACCAACAGTAAACACAAAGGGACTAAGGTCGTATTTGTCCAAGATAATGGAAGCATCTATTCTTAAAGTATTAGAACTGTATCATGTTCAATGCCCACCTGCCATGGGCACTGGCTATGACATGGATTTAAGAGGATTTTTCAGAAGCTGACTCTCATGCCTATCTTTCTAGTCTGAGTCTGGAAGTGTCCTTGAACCCAGCCGGAATCCAAACAACACACACACACTTCCACAGATCGGCGTTAGTGGTTGTGTAGCAGATGCACCAATTGGCACAAAACAGAACCTAGATCTCCCCCCAAGGGAAGGTGAGACTTGTACCAGTAAAGTTCCACTGCCCCTGTTACCAATATCCTTCTCAAAATCACTCCAGGACACAACAGAACTGCCTTTTGCAGGCTTTCAAGAATGTCGAGTCTTTACAGGAGTACAAAGCCTCAACGTTCTCCTGCTGAACTTGTGGTTAGCAGTCTCAAACGTAACCATTAACCTCTAGAACCTGGCCATGAATTTACCCAAACTTGCTCTGAACATATTTCCATTTCAGATTGTGACAATTTAACTAGACTCTTTAAAGTCATCTAAGCTTCGCTCGCAGCAAAGCCAAATTCAAGGAAATGCCTCGTGTAGGAATAAACAAACATAAACAAACAAAAATTCACCTTCAAATACAGAGCAGCCAAATGCTCAAAGCAGAACCCATTTTCCTAGAAAGATGTCTTTTACAAAGAAGTGGCTTGGGGATGGGGTGGGAGGGACAAGTATTTAAGTAGGTAATCTTCTAAAAGCCAAATCTTAGATTCAAGATGTCCTTTAACAGCTCAAACAAAAGCCAAGAAGATTCCTTCCACTTCTTTTTGCCTCCTCAGAAGAAACATGTACTGGGTATACTCAAGTATAAGCCGGCCTAAATATCAGTCAAGGCACCTCATTTCACCATAAAAACTGCATTAAAAATATGCTGGAAAAACTCAGCTTATATGTGAGTACCTACAATATGTAATATTGAAGAAACCTTCAGGAACTACCCTACAACTCAGGAAGTATAATCACATATTCCGAAGGCAAGCATTGAGGTGGGTATTCATGATTTTCTTCAAGGAAAAAGATTTTTCCCCCCCAAATCCCACTTTTTAACAATTTCCATAACTAATTAAAAAACACAGGCCTTTACACTTAACAATGCAGGCTCTTCCTTAGGGAGTTAGCGCACACAAGGCAACTGCATCTTCTCTACGCCCTCTCAGAGTGAGTTCTCCAATATGTCCCAGGGAACTGTCATTGACAGGCCATTCCAGCCTATTCCGGAGGTTGACCAGAGATTGGGGAAACAGGCATTACATCCTAAATTGACATATGTGCATACTCTAGATACTGTAGCCCCTTATAACTACTTGTAAATTAAAAGTAGCACATGTCGAATCCTGGTCACAATGGGGGCGGGGGGATCTAATGAAAAAATTACAAATTCTCATAAACTCTAGACATTCTGGGTCCAGCATGAGTAGATGAACTTTGGAAATACTGGCCCTAAAATCATTTTCAAACCTGAAACAAGAACTATCCCCCCGTTTAGCTTGGTCAGCAATGTCTGTCTTGAGCACTGCACTTTTTCCAGAATGATACACCTGACAACAGCAACTGGGGAGACTGGACAGGACCTCAGGAGCCATGGGACAGCCTGGTCACACATCAGCCTGCCAACTACGAGCTCTGCCTTTCCCTCCGAGGGACAAAGACGACATTCTCCAATCTCATCAAAAGTGATGGTCTCAAAAAAAAAAAAAAGTGATGGTGTCACACACCTTCAGGGGTAATGAGACCCTGCCTTCTGGGGTCACCAAGAGCCAGCACTGAGTGGATGGCAGTGAGGTTGCTGGGTTATTTTATTATTTTGTTTGTCTTATGTCAATGAGGATATCACCAATGCCACCAATATCACCAATGCCACTCAAAGGCACAAAGAGAGACTGTTGAACAGGTTTCTATTGGGTTGCGGATATTTTCAACAACTACCAGATAAATAAAATGTAAAAAATCATAGCAACAGCAGCAGACCAAAGTCACACCCCTGATTTCCAAAGGAAGCAAGCAGGCCAAGAAAATTCAAGGACCAAAATCATTCTACTGACTTGCTGACCCGTGTCGAGAAGAAAAATGGAGGTGTGTAAAAACTCTAAGCACACGTTTCAAGGATGCTCTTCTTCATTCCAAAATCTTTCTAAAGCCCTGTCCATCCAGCAACTCCTGGAACTGGAGTCCTTGTGATGAGGCTCCTCGACACAGTTCTGATTTCTGAGAGTTTAGCGTTCTACCGGTGAAAAGGAACAAAGAAGTCCAATATTTGTGGAACTGGGCACTTTATTTTTCAATGTTACTGAAAATAGAAGGGGGGAAAAAGAATTGAAAAGTAAACAGAATAATAACAGCCTGCTGCTCGTAACAAGAGCAATGTAGAAGCGAAGGAACTGGAAAGAGATTGTGACATAACAGGTCAGCAGCACAGGCAGGTGGAAAGGTGGTCTCTTATTATTTAAATTGGCCCTCTTATTTCTAAGAGTGGTCTCTGTCTCTCATCAATGTTCTCTGACGTCTTTCTCTTCTTCCTTTCAGTATGGTCTTGCAGTTTCTTTGCATACAATGTCAAATGAATGATATAAAAATCATAAGTGATAAATCAATTTTTCTTTCTCTCCTCACTTGCTTCCCTCCCCCCCCTCCCCAATCTATGTCTCGAAGACAAGTCTGGACCAATTTCTCCATCCTGCCTCTGGCAGCAGACTGTAGCATTTCAGATCCTCCACCAAGTCCCAGCTGCTTCAAAGGAAAAATCCTACTTTCTTCAGTTAAGATCATAAGAAATATAGGGGGAGGGGGTCAGCTCTGTTTGGACATAATTACACTTCATCAAAAGAAGCTTTCTTCATCTTCCATGCGTGAAAAGTCTGCAAGCAGTTAAGTCTGTCTTTTTTTTTTAAATATAAAAATTGCTATTTGGGAAACCAGCCAAAGCTCAGAAAGCCAATATAGTCAAACAGTGCACACCCTTTGTTTCTCTTTGAAGTTCCTTAAATAAATATGTTGAGGGTTTACAAAGTACACTATCACTTTGCCATAGTTTCTACCCAGATTGGTCAGAGAAATGCATGCAGCATCCATGGACGGCAAAAGCAAGGTAAATGGAAACACGAGCTAGAATCTGTCATGTAAAATAAAGGCTAGCCCCGCATCCTCTGCATGCTAGCATCCATTATTTCTGGAAAAATCAATTTAATATTAAACAAGATAATCAATGGAGCTGAGAGCTACAGGTAAAATCATCCCGGGCAGCTTGTCTCTTTTATGCCTTATTGAGTGGGCTAGAAGGAATCTAACATACAATTCAATCGTTCGATATGATACATCAATTATTATAAGAGAAACTTTCATTATACTGGACCCTCCACCAAGAAATAAGAAAAAAAGAATTAGTATGCACATGTGAACTGCATGTGCACACACAGGCACACGCACACTGGAACGTGTACACACATTTAAAACCTAATTAGTCAGGGTTAAGATAGGTTTGTGTGTTTCCTCTTAATGAGGGGAGCGGACCTGATTCAGAGATAACGCCTTAGTTTTCCCTCTGCGAGAGGTTGTCAGTCCCCGTTTTACTGCAAACCACTTTTCAATGACAGTATCTCATTAGCATGCACCATTTCTTTTTGCTAAGTTAAAAAGTACAACTTCTTGGCCTCGTTCCTAGAAAGTAAACTTAAACTACTCATCGGAAACAGCCTTGCTTGAATTTCCCTTATCAGGTTTTTACAATGGTAATAATTTGCCATCTGATCCAAACTGAAGAGTAACGATTGGACCTGTTTTAAGAACTGGGCTCCTCATTTCCTCATCCGACACTGGGCTCCCGAGACTACAGTGAGCTTGATGACCAAGTCTATTTCATCTCAGCCCTGTATTTTGCTTCTATGAAAAGGAAAGGTTAAATTTTTTTTTTTTAATTAACACAAGATTTCTAAATAGGTGCCTGGCTCTTAAAAGTTCCCCTAGAGAATAAAGAAGTAAAAATTGAAATATTGGTTTTCTTAAAATTTTTTTTTGTTTTGCTCTTTTAATTAACCTCAAAGATTAAGCAGCTGTGAAAGCCCTACAAGCGAATGCTCTCCCTTTTAGGATCCTTAAGAACTCTTAATAGATGAGTTCAGGAGAAAGATGACGCTCCCATTACCGTCTCAGACACTCAGCAGGCAGTTCAGCTCTGTCCTCCCGGGTGACTGGAGTCAGACGAGCTCGCCGGCAGAGTGCGAGGCTGAGTGAATATATGATGACCAGGGATACAAATGTTGAAACCCGTAAACTGTGCGGGAACACTTAAGAGTCCCAGCATTCCTCTGTCGAGGCAAGTTGATAGGGTCATTCTCACCTACGTAACACTCGATTTAGTGAAATTTAAAAATGAAAATAAAACCTTCAATAACAAAAAAAAATGTTATTTTTACACAATCTTCTTAGAAGACTAAACAAAGTCCTATAGAGGTTACCTATGTGGGGGGGTGAAGACCGTCATGCCGGTGTTCTTGTAACAAATTAGAGAAGAGCTGGGTTTGAGTCCATACATGTATTTTCTTTCCCCTTTGCCACTCAGTGGCTGTTACTCCATACACCTCATTCAGAACTGCTCTTTCTCTGTCCATCAGATGAAGGGCCTTTAAAAAGCTGGTTGATAAATGAAATTGAAAGGCAAGGGCATATTTCCACTGCCGTTTTGAAGCCGCCCCCCCCCCCCGCCCTCATTATGCTCACACCCAGTGAGACCAGGACCAAGCTCTTCTGAAACCTGTTTGAATTTCCAGTATCAACTAGCAACCGGGAGGGCCTCCACTCTCATCTGGGCGTACATCGCTAAAACCTTCAGGAGTTCTATTCCTTCAAAGTGGCTGATATGTATATAAAAGCATCTGTATTTCACCCGGGGATCCTAATGTGGTTCTCTTCCATGGTCAATAGTAGAAAGTGGAGACCTACCTCGTCCACTGCGGCCCACAAATCTCAGATCGTTGAACCTTGCTACTTGGTTTTTCATGACAGCAGAGGCATTCCGGAGTTCAGCAGAATAATTTTCATCGTTACCCGCCATGACAGTCACCACAGTCCCATCTGGTACCTCTCCGAGGGCTACCACCTACATAACACAGGAAACACAGCAGCAATAATGTCACATCAGAAAAGCTGGGGGAAAAAAGCAAAAGACCCGGAGTATATTCTCATCAGGAAGGAGGTTCTTATCAGGACGTGGTGCACCAGTCTGGCAATGGCAGACAGAAAGGTGGCCTCTGCTCCCAGGCTCTGGGGCCACTTCAAACAGACCAGTGTTCCAAGGTCCACCCATTTCAAAGGCAGGCGAAAGCTGCCTTCAAATGCTGTTGGAGCCTTCACAGAATGCGTGTATGCTTTTATTAGATCCCCATGTTCCTGTGTCCATAGGCATTATGCCACAGAAGGAGAGGTGCGGACTGACTGCCTTGCATGAATGAAGGCACTGCCTGTCTGCAGCCTGGAGAGCCCTAAGGTGTGGCCTCATCCAGATCACTGGAGGAAGGGCAGAGTCTGGGCAGCTAGACGGGGGAAACTTGTAGGGGTACTTGGTGTCCTCAGACACAGGATAATGTCCAAGTCTTCACTCCACCTCCTGGCTTGGAGCTAGCTATTCAGCTGTAATCGCACTACATGTATTTCCTGAATGTCCATCCTGCTCATCTGACCTCATCAAGAAGGACTACACTCTGGTGTGGGGCAGAGAGATGTGCCACGGTGGAAATTATCCGTGAGTGGTATTGACAAGCACGCACACTTTTAGTCACACTTGGATTGGCCTCCTCCATCATCACCAGTTCGCCTGGGGCAGATTAGGGCTCAGTAAAGATGCAGAGTCAATGTGGAGTGTCATAAACATTCTTCCCAATTCCCAGGCTATGGATTACACCTTTAACCTGGATTAGTTACCTTGCAAATGTGTGCCCTGAGCATCAGGAATCTCAGTAATAGGATGTTGGTGAAGATCCTCCCCTGTCATGTCGAAATCAAGTATCTTTAGTTCATTTCCTAGATCCTTATTAATCCTTCCTTTCAACTCACTTCCAGGGGAATATAGTCAGATGATTTCCATTGCTGTCTTTCTCAGTTCCCAGGTAACCGAATAACTAAGCCATGGCTCCGGCTAAAGCAGTGTTCCACTCGGGGACAGTAACACCTATGTGAACTCGAGTACAAACTTCTCCTTTCTAAAGTGATGCTGGTGGCAGAATGGTTACTTGTTGAGCTGCAATTCCCAAGGTCAGAAGTTTGAAACCACTCGTTAGGGAAAAGATGGGGCTTTCTATTCCTATAAAGAGTCACCATCTCAGAAATCCACAGGGGCAGCTTTACACTGTCCTATGGGGTCTCTGTGAGTCGGCGTGGACTTCACGGCATTGAGTTTGGTTTGGGTTTGGAATCTAATGTCAGACCCTTCCTCTACCAAGACTCCCATAAAGCAGACCTCAACACGTAACCCCATGCTCTCAATAAGCTTTGTACATGCTCTCAGGAGAACAAAATTCTCAGTGTGAGACAAAAGTAACACAACTATAAGGAGCCCCAGGGGTGCAAAGATTAAGGACTCGGCTATTCACCAGCAGTTCCACGTGGGGGGAAACCTGAGGATGGGCAGGTCTGCTTTGTCACACCTGTCCCTCTGAGTGAGACCCGAATCAGTGGCACACAAGAGCAGCAGCAGCGCTATGTTCTAGTGCTGAAATGCCACCATCCAGAAACCCTACTCCAACACCCCTCTCTCACAGCCTCTGCTCTAGCCAGGGAAACCACCAACCAAACAAGAAACTTGTTGTTGTTCTTTTCTTTAAATCTCTCTTCTCCTTAACTGTTTCTGAATGTCACTCCTTCCCTGGTGGGTTTCCAAGCATGCAAATCTTGACCAAAAAGACACTTCATCTTTCTCCCAAGGTGGTTTCAAACAGCTCGCCTCGTGGGCATCAGCTCAACTCTTAACCCACTATGCCACCAGGGTTCAAGTCACTATCAAAAGTGTTCCTTAACTTAAGCTAGCACCTGCTTTGTACAGCCTGGTTATTCCAATATGCATATACACCCTTGTATATGCCTCAAGGTTCCTGGAGCAATGGAATTGAAAGATGACATTTTTCGTGAACTTTTGAAGCCCCTTCGTATTAATGATCTATACACACTTCCTTTGATATACTAGCCCAAAGCTGAGCGATTCCTGCCACAGAGTTTCCATTAGGTTAGGCTAGATTAGCAGCTCAAAGAGAGAAGAGCCTCTAGACATCTTCACTACTGTGCTCCCAGCTCCCCAAACAGCATCCAGCCCACCAAGTCTTGAAACCAAACCTAAAGAACACAGTAGGGCTGTTCCTGTTGACCTCTGAGATGGTAACTCTTTACAAGCGCATCAAACCTCATCTTTCGCCCGCCTAGCCCACCGAGTATGATCATTTTTATTTTTAATAACTAAATGTATGTATTCCATGAAGAGTCCCCCATCCACAGCCACCAGTCTGGTGCCCCCCATGAAAAAAACTTGGAGAGAAAACTAATTCAGGTTGAATCAACAGCCTACACAAGCAGCAATGTGCCCTTGTTCCAAACTACTTTTCTGAAACGTTTTTCTATCTGAGAGATTATGTCAGCTATCCTTTACCTAGAGGCTCTGATTGCTTGGGCAGGGTGGGGAGGTGGGCACAAATGAGGTTTGGGGAGTGTAACCCCATAGACTGCTATCTGTAAAGTCAACTATAAGAACCACCAACCAAGCACTCACTGAGAGAAAAAGGAAGCTGATGAGGCTCTCTGCTCCGGTCGACATTTACAGCTTTAGAGCTCGCCCAGAGGAAGGTCATTCTCAGAAGGGACTAGACAGCAGAAGGTAGGGAGCCTTTTATCCTCTCCCTGGTGTAGATACATATGCTTCTCCAGTGGAGACATCTCCCCGGTCAAGGGCGATGCCTGGAGTATGAGAATTCCTCCCAGGAGTCCAACAGCCCTGCCTGCTTGAGCTGAGGATAGGTACTGGTGTACAAGCAAGAGGGGGAGTCACACCCAGGGCCCAGTGTTTGGATGCCAGCCAAGAAGTCAGCAATTGGAACCCACCAGCAAAGAAAACTGCGCGGCAAGCATGCTTCGTGGCGAGTTCTAGCCCTGGGAACCCTCAGAGGCAGCTCTTCACCCTACAGAGCCGCCATGAGCCAGCATTTCAGCCGACATCCTGGGCCGAGAGACACCTCGGATGGAAGCAATATGTCTTCCAACTTTGCAGTGCCCCAAACCACAAACATTTGGAAATGCTGAAAGAACGGACTCCTTTTGCCAGTATTCATCTGAATTGCTGGCTTTCTGTACACTCAGCATATTGTGTTTTAACACCTGCTGTGTGGCTTTCGATGTCAAAACTAAATATGTAACCAATAAGCATATTCATGAAGGCAGAAGGAAATCGGCACTGTTCAAAAGAGAATAAAGGTCCCCCAAGTTTAAGAGGCCCACTTTCCCCTCCACTTCTGCAAAGATCTCACACAAGGGCCAGCACCTCCAGGAACCAGGGTTCCTGAACACTCGTTACAAATTAGAAAAACTAAGAATTTGTTCTTCCATTAGAAATAGGAAGAGGTGTTCTGTCTTGTTTTGTTTTGTTTTTGATGCGTGTAAATGTAGAAGATGCTACATGAATTAAGAGGGAGCCCTGGTGGTATAGTGATTACGCACTGGGCTTGGAGCTCAGCAGCTGGAAACCGCCAGCCAGTGCCAGGGCGAAAGGGCAGGAGCTCCTTCTCCTCTCACAGAGTCACAGCGGCAGGAGCTCACGGGGCAGTTCCACCCCGAACGACAGGGTCGCTATGACTCAGCATGGGCTAGATGACAATGAACTGGGTTTTTCAGTTCATGAAATAAAGCGGCGCCACATAGCTTTCGTAGGTCCCAGAAACTAACCGAGTGTCTGTTCTGACTCAAGTCTGGTGTGTGCTAAACATGGACTCTGACCTCTGAGCATCCCTCCTCCTCTCCTTCAGGTCCTGAGGTGTTCTCTGGTGGTGCAGCGCACTCGAGGATGGCTGTGAGCTTTTACTCGTTTGGCTAGGTTTCAGAAAAGGAAAAAAAATCAAGAAATCTGCCCCATTATAAAAGTTTTCAAGAGCTCTGGGACATTATTATTTTACTGCATATTTTTAACATAATGGACTTTTTTTTTACTTTTTCAGTTAGAAGAAAAGGAAAATTGGTTCAATATGGGAAAATATGAAAGAGAAAGATTCCCTCAGAGTAAAATACATAAATTCATTTTACTCTGCTTAAGCAGTTGAATAATGACCCCATTAAGTATTGTATGTTTTACGTATGACATTTAATAACACAATAAATAGCTCATCACAAGTTGTGTGAGTCTTCTATGAGCCTTAGGCCTGGGCCTGGGAGAAAGAAAACAATATGAAAAAGAAAACTCCTTCTAACACCATGTAGTGACAGCCTCGCTTGGCATGGCTGAGTTCTAGTTTTAATGGTTCTCCATGTTGGGGTTTAATTCTTCCTCCTCCTCCTCCTCTTTCCTTTCCCTCTACCAAATCAGAGTGCCCAGTGTTTCTCTGAGGAAAATAAAAAGGGGTGAGGATGTACTGCATTTGACTTTATGTCGATATAAAATATGTTTCCGGGAGGGGGTAGTGTTTTGGTGGGGTTTTTAAAATAAACCTCTGAGGTTAAAAAAGTTTCCCTTGGAGATTCTCGACTGTGTTTATCTAAAAGTAAACCAAAGCATCAAGAAATTTGACACATCTCATCCACACCAAACCCAAGCAATAGAAAAAAGCCTTTAACCGAGTACAGTAAGTGGTCTGCAAAATCGCTGTTCTAACTAGTTAGGCAGAGGTATGCATTAACATGTATCTCCATATTACTGATACAAAAGCACTGCTCTGCAGAGAAAATCTTAACAAGGAAATATAAGTGCTTTTAGAATATTAAATCTTGAAGTCCACAATTCATCATGAGAAAGGGGTAAGTCATTTCCTGTCCTGACACCTCAGAAGAAAGAAGTTCCTTTCTTCAGCCCATCTCACTATAACTAGTGTTAGGATCACAAGAAATAGTGCGTGTACAGCATAAGCTGAAGGGCTATGTAACACTGGAAATGCTATTAAAATTTTGTACGGGACCCTTTAGGACTGTAACTGTGAATTACTCTAAACGCAAAGCAATGGAGAATTAACTCCGACCCATAAAATTGTTTTGCGGTCTTAGAATATGGAAGTTAAAATTGCCTGTGACATTTCCAGGGACAGAATGCTAGTCTTAACTAATCAATTACTCTTGCAGGCCAATGTCATTTGGCACCTTGTACTTATAGTACAATTGAAACATAATTATTTTTCAAGATAGAATCTGATCGAATCTTTCTTTGTATTCAAAAGAAAGGTGAGGTAGTAATTGTAAAGGGCCAAGATTTGATTCTATGATAATTTTTAAAGAATTTGAAATTGATAAGCTATTATTAAGAAGTCCCAACTAATATTACAGTTAACTTTTAAAATTTATCCCCCAAATCCAAAAGGATTATTGGAGGGGGTTGGGTGATGACAATATAATGTGTCATTCTACAGTTTTTCAAAACAGATGTCAAAGAAATAAATTTTGTTGGTAATGTGTTTCAATTAGAAAGCTGACTGACATCATTTCATAACACTTTACCATTTTGATAGAATGCAAACAGCCAAGCCAAGGGGAAGAAATAATACCACATTCCTCCTATAGCTGTTTTCAAGTATGTCTTTCTAAAACAAATTTAAATATCGATTTCCCATCTAAAAGCACTTGTTCAGATTTCAACCTCAAAATGTTTAACTTTCAACAAAATGTATTGTACTTAAAGGCATAGTACAAAAACTTACTTTACACAACTTTTAAGTTGTTACTATTTGCATAAATTTGCTTAACAATGCCTATTGGGTTTAATAAGGTTTCAAAAGGTTTAATTAATAATACCACCCAGACACACTGCTAAGGAGTCTGAGCAGCCTGTAAGAGCAGAAAAGGACTAGTCCATAGAGTTTCCAAGACTGTAAATGATGGAAGCAGACTGACACAGCTTCCATACCCCCCACCCCACCCCACCCCACACACAGCCGCTGGGGGGTTCCAACCACCGGTCTTTTGGTGAGCACTTAATCACTGTGCCACCATCTGGGCTCACCAAGTTTAATGCATTTCCGAATATGGGGTTTCATTCTTTAACAATGCCAGGAGAACACACGATACTGGTACATATGTAGTCCAGTGTTCTCTAACTTAAAACAGCACAATAGACTTCCACTACTTTTAGTTTTAAAAACATACATCTGGACTTAAAATTTCTGCATAGAGTCTCAGCTTGAAGCTATTTAAAGACACTGCATTATGAACCCTGAACACCAGGCTTCAGAGTGGCAATGCTGACAGGCTCCTAACTATAGGGATGCTACCGGAGCTGGGCAAACACGCTCTCCCCACTCTTTCAACCTGTCAACCAGTGACCTGAATTTGCAAGTTGTGCTTTTTTTGTCACTAGAATTATCTATGAAAGAAAGGATCCGGGATGCTCTAATAGTAAGTCTTAACTATTTTAAGCTTTCAGTGAGATACACCTGAAAGAAATGTTAAAAATATCTATTTCCATTTCCTTGACACCTGGGGGAACTGAATATTTCAAAACTGCAGAAGACCCTTGTTAAAAATACAATGCCAATAACCAGCTTTACATGTTTTAAAGGTGCTGAGGGCTTTTTGCTTGTTTGGGGGTAGTTTGCATTTTTACATCCATCTACTACTGCAAGCCAGGTCAAGCTAGATGAATTACTTTTTTTATACAATCCCAAAACAAGATCTGATGGACCAAACTAATGCTGATATCTTCACACCACACATGGTAAATATCATTTTCAAGGACTACCTTAAAGTAACGTATCAAAACAGTTTATCTAACAAATTCATTTCTGAACTCTGTAACTCCAAAGCTCAGGGTCATAGACATAAAATGGTAACTGTGTTGATATGAATGACAGACTTCCCAACATTTTAGTTTTGTAGACTTTATGCGTGTTTTAAAATGCATTTACCTATCTCCTATCTACTCAACAACACTTAAATTTATTTTATACTTAGCTCTAAATATAAGATAACCAGACAGCTGTCACCACTTTTAAAACTGAGACTTCTTTATTATTATTCCTTCATTACAGATGTATTTGATTATGGTGTTAGAGTGCAGTCTACTGCTCTCAGGCTATAATCCAAAAAGTTAGGTTAAAAAGAGGTTGTTTTTCAACATTCAAATGAAAACAATAGAAATATTTGTCAAAATCTGGACAGTCCAAATATTGACACTGTGTTTTTCAGTAGACACACACTTTTTTTTTTAATTGAAGTGATCCCAGTTTCAAGTCACTATTTTAAACAGAGTTGCAAGGACAAGGGAGAGTCGAGTTTTAGGCTTATTCAGTTAATAGGAACTAAAATATCCCATTTACTTGTCCTACAGAATAAAAAAAGAATATGTACTTTTTGTAGTTAACAGCCAGTATGCTTAATAGTAAAGAAAGAGGGAAATAGTGAGAAAAAGTGATAACTTTTTACCAAAACACCTGAGGCCATAATAGCTCAAATAAATTTCATTCTATCCTAGGCACAAAAAAAAACATTCTTTCAATCCAAGACACTCTTGCTCAATGTCAATTTAACATCCAAGTGGTAAGGGAGATTTTTAACAGGAAAAACAGGGTGGACGTTTTTTCCACATCTGCACATTATTTTTAGAAAGGTAAGGACCTACCTTATAACCTACATCACCTGACTTACAGCAGTGTATAGACAAAAATCTGTATTGTTATTCTTTGCTTTTAATCCAAATACGTGATCGGCTTTGTTAAGAGGGAAAGCAAATTTCCATCCTCATATAAGATTCATTTAGAAAATTCTTGACCCTTAGACGACTTGGCCCTTATACCTCTTATAAGTAAATTTACACATATTCTGAGCTTCTAATCTTGCAAGGAAGAAAACATCAACCTACAAAATGGTTGGTTTATAAAAGGAGAAATGTGACGGTTTAAAAAAAAAAAAAACACTTTTTGAGCCAACTACAAAATGAAACTTGCCCCAGAATGCTACATCCCCTTTCCTAACAATTCATTCTGATTTCTGTTCTGATATAACTACTAGCGAGATAACCGGCTCTAATTGACCTGGACTCCTTTCTTTCCACCCCACCCACACACGGAATCTGAATGGGGTGCGTGGGGTGGGGGCGGGGGCGATCAACTGGGAACTGCCAGTGGCCCGTGGGAGTTTGGCCCCAGGGTCCACAATGGAGAAATTGGCAAGATTCCTACTTTTTTTTTTTTTAATTTATTCCTTCCCTCCCCCAAAGCCCAGCTTTTCCAGTCCTCTACCGACCCTTAGACTAGCCCAGGGGGCCCACGCCCACCTCCTCAAGTTCCCAATCGGAAAAAGGGGTAGAGGCTCTTCCCCCCCACCCCCCAGGGCTCCATCCCGGGCGTCTAGTCCTGCGAGTGTGGACGGCCCCATAATCCATCCATCCCCTTCCAACCCTAGCCCGCCGGGCCGCTGGGCCTCCGTCTCCCCCTGGCGAGAGCTGTCCTGGGAAATCTGGACCCGGTGCTGGGCACTCGCCTGGCTTCTAAGAGGGCCGCTGACGCCCCCTCCTCGATCTGCCCAGCTGCAGCCAGCGACCCCACTACTGACACCCGACCTCAAACTAACGGACTGCGGGGGCTGAGGAGACCGTGGGGGGCCCCCGACGTCCCTCCCTCCGCGGCCACGCCACCGCCACGAGCCACCGACTCGCTTCGGAAAGCAGGAGGAGGGGCGAGGTGACCGGGGGGCAACCGTACTTAAAATAACAATAAAGCAAATCTGCAAGATGTCACCTCGGTTTTCAAGGCGGCCGAACCAGAAGACGGGTCTCAGCTTTCCCTCAACCCTGGCGCGGAGCGAGTGCGGGAGCTGGGCCCAGGCGAATAGGGGCGCCCCGAGCCCCCGCCTCCCGCACTGGAGGGCCCGGCGCCCGGGACCGGTTCTCCCCCGCCTCGGGGCGCGCGCGGCCCCGCCTTCCTCGCTCGTAACGGGAACTGACAAGGGGCAGCGAACCGAGCCAATGCCCGGGCCCTGCGAGTCCTCCGCGCCCCCAGTCCCCGAATTCGCCCCCAGTCCTCCGAGCCCAGACACTCCGGGGTCCGCGAGCCGCCGCCGCAGACCTGCCGCGCCCAGCCCCGGGCGCTTACTCCCCCGGAACGTCGGCCCCGAGCCCTGGAGGGACCGGGGCTGCGGGGGCTCCAGGGGGTCTGAGACGGCGCCGCGCCCAGAGGATGGGGCGTTCGCCTGGGAATGGAGGGATGACATGGGGGTGGGCGGACACTGACCCCCAGAAAGGGGCCGCACGCGCTACCCGCCCGTGCCAAGTGGGCCAAGTGGCCGGGGAAGGGGTGCGCGGGTTCCGAGGGCGAGTGCGGGGATCGAGGCCACCTGGGGGAAAGGGGCGGGGTACGGCCAGTCGGGGAGGGGGCGCCTGGGGCTGCCGCAGGGACGGGAGATGAGTCAGGCGAGCGGGTCAGGGCAAAGCCGAAGACTTAACGGGGTGAATGAAGTCCAGGTACAGGGGACCGGGAGGAAGGTTGAGGTGGCTGCGGAGACAGGTGGGAGAAGGGACCAGGGAGGGCTGCCACTCGGGCGGAACCCCTCGGAAGGAGTCTGCGGAGGTGCCGTGGGTCCAGGCTGCCAAGACGGGCGGCTTGGGAGGTCGCGAGGACCCCCGCGTGCAGGTCCCGCGGCCCGGGGCGGAGGCCCGGGGTCAGCCGCTGCCTCTTACCTTGAAGGCCACGGGCAGGGTCTTGTTGCAGCGCCAATGCGAGGGCAGCACGGAGCACAGGAAGTTGGGGCTGTCGGTGCGGACCAGCTCGGCCGGGTGGTCGGCGATAATCTCCACCATGGTGCGGTTGTCGTGCGGCGGCCGCAACCGGGGCACTGCGGCCGCCGCCGCCGCTGCCGCCGCCGCCGCTGCCGCCGCCGCCGCCGCCTCCTGCTGCTGCTGCTGTTGCTGCTGCTGCTGCTGCTGCTGTTGCTGCTGCTGTTGCTGCTGCTGTTGCGCAGCCACCACCGGACTCACGTCGCTCATCTTGCCGGGCTGCAGGCTGCTGGAGGGGGGGCTGAAGCGCCGGCTGGTGCTCGGATCTACGGGAATACGCATCACAACAGCCACAAGTTAGCGAAGTGGCCGGGGGAGGGGGAGGAGGGTGGAAATGAGGGGCGAGGAGGAGGAAATTGGGGGGGTGGAGGCGAGACGGGCGGGCGGGGGTGGGGGGAAGGGGATGAAGGTGATGGGGTTGAGGAGGTGAGAGATCAAGTTCGATGGAGCCGGCTGCTGCAGCCGGGGCGCGGCGGAGTCGCAAGGCTGGCCGGTAGGGCGACCCGGGCGGCGCAGATCGTGGCCCGAGCCTTTGAAACTCCCGGCGTGGCCGCAGCGCGCTGGCGCGGGCTTGCGCTCGGCCCGGGGTCGTCGGCGCCTGGAGTTGGCCGCGTGGAGCGGGATCCCCTGGGGGCTCTGTCTCCTGGGTGCGCGGGCGCACCCCTCCCAGTCCGAGTGTGGCGGTGGAGGGGCGCGGGGTCAGCAGCGCAGCCGCCGAGCCCGCACAGCCGCGCGCTGCCCTCCTCGCCGCGCCGCGCACAGCTGCCCAGCTGCAGGCGTCCGCCCGCCGGTCCGCGCCGCCGCCGCCGCTGCCTCCTTCCCGGCGGCCGCCGCTCGCGCCGCGTCGGCTGCTGGTTCAGAGTCCTCCCGGGGCGGCTGCCAGCCCGGCTCTCCGGCTCGGCTCCTCCTGTCCCTCCGTGCCGGTTCTCTCGCTCACCGCCACCGCTTTACATCCACTCCCCCGCGCCGTGGGCGAGGCCGCCGCGGCCCCCCGCGCCACTAGGTGTCTGTCCCGAGGTAAGTCGCGGGCAGCGGACCGGGCCGTCCGAGCGGATGCTGCTGTCGGAGTCCGCGAATCGCAGCCGCTGCCGCCGCCCGCCGGCCGCAGGAAGGAGCCCCCGGGGCGCCGCGCGCTCGCCGAGCCGAGAGGCGGCCTCGCCTAGGGCAGCTCGCGGGTCGCGCGTCCTTTTGCCGCCACCCCCCAGACCGGGGACCCTTCTCGGCCGGGCGAGATGGAAGCGGAGACGCCGGAGAGCCGCTGATTGATGTGCCTTGTTATTTTTCGTAGTCACTTCAGGAGAGGAGGAAGGAAAATTCTTGAACGTCTGTGCTTGACTTCTCAGCGCTCTTCACCCTCCCCACCCCACCCCACCCCCACCGCTGCCGGAGCGACTCCGAGGGGGGGCCGGGGGGAGAGAAAAATCTTGCAGCGTTTGGGTTTTTGTTTGAGGTGGGGTGTTTTCTTTTTCTTTCTTTCCCTCTTTTATTCTTACTGTTTTTGTCTTCAGTGACACAAAAAATTGGGGGCACTTGTGAAAATCGTTTTTAGAGGTGCAAGGAGATGAGTGGACCTTTTTTTATATCGTTAAGCATGCCTTTCCAAGTGAACAAGGACGATGTTTTAAAGGATTGGAAAACTGTCAGCTTGGTATTGAAAGTAAGTTTGGGGGTGGGGTGGGAGGGAACCCTTCCTGGGATAAAACCCAGCTGGTTTTCTTTTGGAATGAATTTCTACTCTTTCTTAAGTCTATTCTGCCTTTAAAACTTTCTTCCCCGTCGCTCTTAGGGGATATTTTAAAATAAAAAATCAAAATGCATCAATGGCTGTTTATGTATTTATTTCTCAATGTGGGTTTGAAAAAAGAAAGAAGGAAAAAGCGACTTTGGATCCCCCCAAAAGTTGTGGTCGAGAGGATGAAGGAACGCGAAAAAGAGCGGCAGTTTTTACCTAAAATGTGGTTTTCGGAGGCTGGGATTTCTAATGATTAGGTTTTTGTGGTTTATATAGACACGACTCTGGCGAGGGCGATCATTACGCTGATGAGAGGCAGGAGCACGTGGGTGTCTCCGACCAGCCTCAAACCCGGAGGCTTCAAAACAAATAAAATGATGTGTGCCGCCCGCAGAATCCGGGAAATCCACTGGCGGTGGCGATACCCCCAAAATGCGGACACGGGGCCTTCCCCCCAATGCGTCGCCCATTGCAACGGTTCCTGACATTTTGTTAAGCCTGGTTAAACCTTCCAGAGCTTGAAGACATGCTTGCAAAGGGACCCATTAGCTTCTAGGTTTTCCAAGGTTGCCAGTGGCGTATCTGACAAAATGATCAATGAGTTTATAAAATAAGTTGAAGCAATATTATGATGAAGTACTAAAGAATGATGGTGGGATCCTCATTCACCAGCCTGGTCTTTCTTAGGGAGATATACATACCCATTAATGGGCGTTTTTATTGCTCAATGCAAATACCTCCTCGACCTGAATGACCTGCCAAGACTCTCCTCGTGGGATTTTTAACTCTTTGCAACCACTCTCTGTGCCTCTGCGCCTTAGAAGGGGCCTAGAGAGTCTTCCAGAGAGAAGGTGACAGGGAAGAAGGGTTCCCGGTGTTTGTCTTGGGACTGCCAGAAGAATTTGGAAGTAAAAACCTGGATTGTCCATCTGGACAGAGGGGTTTCGAGAGAGCTGCAGGGCTGCAGGGCCTGGGTGTGCCCTTCAGCAGGGGAGAGGGTGGAGTTCAGGGGCCTCTGCTTCGCCAGCCCTCTTTGTGGCATGGTTTGGACCTTTCCTTCGCCCCCTGATTCCAGGCGTGCTCTACCACTTACCACTTTTCAGCCCCTATTCCCACCTCTCCCCGAAATCCCCTCCCACCTCTTAGTCTCCTCTGCCACCCTCTCAGAGAGTCGTCCCAGACACCCCTGTCCCCACTGATCATCCAGCTCCGGCGCCTCTGGTGTTCATCAGGATGAACTTGAACGCTCCCTGAGCACCGAAACCGTCTGGTGCGCGTGCGATGTTTAATTATTTTTTCGGTCACAGGGGAGAGCTCTAACCCCAGGCACTGTTGCAGGGAAGGCACGCACTCAGGTCTAGCTTCCTTAGTTAGGGGTGGCCCACTTAGGGCCTGGAGCTAGGCATTCCCATCTCAAAACAAAGAAAATAAAAACCTCTCTTATCCTGCACAGCCACTGGGGCGCACATCCACACACTGGCACCTTTAAAATACACGTATGCAACACACACACCCGGATTGGAAGGGGGCAGTGATTTGTGGGTGGGGGGGACAGTCTTATTTGGGGCATGATGTGTCACTGTCCCTCCGGCTTGTGCTTTGTTTTGCCTTGTTTTGAAATTATGGATGCTGCCGACTAAGGAGGAAAAGACAGGAAGTGGGGTATTTCTGCCGCCAAAGGGAAATAGAACATTATGTAATTACCGTGGTGGATGATATACTCTGGTGGCCTTTCCTGGGCTTATCCTAGCCCTCCCAAGGAAGTCCACAGAAAAGGGAACTCCCAGGAGACTTGGAAAACGTAAAGAATGTCAATACATGTTTAAATATAGGTCACCAGCTTTTTAAAAAAAAACATGAAAAAAAGTACCAGGCAGTTTGATTATCTTGGTCAGGAGGATTTGCCTCTGTGTCATCGGGGTGCTGGGTCCTGTCTTTGCCTCACTTACTGCATCAGGAGTATTGGATGTGTTGCAAAGCACAGCAAGCAGGTCCCGGTGGCTGATTACAGCAACTGGGGTTTTCAGAACAACTTAATCAATGGTGAGATTATTTATTTTAATTAATCGCATCCTGTAATTCAGTTTTATAGCCTCCCTTGGCATCCTTCCTCCATTTCACATTTCAGTGGAACTAATATAAGCAGCTCTTGGAAGTTACTCTGCTTGGATCCCTTAAAATATCCTACAGTTATTTATAATGTGGAAATGAAATTTTCCACTGAATACCCTAACAAAGTCTCAGGTATCTGGCAGGGCAGATTTTTAGTCTCCTTTCAAAAATATCCTCCTGCTGAACGTTCACACTTTTCAACTGGAACTGACTGAGCCTGGAACTGATGATGTCTTGGCTCCAAGCAGACATTTAAAGCTGGGGGGGGGTGGGCGCGGCAGCCTCTTGAAAGCCTTAAACTAACCCTCTTCTGGTATTAAGTAGGCACAGAGAAAAGCAAGGAAATTTTACAGATGTGTATTTTAGGCTATAGACTTCATGATCTCATCCTTAGGAGTGGATTTTCCTCTCCTCAAAACACTCTGAGCAAACCATCAGTAGATTTCACTTCAACTAGTTCACTTATCTTTTTAGTTCTACATTATGCCATCTGAAAAACAAATCATATTTTTTCTTAAAATACTGCTCATATGAAAGCTTAAAAGCACAGTTCCCCCTTTTATGTCCCTTAACATTTAATATAAACTTTAAGTGACAATTGGAAATTCTGAATTCCAGACCGCTCCAAAAAAGATGAGATATGAGAGAATCTGGGGCTTTGCCCAGATTCCACACCCTGGGAACAGAACTCATCTATGCTAATTTTTTCCGGGTTTCTTGTTCTGTACATTATTTTATATACATGGTCCTCTTTGTGTTGAAGAGTGGGGGTGAGGGGATCATTGGGCGAGGTAATAAAATGGGGCAACTTTGGAGGTGTGCGATAGAAAATCATGAAATTATTGATGCTGTCTAACATTTTGAAGGCATCGTTTGAGGACCCTTGATGAGCAAAGCCATCTTTAGAAGGCTTTCCTTTGGGTTGATTAAGTGAAATGTCTCAGCCTTTAAAGTAGGGATGTTGCTGTGCTCATCAGACTACACCTACACCCTGGGAGCCAATTCAGTCCTCACACTTGGCTTTGTTACATCCCATGAATGAAGAAAGGCTTGTTGTTTTGTTTTGGCATGTTTACATAGAGGAAAATAAAATGAATAGTTCATGAAACAAAGCATGTGAAATTCAAATCTCAGTGTTCAGAATGAACTTGTATCACACTGCATCTATGTGCCCATGGGTGTACACGTTGTCTCTGGCTGTCTTCATGCTACAGCAGCAAAGTTGGGTGATTAGGATAAAGTTTGCATGCCCCTCAAAGTCTAGAATATTTGGTTCTTTAACCAAAAGCCATTGCCAACTCCTAACCTAGAAATCAAGGCCCTGGCAAAATAGAAGAGAAGACAGGTGCTGCTATAGATTAAATTGTGGCCCCCACAAAATATGTATTGTACATCCTCACCTCTATGCCATGGCTATAATCTCATTTGGGATTGGGTTGTTGA
This sequence comes from Nesogale talazaci, assembly GCA_004026705.1. Classification (NCBI taxonomy): domain Eukaryota; kingdom Metazoa; phylum Chordata; class Mammalia; order Afrosoricida; family Tenrecidae; genus Nesogale; species Nesogale talazaci. The sequence goes on along the minus strand of PVJH01001584.1, from coordinate 159,553 downwards.
TGAGGCAGGATTAGGGTGGGGGGATTGGTATGTCTTGAGTTAATCTTTTACACCATATAAAAGGCTCAGATTAAATAAGCCACATGGAGATCTGCAAGGAGCCAAGATATAGAAGCTGGAGTGACGAACCCTATCCAGCGTACATTGAGTCCTCGCAAACATTTAAGTATGTAAGTGCTCAGATGCTAGTTCAAAGGTCCGCAGTTCAAGTCTATTCAGAGTTTCTCCAGAAGAAAGACCTGGCAACCAGCTTCCTGAAGATCAGCGATGATTCCTCCGGCGAAAGGTGTTCTCCTCCACAAAAGGGGTTCGCCACTTGAGTTAGAATCGACTCGACAGCGGTGACGCGTTGGTTACGCATGGTTACAAGACAGCATAATGACTTAAGTGATCCTAAAGCTTTGTGACATTTTTCCATTTTAATTTTTATAGAGCCAAATGCAGTCTGATTTGTTTTAAGCTCAGTAATTTTTCCCCATTGTCAGTGGACCTATAATAATTTGCATGACGGTAATAAGAGATGAAATGTCTGTAATGGAGGGCTTAGCATCATAAACCTCTCCTTGTTCCAGTTGGGCTTCCCAGGAGCCCTTTTCAGGCTCTTAGAAGAGAGCACAGGCCTGTCATAAAAAGGCTGACACTCGCCACGTGACCTTTCATAACCACCGTTAGGGAGCACCTGCCTAATTGCCCTTCCCAAGCGGGACTGTCTAAAGAGGTGTACGTTTCTGTCTGAGTCAGATATCCACTGAGGAAAATGACACTTCACTTATTGGAGGGGACTGAGGGGCTTTCCAAGATTTTCGTTTATTACCCAGACGTGGGAGACATAAAACTAACTTTCTGAAATAATCAGCCTTCTGCCCTGCTGGTGTTGGCAATTCTATGAGGGTGACAGAGCAATTTTTGAAAAGCAGTAAACATTTACAGGGGCCTCTGATGAAACAAACATCTTAAGAACACCCTAAAATGAAAGGTCTCCTGTAGGAATTCTATCATTTTTTAATTGGTCAAGGCACTCAAGAAGACAGGATTCTAGTCTCACTGTCTGCCCTTCCTGAGTCTCACATTAGACTTATATATGTGTGTGTGTATATAAATATATATACACACATATACATATACATACACACATTTACAAATCACATACATGCATATATTTTTATATACATATATATAAATCACAATACTCTTGGGCTATCTAATAAAGGTCACAAATCAACATGTCCACAGTGTGTCTTTTATTTGTAAACTAGATCTCTAAGTTCAAGCTCACTGCCATTGAATAGATTCCAACTCACAGTGACCTGTATAGGGTTTTCAAGGTAAGTCTTTACAGGAGCAGATCTTAGCAATCCAGTGCTTAGCCTACATACAGCATTCCAGACAAACTAGACAGGTAGACAAAATACAGCCACAGGAATATAACTTGATTGAAAGGGATGCCAGTTCTACTTAACCATCACGAAGTATGTTATCTCCTTGGATTTTCTACTCAAGAACTGTTTCACCAATGTCTTCCCCAGGCCTTCCTAACCTAGACCTTATTGATTCTACCATCCAATCATGATCAAGTTATACAAGTAATGATTCTTTCATCATTGCTGACTTTAAATGAGTCTCCTGAATTCATTTTTTTTGTTAAATAGGGTCTTTTATTCAATCACCTTTCAATTAGTCATTACTTGTCCGCCAGGTATTTACCTCCCATTCAAAGAGCTAGTTATCAGTTTATTGCTCCTCTGCTCCAAATTCACCCCTCTTATCCACTCTGGGGAACGGCAAAACTATGTTTTCACATACTTTGGACATGTGAGACAGCAGTCCCTGAAAGAGGACGTCGTGTTTGGTAAAGTGGAAGGGCAGTGGAAGAGGAAGATCTTGCACGGACACAGTGGCCGCCACGGTGAGCCCAACAACCTCAAGAACAATTGTGATGAGGGCAGCGTTTGTTCTTTCACACACAGGCTCACTATGCATTGGAACCAACTCACGGGCGTCAAACAATGACAACAACTATGAATTACGTCTGGGCCCCTGAAGCATTTTACTTTGGCAGTTGGCATGGGAGTCAGTAGACACAGTGTTCAGGAGATGTTTCAGGAGGTCTTTGGGCATTGTTTCCTGACTCCTTCCCGACTCAGCAGGTGCCTGGAGCACAACACCCATGGACAGCTACTCTCTCAGTAGGCTCCTGAACTCAGTAGTGACCAACAACAACTGGCAGCTGCCACTCACACAGTAACTTCCTGCCTTGGACAGATGCCTCTGGTGAACAGCTTTCCCATCTCTCTAGATGGGATATTTCCAGAAAATTGAACCATTGATATTTTTCTGTTGTCCAATGCGTGCTTTCTTCAGCAAAAAAAAGATAGCCATGGGTAGGAAGGAGTGGGTGGAGCTACTTCATTGCTCTATTTACTTCTAGGGATAGTGGCAGCTCTTACTCCTAGTCCTTTAGCATTCTGTTGACTTCTTCCTGGCCAATTGCTTGTTACTCAAAGCTTTTATATTGCCAATGATTCTTATAAATGAAAGTGATTAGGTACACAATGCATAAAGGTGTACCTAATCACATGAAGGGGTGGGAGAGAGTAGTATAAAAAAAAGAGTTCTTGTATGTTATTGAAGTTGGTAGAAACTTAAACTAGGTTGAAGAAAATTTAGGATGCTGTGTGTAATCCCCATGGTAACCACACAGAAAACAATTTTAAAATAGCAACCAAAAAAACGGAAAAATTGACCCAATATGGTTAACTCTAAACATTAACAAAATGTACAAAATTTTTGAAGAAAAGAAAACTGGAAAAGTACAAGACATAGAAAACAAATAGCAAGATGGCAGACATAAGTCCTTCATACTGCTAAAACTTTAAATGTGAATGGGTTGAACTCATCCATAAAAATGCAAAGATTAGCATAATGGATGCAAAAATGACCAGGTTTATGTTGTCTATCAAAGAGCCACTTTACACTCAAAGACACAAATAAATTGAAAGTCACAGGACGATGGGGGGAAGCCCCATGGAGAGAGTAACTAAACGAAAGCTGACGTGACAATACTAATATTAGACAAAATAGACATTAAAGAAAAATTGATTACAAGAGATAAACAAGGAGATTATATAATGATAAAGTCAATTCATCAAGAAGATAAAGCAACAATTTTCTCTCTATATATTGTAGAACACAATATAATCTCACCAGAAAATGTTAAAACCCACTGCCATCAAACAAATTCTGACTTATGGCAATCCTCTCCCAGAGGCTTCAAATATACAAAGCACCATGAACAAAACTGAATGAAAACAGGAACAGTTCTAAGCATCCCTGGCACAGGCAGCCACCAGAAATTCAAGCCAGATTCAGGAGAAAACATAGAATGAAGAATATTAATGTTGACATCAGATGGATCTTGGCTGAAAGCAGAAAATATCAAAAAGATGTTTCATTGTGACTGATTGACATCTTTGCTCTCTAACACTTTAAAGATACTTTTCATAGGAGATTTGTCGAAGGCAGCTCCCATGAGGAATGATTGTGGGTCCAACTAAGATGAAATCCTTGACAACTTCTGTCTTTCCTCTCTTTCATATGGTTGTATCTATTAATCCAGTGTGGATGAATTTTCTTTCCGTACTGTTATGATCCATACTGAAGGCTGTTTTCTTTTATCTTCATCAGTAAATGTTTCAAGGTCTCCTTGTTTTCAGCAAGGTTGTGTCCTCTGCACATCAAAGATTGTTAATATGCCTTTCTGTAATCTGGGTGCTGCTCATATGGTCCAACTTCTTGGATTACTTGCTGAGCATACAGACTAAATATATATACAAAATGACATGCACTCATCCTGATTTCAAACTGTCCAGGAGGCCCTCCTTTTTTTTGAATGACCATCTCTTAGTCCATGTACAGATTCTGTACATGCATGATTAAGTTGTCTCAAATTCTCATTCTTCCTAGTTTGTTATGATACACACAGCTCAACTGTCAACAAGACACAACTAAAGATGTCACTGAGGACAAAGGTATGGCTGACCCAAGCCACAGTATTTTTTCTCATCCCATATCCATATGAAAACTGTACAATGAATAAAGAAAAACAGAGGAGAATTGTGGCTTTTGAAGTACAGTATTGGTAAAGCATCTTGTTTATGCTATAAACTGGCAGAAGAACAAACAAAACTGTCTTGAAAAAAGTAAGGCAGCATGCTCCTCAGAGATGAGGGTATCGAGATGCCATCTTGCATGATTAGAATGTGTTATCAGAAAGGACCCTAAGAAAGGGAGGGGAGTATCATTTTTGGTAAAGTAGTGGGTCAGTGGAACTAGAGGATCTGAACAAATTATAAAACAACTAGCCCTAACAGACAGACATAGAGTACTGGAGTACACCATGCCAAAACACCAGCAGAAGGAAACCAAGATAAAATAATAATAAAAATGGTGTAAGAGAAATGAAGTGGAGAAAACAAAACACAACCCAAAGTAGGGTTTTTTTTTTGAGATCGATAAAATCAACAAATAAGCAGTTATACTGAGAAGAAAAAAAAAACAGAGAAGATGCAAATAACTAAGTTCAGTAATGAATGCAGGGACATTACTAAAGAAATAAAAGAACTATGAAAGGCCAAGAGGATAATTTTATGCTAATAAATAAGATAACCTAGGTGAAATGGATAAATGCCTACCAAAGATTGTGTGTTTGAGCCAAATTGACTTAAGTGAAAATAAAAAATCTGAACAGACCTGTGAAAAATGAGACTGGAGCAATCTTACAAACTTTCCAGCCAATAAAGCTCAACACCAGATGGCTTCACTGGTGGAGTCTACCAAATATAAGGGAAAAAATGATCTCCAATCCATTTCAAAACTCTCCCAAATAACAGACAAGTATCAAATCCTTCCTGACTCATTTCACTAGGCCAGCATTACCCAGTACCAAAACCAGATAAAGGTATCGCAAGAAAGGAAAATTACAGGGCACTATTGCTTATGAATATAGCTACAAAAATTCCTAACACTGTACTAGCTAATGGAATCTAACAGCATATGAAAATAATTATACCCCTTGATCAAGTGAGCTATCTCCCTGCCACACAAGGAAGTGCAATATAAGGAAATGGATGTAGTATGCATTAATAGGATAAAGGAAAATAACCACAAGATCATCTTAGTTGGTGCAGGAGAGGCATTTGACAAGATCAAACTCGCATGATAAATATATAAAAAATAAGGACAACAACAACATTCCGTTTGGAAATCACTCAATGTGATCAAAGACAATAGTGCAAAGCCCTCAGCTGATACATCCTCTATTTGGCAAAGCTGAGAGCTGCTCCCAGTGATTAGAAAAAGGCCAGGGGACCTGCTTTCACCACTCCTTACACACTGGGCTGCAAAGTCCTGGCCAGAGAATTTAGGCAAGAAAAAGAAAGAAAAGACATCCAAACTGGAAAGTAAGAAGTAAAATTATGTGCAGCTGACATAATCCTATATGTAGAAACCCCCAAGGGCCTACAAGAATGCTCCTAGCATTAATAGATGAATTCAGCAAAGTTTCAGGATTAAAAAAATCAACACAGAAAAATTAGTCATGCTTTCATAAACCTGCAGCAAGCAAGCTGAGAAAGAAAGCAGTCCCACTTCCAATAGGATCAGAAGGACATGGAACTAGTGAGATGAGGGTCACGGCCATTGAAAACTGCAAAACATGGATGAAGAAGGGAAAACTTTAAATAGATGGAAAAGCAACCTATCTCCATGGACTGGAAAGTTGCATATTGTTACAACAACTAGAAATGATCCAGTGATTCAATGCATCCTCTCTAAATAATAACAGTAGTTATTGAAGAAAAGAAAATTGGAAAGAGCTGTAAGAGCCCCTAGTAAAGTCATTTATTAAAATAAAAAAGAAAGAAAACCAACTCTCAAATTCAAAAGAAACTCCAAGGGGCCCCAAATAACGGAAACATCTTGGGAAAAAACATCTTGGTTCACACATTCCAATTTCAAGATATATTATAAAGCTACAGTAATCAAAACAGTATGGTACTGGTATAAGCATAGATATATTGACCAATGGAATGGAATTGAGAATCTAGAAATAAACCTACCTATTGACAATTGATTTCTGGCAAATTTAGGACAGTCTAGGTAATGAAGATATAGTCTATCCAATGGTGTTGGGAAACTGGACTCTTCGTGTGTAAAATAATGCACTTGGACTCATATCTCACACCATATATAAAATTTAACTAAAAATGAATTAGTGGACTAAATGAAAACCATAAACTTAAAAAATGCATAGGATTGAAGCTTCAATTTTTGTCAATGAACTCTTAAATATGGTACCAAGAGCAGAAGCAACAAAAGAAAAAGAGAAAAAAAAAGCAGAGTTTTCATTAAACTGAAAATTTTGTGTGCAAATTTTGTGGATGAAGAATTTTATCCAGGGGCTGAGCCCCGGTGGCGTGGTAGTTGAGTGTGAGACTGCGGCCCACTGGCTTGGTGGTTTAAATCCAGCAGCAGCTCTCCAGGAGCAAGGCTGGGCCTTCCACTCCCACCAGAGGGCAGTGATGTCCCCCCCCCCCGCCCACAAAAAGAATGTTATCCAAACATGAAGAGGCAACCTACAGAATGGGAGAAAATACTTAGAGTCATCTATACTATCCAGGAGATAGAGCAAACTCTCACCACCCAGCAGCAGCAACAAGATGATCATGTCCATTTTTTAAATATCCAAGAGACTCGACTAGGGACTTTTTCAAAGGAAAAGCAAAAGGCCAATAGCACATGGGAGAAGGTCAACATCATCACCTGGTAAGGAAATGTACATTGAAACCACAATGAGATACCACTTTATTTCCCCACTACCAGTGGCTCTGGTCAGAAATAGTCACGATCATGTCCTTGTTGGCAAAGAGAAGGGGAAATTGCTGGAAAGAATGTGACGTGTGCAACTTCTGTAGAAAACAGTCTGGTCTTCCTCAGAGCAAAGAATCACCCCCCATCACTCATAATTCCACATCTAGTGTACACTCAAAAGAATTAAGAGTGGGGACTCAAGCAGATCATTAAACATTAGTGTTCATTGCAACATTATTCACAACAATCAAAAGGTGAAAATAACCCAGGTGCCAGATTAAAGACAGACAGAATGTAGTATAGGCAGACTGGCTTATTATCCAGTGTGTGAGTCTGGGTAGACTAGAGAAACAAATTCATACACGCACATATATATAAGGGAAAGGTTTATATACAAGAGGAAGGGAACACTGAGAAAGCATCCCAACCCAGTCCAGTCCAATATTAGCCCATATGTCTGAAGCCAGTCTATAAAGTCTCCTTCCGACTTATGAAGCATATGCGATGACACCAGGACAATCACAGGTGAGTGGGTGCAGAGTTTTGTGTGTCTGGTGGCAGTAGAAACATCTCAGCGCTTGCTGGGTTCTCCACATGGCCTCCTGAGCATCTCAGCACTAGCAGGGGTCTCCACGTGGCTTTCCAGCCCCTGAGGTTTGGCTTCATCAGGACAAAACTATGTGGCCTCTCCTCTGGCTCCTCTATTCTCCAGGAATCAGGATTGATCAGCATGTTGTCATCTCATCTTGTCAGTCGAACAACTCCCAACAACTGGGAAGATGGTCTCTCATCTCCATGGGGGAAATATTGCGAGACTTCCCAGAATTCTCAGAGAAAACCATGTCCACACAAAAGTCTCATTGGCTATCTCCAGATTGACAAGCTAGACTTCACCCCTACATTCCCAATCATGAAATTGACACAAGAGTACATGACTGCCACATCCAGCATACAAAGAAATGAAGTTCTAACACATGCCATAGCATGAATGATTCTTGGAATCTTTATACTGAGGAAAATTAGTCAGGTAAAAAGGCCAGATATTGTACAAACTTGCTTACATAAAACATTCAGAATAGACAAATATAAGAGAGAGAAAGCTGGGGAAAGACAGCACTGGCATTTACAGCTTAAGCAGCATCAATTTTTTGTTAAATGAGGCTGAGTTTCTGTTTAGGATGATTAAAAAAAATACTTTCAGAAATGGATAGTGGTGATGATGATCAAGTAACATGGTACCTGTAATTAATGTCATTGAAATAAATAATTATAAATGATTAACATGGCATTTGTGGTTATATGTATTGAGCTATAATAAAAAGTGGTTAAATAGGTATCCATAAGTAAAATCAACACGCAGTCAGGGAAAGTGGAGAGACATTTTCGCAGGTTTGGAAGTGCAATGGGATAGATACCACTGAGACAAAACAGGAACAGAACTGGATCGAAGCTGCTGCCTTGTGCTTCTCAGTGAGATGCCAGGCGAGGCTGCAGGTCTGGGGTAGAATACAATTGGGAAGTAACTGGTTTAAACAAAATAAATGAGCGTTAGTTGTTTCTAATTTTCTCCCAGCCTATATAGGCATTTGGAATTTCCATAAGAATCTAGAATACAGCATTTCCCAAACTTCTGCAATCATTCGTTTTGAAAGAATCTAGCAGACTTTGAAATAGTTTTAGAAAACACCAAGCAAAGTCAAAGTGAGAGGGAAATGTATGGAAGCATTAAAGGAATTATTCCTCTTAAAAGGGAATTTTGTCATACAGAGGGGACCAAAGTTGGCTAAACTGCCAACTTTTAATTAGGTCACAGGAGGCCCTGATTCACGCTTTTGTCCACATTTTTGCAAGAGGAAGAATTCAAGCACCTAAGGTGTCCATAGCAGATATAATAGAAGAATTTAATTTCATAATGTTCAGTAGATGAAAGCAGTCAATTGTGTGTATGTGACAAAGGGGAGGGGGAGGAAAGGAGGAAAGAAGGGAAGGAAGGAAAGAGAGAGAGAGAGAGATTACTTGGTTACCATTCTCTTGTAACAAAAATACATCTTGTCTATTTTGCCACATGACTTAAGAAAGGCTGAATCAGATGGGCTTTCTTTGTCATGTTCATCCCTTTTAAAACTGTGTCCAATTTTATTTGACTAGGATAGATTGTAAATGTAATGTTACAATCTTGCATTTCCTGAAGTATATCTTTGATGTTAAATTAGTAAGATTATTCTGTTAATCAATGAAATGGAGTGCACTTTCAGATCTTTAGACAATTCCCACTGATGACATTGGGAAAATGTCTCCACAAGTGGAGGGGAAAAAAGTAAGACATTTAAAAAAATTTTTTTAATCCAAAGACTTATGTTAATGTTCTTTCCTCTGCAAATACAGTTTCTCCATTAATTCATATCCCTGCCAGCTATTATATTGATTTCTATTTCCTAATTACAACTTCTAACTTTGTGCAGTCTATGTTGACCACGTTTTGAGTTGTAACCATGACACATTGATTGTTTAGCATTTTAGAGTAAGACTTTTTTTTTTGCATACTTTAAACATCAAACTTCTTATTTAACTTCATTTATACTAGGGAATCTTAATATGTTTGAAATAAGTTTTTGATTTTAATATTTAGGCCAGATTTACATGTCCCTGGCATATGAATCAAGAAATCTAAGTTCCCATTACTTTCAAGTGAAAAACCTGACAGCAAATCAAAGGGATGGAATATTACAGTTCTTTACCTGATTTACTTAGTTGAAAACTTATTCTTCTCTAGATTTGGTAACACTGTGGACTACAGCTCAACTTTTCTTTGAGTATGTTTTTTTGTTTATTTGTTTCTATTTTAAACTGTTTCGTTGTTTGAAAAAAATCCAAAACTCTGAGAAGGCTATCATTATGGTGCGCCTGTAACTGTAAACATGGAAATGAGTTGACAATTTATTATGGAGCACCGTTCAACATTTATCCTGACTTCTCCATGCTAACAGTGCTAGCACAGTGAAAAAAAATCCTTTAACTATTATTTTCTCCCCCCGCCCCAAAGATATTTGTGATCACACTTGAACTATGAAAAATAAGTAAATGAAGAGAATTACTAGAAGCATGATAGGTCTGAGTAAGAAGTATAGCTCATTTGATAGTCAGCCATAGAAATGACGGACAGCCTTTCATGACCAACTAGGTTTTGCAAGCATTTACAAACTCAAACATACACATTTCCTGTAGGCAGAGATCTGGCAAACATGCTCCAGATCAAAGCCACATTTTCTCCAGACGATTTCTTACCCTCAGTGTTAAAACTACAAAACTGGAAGGAAAATATTTGGAGAGTTGCTTTGCTCTTGTGACTGAAAAAAGAGATGGGGTGATAAATCTAAATAAATTAAAGTTTCAAACCTTCCATCAGTCATTCTGATTAAGCATCTATGAAAAGAAAATAAATTCATTGAATTCATTCACTTCATCCTTGAAATTGGCCTGTTCAGTGAATAAAAACCTATGTGGCCTTGATAATTTTAATACGAGTAGCCCGATCTTCTGAGATTCTTGGAGAGTATACAATTTGGAGCCTTTGAATGAGGAAAAAAAAAAAAACTTTCCAAAGGCTTACACTGAAGGAGAGACTCAGTCTCTTCTCTTTGAACTGCCTCCCAGGAGCAGAGCAATGGGACCACATGTGAACTGTATTTCTTCTCAGCACATCCTAAAAACAGCGGGTAGAGCTGCAAAATGGGAAGCACACTGGGAAACCTTTTAAACTCACTATAAAATCTTAACAAGGACTCCAAACCAACATGTCCTCGGGCTTCATGGAAATTTCCATCTGAAGAGTCTATGGACCCCCTCAGCCTCAGGATGCCCAGCTTGCTTGCCAAGCTCATTGTTTAATGCAGGAAAAGACATACAGGTAGTGTTTCTGTTTCTAAGGTTAAGATCCAGTGTTTATCTTTTTTCTGGTCTTTTCTTTTTTTTCTGTCTTGATGAACAGTTCCCTGTACACAGGCTTGTGAGTCCTATAATTCATGCTTGTGTTTGTCTCATTCCCAGATTGTCTGGAAGTATGCGCTTGAGGAAATCCAGGGAACACCATTCCCTCCATATCCCATGTGTTTACAATGGAATAGCATCTCCTGAAGTCGGCTGAGCCTTTACCCCTCTATATCCCTTATAGTCTGTTGGTTCCTACTTAGAGTCGCTCTGTATACAACAGAAGCATCCTTTGCTTGTGCCTGGCCTGACTTATGTTTGTGGAAACTTTGAATGAAAACAAAATGAAGCTTTCACACAAAAGGTTTTGAAGCCCCCCTCATCTATATACTACTTGATTTAAAATATATCCCTCAATAGCCAGAAATTTGGGTATCATAGTTTGATCTTCATCACATTCCGTATTTATTCTGATTGGGAATCCTATTAATCCAGTTAGTTGCTGGGTATCATCAAGTCGATTCTGACTCATAAGGGACCCAACATACCACAGATGAAACCATTGAGCAGCCTTGAACCATCTTCACAATGGTGTTTATGTCAGAGCATATCATTGCGGTCACAGGGTCAATCCACCTTGTTATGGGCCTTCCATGTTGCTGCTGCCCCACTAATTTACCAAGCATAATGTCCCTTTCCAGCAACTAGTTTCTCGTGATAACATGCAAAGTACACCATCCTTGCTTGTAAGGAGCATTCTATTCTGGCTGAACTTCTTCCAAGACAGACTAGTTTGTTCTTTTGACAATCCATGATATTCTCAATATGCTTCACCAGCATCTTCAGTCAAGTGCGTCTTCCATCTTTCTTAGTCAACGTCTGTGACAGTCACCCATCTGTGTCAATTTCAGCACTTGGAGTGTAGGGGTGGAGTCTAACCTGTCAATCTGGAGATAGCCAATGAGGCCTCTATGTGGGCATGGTCTTCTCCTCTGAGAATTCTGCAAAGTCTAGCAGTATTTCCCAATTGGAAGAGAGAGACTTGACTCAGTCTCTTGGAGACGGTCTACTGACAAGACAACATGGCAGCATGATATAGACCCTGAGTCCTGGAGAATGGAGGAGCCTGAGGAGAAGCCACCCAGACTTACCTGATGGAACCAAACCTCTCGGGTTGGAGAAACCATGTGGAGACTCCTACCAGCACTGAGATGCTTGAGAAGCTATGGGGGATCCCTACCCTTGTTGAGGTACTTCTACTACCACTGGATACTGCTGATGGACCCTGAGCTCTGGAAATGAGTAGCCATGGGGAGACCCCTGCCAACACCGGGATGCTTTTATTGCCACTGAACACACAAGACTCTGCACCCACTGGCCTGTGATTGTCCTGGTGTCATTTGCACCAGTCATTGCTTCGTGAGTCAGAAGGAGACTTTATAGACTGGTATCAGACATAGGGGCTAAAATCAGACTTATGATCTTGAACTGGACTGGGTTGGGATGCTTTCTCAATGTTCCATTCCTCTTGTATATATACCTTTCGCTTATATCTATATGTGTGTTTATGAACTTGTTTCTCTAGTCTACCCGGACTAACACAACATCCAAGTTTCATACGCATGGGAGGCAATTGGAAATATCTTGGCCTCAGGTCAGGCACACTTGAATCCTCAAAGTATCATCCTTGCATTTCAAACTTTTAAGAAGTCATATCAAGCAAACTTGCCCACTGTAATTCACCCTTTGATCTCTTGACTCTGCTCGCATGAGCACCAGTGTGCTATGTGCTGAGTACTATCTAAATCTATTGTCTTCCCACCTATTGCCACACCCTAGTTCAGTTCTCTATCATCTTCATTCTCCATCACAATGGGTTCTCAATTTGTCTCCAACCTCCCAAACCCAACCACCCTCCACTGAGGATGAGTGTTTTGTTTTGTTTCCTTAGAATAACACTTCAATCACGCCATTTCATTACTTAAAACCCTTCCATAGGTCTATGTAATCCCTATGCAACCTGTCGTTTCCAAGTTACCACCTGTGGCAGTCACCTAATCTGGTGTCAATTTGAAGATTAAGGGTGTAGGGGTGGAGTCTAGCCTGTCAATCTGGAGATAGTCAATGACACCTCTGTGTGGGCATGACTTTCTCCTGAGAATTCTAGGAAATCTGACCAAATTCCCCCCTTGGAGGTGAGAGAGATGTTCTACTGACAAGACACAGGCCTGACTCCCTTTAAGACATCCTGGAGGAGAAGCCACATGAGCGTACCCTGATGGAACCAGACCCCTGGAGCCAGAAAAGCCACGTTGAGACTCCTGCCATTGCTGAGTTGCTTGAGAAGCCACAGAGAGGCCCCTGCCAGCATTGAGATGCTTCTATCACCACTGGATACACAAGACTTTGCACCTACTGGCCTGTGATTGTCCTGGCATCGTTGCATGTGCTTTGTGAGTCTGAAGAGGACTTCATAGATTGATATTGAACATATGGGCTAATATCACACTTATGACCTTGGACTGGACTTGGCTGGGATATTTCCTCAATGTTCAATTGCTCTTGTATATAGACCTCTTTCTTATACACAAATGAGTGTCTATGGATTTGATTCTCTAGTCTACCCTAACTAATACACCACCATCAAAGCACAAGTACAGGATTTAAGAGGTCAGATATCATTCTTCTCTAATATGACAAAAGCAAAAACAAAAATATGAAAACCCTGACCCATTTATGTCCTAGTACTCCGTGACCACTGTAACATTCTTATTTTTCTCTGTCCCACATCAATTCTATAGCAATTTTTATTTACTTCCCTTATTCTACTCATTGCCTGAATTTTCTGTTCACATAAATGTCTCCCAAATGCATTTTTCTTGAGGACAAGAATGTATCTTTTTTTTTTTTATCCTCGGCACTTGGCATATACCTAGAATACTCTTATAGTAAGTACTCAAAAAGTGTTAGTGACACTGAATTAATAAAAAAATACATAAATGTTTCTTTCTGCCTGAATTTTTCTGTGATTTAAGACAGGGCCTTCTTGTACCATGAAATATTCCGTATCATGATTGGAGGAAGGCTTCTAAAAAACCCGAGATGACACAACCTTGGTTACTGAAAGTGAGGAGGCCTTGAAATATTTGCTGATGAAGCTCAAGCTTTCAATATGGATTGCAACTTAATGTAAAGAAAATCAAAATCCTCACAACTGGATGAGTAGATGAAAATCATGACAAACAGAGGAAAGACTGAAGTTGTCAAGGATTTAATCTTCCTTGGATCCCCCATCAATGCTCACGGAAGCAGTAGTTAAAGAATTGAATGAAGCGTGGCATTAGGTGAATCCGCGGCACATGAACCCCTTGAAAGGGTGGGAGAACAAGGATGCCACTTTGTGGATGAAGGTGCCCCCCTGACCTAAGCCTGCATTTTCAATAGCCGCAGGTGCATGTGAAAGTTTGACATTGAATGAAGAAGACTGTAGAAACATTGATGCATCTGAAATATGGTTTTGGTGAAGAAAATTGAAAGTGCCAAGGACTGCCAAAAGAATAAACAAATCTGTCCTGAAATAAGCGCAGCCAAGGTGCTCCTTCCAAGCAAGGGTTCGGAGAGCTTATCTCCTATACGTTAGCCATGATACTAGAAGACAGCAGTCCCTGAGGAGGGACAGCCTCCTTAGTCGAGTGGAGGGGCAGAGAAAGAAAAGAGCCCTCGACGAGCTGGACGGATCCAGTTGTTGCAACAAGGGCTGGACATACGAGTAATTGTGAAGATGTCATGGGACCGAGCCGCATTTCATTCCATTGTCCACAGGGTCACTATGAATTAGAACCTACCCAACAACACCTCCCATCACCAACCATTTCTAACTACCAATGACTGGTGAGCATGTGGAGAAAGGGGAACTTTCTTCCACTTTGTTGAACATTCTCACTGGGGAAAAGGGGTTGGTATGACAGTTGGGCACTATCTAGTAAACTTGGCTCTGCAGATCCTCTATGACTTAACAATTCTATGGCTAAGTATATGCCTTAGTTACAGATATCTATTAACTGACTAAGGTATATAGCTTATTATCATAGGAAATCCTGGTTCTGTGTTGCATACTGGAACAGAGAAATGAGAGGTGTTTGCTTGGAGACCCGTGTCCTCTGAGGATGAGTATATCAGCACATGCGCCATCATGATGTTCTTAAAAATGGGTGCTATGTCATTTTCTGTATTATTTAGCCACAATTATTCTGTAGTATTTAGCAATAATTCTGCTATAAAAGATCAGAGAAACATAAGGAAAAGGAGTGAAACTTAGAAGCAAGTCACAGATGAGGCATGTTCAGGGTAAAGAAAACAGAGCATCATTGGGTTTACCCTCAATGGGAAGGCATGAAAGGGCCGCAAGAAGAAACTTTCATGATACACTCAATACAGGTGAGACTCTTCGTGAGGTCTCTAATTGACTTCCCTTGGTGCCACCCACTCAGGCCCACTTGTCCTCTGGCAAAAAAAATTGTAGCTGTTCATCCATCGAATTCATGAATGACAGCTGTCGGCAGGTGTGCAAGAGCCTTATTGCTCGGTGTCTTTGCTGAAACCCTAAATACACTTGGATGGGAGGCAGGGACCAAGGGAGAGGGAAATAGATGTATGATGGGGCATAGGACGTAGGAAGACACAGGCAAGTTTCTGACAGCTCACATGCAGGAAGACCTATACCTGTAGGTTAAGGAGTCCTGGTGGCATAGGAACCCTGCAGAATTCAGAATTCAGGTAATATAGTCTTCTACCCTCTATCTTCAGGGTATTAACTTATCCCCTCCCATCTCCTCTGTATGTTTTCAATTATTTCAATGATTTAAGCATCTTAACTTAATCTGTCTTTTGTTCAGTAATCTAAAATAGGTTTTTTTTAACTTTTTTTTTTTAAGGTATCACTGCCCCGGTGGTGGGAGTAGGAAGCCCAGCCTTTGCTCCTGTGAGCGGGAATTGAACCTCCATCCCAGTGGACCGCAGTCCCGCGCACAACCACTACGCCACCGGGGCTCAGCCTACAATAGCTTTTCTGTAATGTTCTTAGAGGTTAATTTCTCGCATGAATGGTTCTATGAAGACTTTTCATGGGCAGGAAGAGTTTTAAAAGGATTAATTTCCAAGTCTTCAAACTCATATATGTCATTGTTGTTAGTAGCCATTAAGGTGAATGTGACTTATAGAACTGCCTCATTGAACTTTCAAGGGTGTGATCATTCTGAAACAATTCAACCTTCGGAATGGTTGGGTATACTTAACCAATTGTGGCACCCAGGGACTGCTCCAAAGGCAGATAGGACTCAATGCCATCACGTCTATTTCCCCTCAGAGTGCCCTTTTAGGACAGAGAACTGCTCCTTTGTAGTTTCTAGACTGTCAATCTTAAAGAGAAAAGCCCAGCTCATCTTTCTCCCAGAGAGCCGTGGGTTCCAACTACAGACGCTGTGGTTTTGTCCAGTGCTTATCTCACTGCGCCAACAGGACTCCTGAACCCACAGCTCCTGCATGTGAGCTGCCAGGGACTTGCCTATGTCTCTCTTTTGCTCCCTTCACCTTTACCTTTGAGCACTTCACAAAGAAAGACGCCTCCTGCCATGCTTACAGACAGGGCTGCACTGCAGCAGGGCGCACATTTCTCTCGGCTCCCACCCCAAACCCTTTGCCCTCAAGTCAGCACCCACACTCCGTTAGTCAGGGCACTTCGCTTCCATCGCTAGTTATAGAAATATAGTTCCAAAATTTTTAAATTTTAATATTAAATTATTATATGTGGAAATGATAGAACACTTATGTTGAGTTCATCAGCTACATACTATGGCTATCATGATCATAATTTGAACCAGACAAAATGCTTCGCAGTTAGAATCTTATGGAGAGAGGAAGCTTAACACATTGCAATTGCAATTTATGTACCTGTTTTTGCAGCTAATAGAATAACATCATTAATCGAGGGCATTCAGACTTAAAAATACATTAGAATGCCATTCTGTGGAAGCAGTGGAATAGACATGGGAGACAAAGAGAAAGCATAACATTTTTGACTGATAAGGGTCTTGTTTGTGGGTTTTTTAAAGAGGCCAAACACATTCAATGCCTCAAGTCGATGCTGACTCGTATCACCTGCTTAGGACAGGTTAGACTGTGGGACTGGCCCTGTGAGTGTCCCACACTGAAACTCTTCACAGGAGCAGAAAGCCCCGTCTTTCTCTCACGGAGCTCTGATCACAACCACCTGGCCACCAGCGATGCTCTCTAAATGGGTGAAGATTCTCTCAAGTGACTGTGATATTTAACTTCTAGAGAGTGTATCTGAAAGAGTAGGTTTCATGTTTAATTGCCAATTATGTCCATATACCGGAAATGGGATCCTATGCAACCCTTTGTCATATAATGTTTTAAACAATCTTAAAGGCCCGTCTGTCACAGACTTTCTGGGGTGGAGATGAGGGAGGGGGGAGCAAGCCTTAAAAAAGGTGTGCAGAATGGGACTTTAATAGACATTTATACAGGACCTAGAAAAACTGAGAGGTCAACTGGAAATGGTAAAACTGGCCAGAAACAAGCACTAGCTGGAGTTGCTCCCAATCATCAGAATTCAGAAGCCAAGACACCTAAAGGCCATCACCAGTGCCATGCCTCCTCAGAAAAGGAGCTGCCCATCACAGAGGGCAGGGCTATTGTCTGCCAACTGGAGCCACAGACGCAACATAGTCACGGGGGGGGGGGCCCCCGCGGGGCGACCCAAAGCAGGAGGAGAGGGGGTGTCAATGGACAGCCCTCCCATTTGTCCACTCATCTGGCACCATTGCTTCCAGTGGCTGTCGTATCCAGAAAGCCGAGGGAGCCTGCTGCACTGAGGTGACAGGACTTGAAATGGCTCCTTGGTCCACATTTGTAACACCCACCAAATGGGTGTGATGGGGTGTGATCGGGAAAAGAAGGCACAGGAAACACACTTTCCGAGACACTGTGGCATTTACCTTCCATGAAATACAGCTGAAAGAGGGATATATAAGAAGCAAGAGGAGAGAGCCCCACCCCCCACATCAAGGAAGAAGAGCCACCAGGGGAGCCAGTTTGAGATCCCTGTCTAAAGCGGGCCCTGAGTGTCGGGACCAGAGGCAAGAGTAGCGTTGGCATGGAGACCGTGGAGCTGAGCAAAGGAGCTACGCAGAGACAGTGAGACAGGGAAATGCAGCTGGCAGGCAAGGGGGTGGGGGAAGACCAGAGAGCCAGTGGTTGCTGGCTGTGGACAGGTGTTGCTGAGAGCTAATGATTATAATAACCCTGATGTTTTCTGGTTCTGGCATGTGGTGGCCTGCTACCTTCTCTGTTGAACCCCACAATGGTGAATATTACCTGTGAGTTCTATGTGACCATCACAACAGATTTTTCAAGCCAGCAAAGAAGACTGGAGCTTGGAGACTCGGTGACCTTCTGCCTTGAGGCAATTGGCCTGGAATGGAAAGATGGAATTCTCCTTCTCTTCTGTGTAGAAGATGGGGCTTCCTGACTTTTTTTTTTTTTTTTGCCCTGGGAAAGTTATTCTTTTGTTTTGTTTTGTTTTGGGGGGGGGCATCACTGCCCTCTGGGGGTTGTGAGAGCTGAGAGCCACCACTGGATTTGAACCACCAAGCCTGTGGGCCACAGCCCCGCACTCAACCACTTACACCCCCGGGGCTCAGCCAGGAAAGTAATTCTTAAACAGTAAGAATGCCTTGGTTTGAGTCAAGCACACTTTAGTTTGTAAAATGACATCTTTGCTTCTTCTTCTTCTTCTTTTTTTTAACACTTGACTGTATCTAGCTAGAGAGGGATGTTTACACACACACACACACACACACACACACACGGTTCCCTCTCCTAGGGGTTATGAAAAGAGGGTCCACTGACGAAGCCGAGAGTGTGTATGGAGGAGCTGTTGGAGATCATGTGAGGTCAATTGAGTGCGATCGCATGGTGGACTCCCTTGAAAGTGTCACCAAGGAGTCTAGAATGTATGAGCAAGTGAGGTGGAGGGGTCGCTGAACACTAACTATGTATCAAGGACTTTTCTAAGTCATTTACATGAACCAGCGCCTGTATTCCTTATGAAATGGATGACCATCTCCATTTTCTAATGAAGCAACTGAGCGGCCAAGAGAGGTGTTTCGCCAGATGCCCTACAGCCAGCAAACAATAAAGCTAGATGTGAATCCGCGCTAGGGCTTGTGGCACGTGTCCATTTCCGATCTGACTAGTCCCCGCAGGGTGAATCCCAAGCTACCAGATGCTATCTCCGAACACCAAGTTGGAAAGGGACACGGATAGCTGGCTCCGGCCGCTTAGGACAAGTCCGTGAATCTAGGGCACCGTGGGGCAAAGATGAGTACGATGCTGACTTCAGACAAAAGCACTATGCTGAGACCCAGAGATGCTTGACTCGAGGTTGGTCCGTTAGGGTAGTGATAGTCTGAATGCAGTGAGGATATTTGCGGTCAGGAAGCACTAACTAACACTGTGTGTGTGAGCCTTTATAAGGAGTTCCCATCTAATTGCAAAGTAAATGGTATCAGGCGTAGTACAGAGGTAGAAAGATTGCAGTGGCCCCTGGGGACAGGTAAAGTGCTATGGAGAAGCAAGGTGTTGTTAAATGCTTGTGGAGCTTGCACGGGTGAAAAGGGAGGCATTCCAAACAGGGGTAAGGACACGAACAGAAAGCGCAATTTTTTTTTCAATTAAAAGATCATTTGGTGGTAGTGGGGAGTGTTCTTGTTCTTTATTTCTTTCTTGTAGCTCTTATACATCAACAGTATTGACTATATTTGTGCATGTTGCCATCGTCATTTTCTAAACATTTACTTTCTATTGAGCCCTTGGTATCAGCACCATTTTCCCCCGACTTGAGATCCCTTGATAAATTATAAATTATTATTTTCATATCTTATACTGACCACTATCTCCCTCCCTCCACAGTTTCTGTTGTTTGTGCCTCTGGAAGGGGGTGGTAGTTATGTTTCAATCATTGCCTATTAGTCCTCCCTTCCTCCCCTCCTTTCCCCATCTTCCCCGTTCCTCCTGGTATCATTACTCTCATTCCTGTTCCTGGATTTCCTGTGTCATGAGTTCTGATCTGTACTGTATACATGTTATGGATAAGTCCGCAGTGAAAGACAGGACTGGGCTCATAATAGTGGGAGATGAAGAAGCCGCAAGGAACCAGAGGAATATTGTGTACTTCCTTGGTGCTATACTGTGCCCTCGTTGACTCATCCCTACCTTGCGACTCTTCTGTGAGGGGTGTCTCACTGTCTACACCTGGGTCTTGGGTCTCTGCTCCAATCCCCCTTGTTCTCAACAGTATATTTTGTTAGTTTGTTTGATTGTTTTGAGTCTTCTATCCCTTTGACACCTCATGATCGCACAGGCTGGTGTGCTTCCTCCATGTGGACTTTTTTGCTTATTAGCTAGATGGCTGCTTGTTTCACTTCAAGTCTTTAAGACCCCAGACGCTATATCTTTTGGTAGCTGGGCACCATCAGTTTCTTCACCTCATTTGCTTATGCAACCATTTGATCTTCAGCAATCATGCTAAGAGGGTGAGTATCACAGAATGCCAGGTTGTTAGAACAAAGTGTTCTTGAATTGAGGGAGGGCTTGAACAGAGGCCCAAAGTCTGTCCACTACCTCAGTGTGCTATTGAAGTGAGTTGATGTTCTTAGAAATCTGCTATCAAATTAGATTTCAAAGGGAAGCTGCACAATGTTTCTCTCTGGAAGTGGGACCAAGAGACATGGATTCATTCAACACTCATCTACCAAGAGACAGGAGGGTAGACCAGGCGACCTTTCAAAATCTTATCTCAATTCTGCTGATTCTTAGAATCATAAGTCATTTGCCTATCTGACTTTATGTCTATATTACTGACTCTCCAGAAATACACTCAGGACCAGAGAACTCTGCCATCTAATACGCACCCCATCTTTCAAAATGGGAAGCTATAGTTCTAGAATCATGAGAATCTTCCTCTAGCTAAAGCACTGATCTCACATTGTAGTACTGTTCGTTAAATGCTCAAGTTTGACCTTCTGGTCTATTTGCCAATACTAATCAGATTGGTATGTTTTGTTTGTATCTAATATGTTGCTGAAAGATGTCCTGAGAACTGTGAATCCTACTTATTGTAAATTCTAAGAAAAACAGACTATAAAATCAATTTGTAAATGTTGACTGGCAGCAACACGATCAAAAAGCCTGGGAGAGAGAGAGAGGAGCAGAAAGCAGTTTCCATCTAGGCTGTCGCCAGCACTGGGAAGGAGGAGGAGAGACTCTGCCGGGCACAGGGGAGGCAGTAGTGGAGAGGGAGGGGACTTGGGAACAGAGACACATGGGCACTAGAAAGGAGCACTGTGGCCCACTGGGATGGAGGTTCAATTCTGGCAGCAGCTCCACAGGAGCAAAGGCTGGGCTTCCTCCCATCAACAGAGGGCAGTGATGCCCCCCCCCCAAAAAAAAAAAAGAAAGAAAGAAAGAAAGAAAGGAGCTGCCCTGGGACCATCTGGACAGCAGTTCCTTAAGACGTATGCAACTGGGGCTGGGAGTTGGAGAATAGAGCCAGTTGGAAGAGGCTGAGCTTCCCACATTAGGAAAACGTGTTGGCATTAGGATGCCTGTTGCTCATTAGCCAGAAAGAAAGGGACCCCCAACAGTCAGTCTCACAGCTCAGCCACATAAACAGGCTTTACCTTCTTTTTGTTAAGTAATCATTCAATTATTGGTCATTATTCTGAAGAGGCCAACTTCTGCAAGTTACTTCTCATGGCAATCCTACAAAGAGGGGTTCTGTCTTCCTTCCTTTTAAAAATCAGCTCTTTTCCAGAACATAACACTTGGAAATCAACCCTGTGAATGTCGCTAGCCCAAGACCAGCTCACAAAACAGACTGAGTGAATGGGGACTTAACCAAGCTCCATCAGTTTCATCCCTGTTGCTTATTCCATGATGTACATAGCCACATATTAGGGATTCAGTATCTGCTTTGAACAGAAGCAAAAAAGTCACAAACCTCTTCTGTTCAAGTCCAGTCTGATTGATAGTGGCCAAGCCCCCAGTGCCAAAGCCCCAGAGAGTTCCCAAGGCTGTGCCCTTCACAAGCACCACATAGTTCTCCACAGAGAGCCCGGGGCGGGGGGGGGGGGGGGGGGAATACCCCCCCCCCCCCCCCCCCAGGATTAGCAGCCAAGGTCGTTCTTACTCATAGAGAACTTTGACTATCCAGTTGATTCTGACTCATAGAAACCCTGGTGGCATAATAGGTTACATGTTGAGGCTGCCAACTGCAAGGTCAGTGGTTCGAATGCAGCAGCTGCTTGATGAAGTTTTCTGCTCCCATGAAAATGTACAGCCTCCGAAACCCACAAGGGCAGTTCTGCTCTGTCCTATAGGGTCACTATAGGACAAAATTACAAAAGAAGGAAATTACAAAAGAAGGAAAAGGAGGAGAAATGGAAAACTCTCTGGAGTTAATTTTCCTCTAGTTCTTTAATGTTTCCTTCCCCCACCCCCAATGATGTGACCCCAATTCTACCTTACAAATCTGGCTAAACCAGAGCTTGTACAATGAACAGATAAGAGCTGGACACACAGGGCATCCAGGACAGATAAACTCCTCAGTATCAATAATGAAAGCAGCAATATCAGGAAGGTAGGGGAAAGATGGGGGAAGAAAGGAGGAACTGGTCACAGTGATCGACATATTACACCCCCCTCCACCCAGGGGGACGACCAACAGAAAAGTAGGTGAAGGGAGACAGTGGTCAGTGTGAGACATGAAAAAAAATTATCAAGGGTTCATAAGGAAGGAAGAATGGGGGACAGAGGGAAGGGAAAAAATGAGGAGCTGATTCCAAGGCTCGAGTAGAAAGAAAATATTTAGAAAATTATTATAGCAAATATGTGCAAAAGTGCTTGACCCAATGGATTTATATATGGAATGTGATAAGAACTGTAAGAGTCCCCGATAAAATGATTTTCTTAAAAGACTGACAGTTTGCTAAGCATAATATTCTCTAGTTTGCCCATGTCTGGCAGTGATGTAGAGAGTTCTAGATTGTGTATAGGACTCCACAGCATGATCCCAGTAGAACTGATTTACCCCTTCCTCTATACCAGGAGCTGGGGGTCATTTCCGTGGTTTTGCTAGTATGGAAATTGCTGTAGTGAGTATAGGTTTGTATTAAAAAAAGAAAACCTTCTGGGGCACAGACCCCTCTGACACACAGGGGCTTTGTACAAGTGGGAGTCAGTTTCCTTGAGAAGAAAGTCTACAATAAGTGTGGGTGGGGGGGAAGCCCTTTGGTTTAAGTCCTGATTCCCTCCATGATGTGTGGCCTCAGACACTCTTGGCAACTTCTGCAAGGCCATTCCCAAATCTCCTAATCTGAAAAAGTGGCATGATTGGGGGCAGAAAAAAAAAAAGCCTACTTCATAGGATTGCCATGAGAATTAAATTAGATAAGGTGGGCTTTGAAAAATTATAACCAATCATTGACTAATGAAAGGAAGGCAAAACCCGTTTATGTGGCTGGG
Organism: Nesogale talazaci; assembly: GCA_004026705.1. Taxonomy (NCBI): domain Eukaryota; kingdom Metazoa; phylum Chordata; class Mammalia; order Afrosoricida; family Tenrecidae; genus Nesogale; species Nesogale talazaci. Next base: position 136,156 of record PVJH01001584.1, on the reverse strand, counting down.
CTGTGTGACTGTTGGGGGTCCCTGCCTTCCTGGCTAATGAGCAGCAGACATTCCAGTGGCAGCTCCTTTCCCTCCGGTGGGAACGCCACCTCTTCAGCCACTTCCCCTGTCCCACCCCCAACTCCCTGCCCTGGTGGCTCTTCTGTTGTCCGTGTCATGACCATTTTCAAACAGCAAACTTGAAAGATTTTTTTTTTTACAGTGAGTTAGCTACAGTCTGCTTCCTACCTAGATTTCCCATTAATATTCTATTCTATTTAATCACACATGCACACATCTATCCAGCTGTTTACCCACCATCAGTTCATCTTTTTAAAAATGAAAATCTCAAAGTAAATGGAAGTGTCAGTATTAGCGGGAAGGTTTTAATTTTTTTTTTAAAGCGGGACTCTATTGTATTCAAGGTTAAGTAATTTATGTGGCTCCATTGTAATTTTTCATCCACTCGTATCATCATCGCTAAAGTTTACCACACATACAGGGACCTTTGCCAGAATGGTATTTTTAAATCATGGAGACCAAAGGAAGCAACTGAGCGGCAATATAAGAAGATCCCAGGACAGAGATAGAACACTACTCCAGACTCCCACGAGAGAATAGGGGCGCCCCAGGATGGGGGAGTCAGAGCTGGACTTGATAAACCTGCAGGAATTTGGAAAACTGGTAGAGGGCCCATTAGATTTGGCACAAGGTGGGAGTTGAGGTTTGAGTTAATTGGATCCAGGACCTTTAAGGAGTGGGCGAACACCAGCTCATGAGTGGGTTACTTTCCCTTTCCCAGGCATCATTCGTCAGACCTAGAGGCGTCCTATCATTGGTAGCACCACACCTGTGGTGAAAAGGAAGCAGGTGAAGGAGGAGACCAGAAAGAAACCCTGACAGGTGCATCGCAGACTGGAAACTCCGCTCAAATCTGGTCAGCATCACAGCAACACACAAGCCTCCACTTCTCCTTGGATTGTGGCTGTTGAGAATCAAACAGGGTCTCCTGTGTGCAGGGAGAGAATTCTCCTACTGTCCCACCACTGCTCACGGCACTGACAATACTGTGAGGAGCAGAGAAGGGGAAGGCAGCATGCATGGATGGTTCTTCTAGTCTCATTGTGGTAGTGACATAATCAAGTCAAATTGAGGCTTACAGATGAAGGGGTGGGGTTTAGCCTGTCAGTGTGGTCGCAGCTTTATGATTTCACTTGGAGGGGCTAAGAAGATAAATAGCTCATTGGAAGTAGGACACACCTGGGAGACATTCCTCTGACAAGACACATGGAAATTCATGATGGAGCCAGAGCCCTGGAGTTGGAGGAGCCATGTGGAGACCATTGCCTGCATTGAGATGTTTCACTGGATCCACAAGACTTTCCACCCACTGGCTTGTGATATTTCTGCATTTGGTGTCATTGTATGTGTTGCGTGAGACTGGAGAGGAATTTATAGACTGGTATCACATATATGGTCTAATATCAGACTTATGGACTTGAACTGGACTGGGCTGGGATCCTTTCTTAATATACAAATACTCTTTTATATACCATATATACTCAAGTATAAGCTTACCTGAATATCCACCAACGCACCTAATCTTACCACAAAAGCTGCATTAAAAATGTGTGGCTTATACTTGAATATATTATGCGATAAATCTCTTTCTTATATGAGTGTCCCTGAATTTGTTTCTCTAACAACCAACAGACTTACACACTCATATATTAAGAAGCCTGCCAGGCTGGGTTACTAGGGTGGAAGGAGGCCTTCACACTTGTAAGTCCCAATCATATTCTCATAATGAATATTGTCCCTCACTATAGCCTCCCATCATAATGTTACCATTAGCACATGACTCTTACAAGCACATGGCTGATTTCTGGGTAGCTGGCAGCTAAATTTTTTTTTTTAATTTAAGAAATTGTTTGATTGGGGGCTCTTACATCTCTAATAGCAATCAATACATCAATTGTATCAGGTATATTTATACATATGTTGCCATCATTCTTGTCTAGATATTTACTTTCTATTGAGCCCTTGGTATCAGCTCTTCTTTTTCCCCTCACCCCCTCTTGTGGCCCTTTGATAGATTATGAATGATTATTTCCATATCCACACCAAGTGCTGTCTTCCTTTCCCATGGTTTCTGGGGTTTGTCCCCTCTGAGAGCAGACACATGCCATCACTCACCACACCCTGAAGACAGCCCCGTCCCCCTTACCTGCCCTTGGCACTGATGTCAGGTTGCTCCTCCTTTGTACTCAGGGACCTTTAGGACTATGGTACACCCCGCTTTGTAACCTCTGTGGTTACCTGTACTTAGGGGGGCTTACATACCACTGAGCATGTATAAGCCTTGGTTGGAAACATATTTTCTCTCTCTCTGTGTGTGTGATCCTGGCTCCTGAAGTCATGACAGCCCTGGAGGGAGCCATTGCATGCCTTATCTTGCGCGATGTCTTTTTAATTTGACCCCTCAATTTACACAATAGCCCCTCAGAACCATTCCATTGTTGGGACTGGAACTCGGCTAATGTTTATTAAGCACAGATCATGGCCAGACTCTGTTCTAGGAGAGGTCATTCATTAAACCCTATGAGCAAGTATTGCTAAGGGAGAAGGCACCTTAATCAGTGAGGTGCAGGAGGTCCCCAGAAGACTGATGTTCTTTCTCCAAAGACCTCAGTGGGCCAAGATGAATATTCTGTTGTGTCATTTTTATTTGATGTTATATATGAAATGTTACACATAATACTGTGCATATCATGTATAATATAGGGCTATTATATATACTGTATATGAAACATTTTTCAATTCTAAAAATATATCCCTCACTAGTATTCTTTTTTTTGGGTGGGGGCATCACTGCTCTCCGGTGGTGGGAGTAGGAGGCCCAGCCCCACTGCTGGAATTGAACCTCCGTCCCAGTGGGCCGCAGTCCCACGCACAACCACTATGCCACTAGGGCTCAGCCCTCACTAGTATTCTATAGAACCTATTTCTCGGTTGGGTCCAATGAAGACTGTGGCATCACAATTGGAGTTAGTCTTATTAACAACCTGCAATATGCAATGACACAACCTTACTCACTGAAAGTGAAGTGCATTTGAAGCACTTGCTGATGAAGAGCAATGATTGTAGCCTCCATGATGGAGTTCAGCCAATGGTTCTCACCTTGTAGGTCGCGACCCCTTTGGGAGAGGTAACAACCCTTTCACAGGGGTCAGTTGCCTGATTCACAGCAGTAGCAAAATGACAGTGATGAAATAGCAAAGAAAATAATTTTATGATTGGGGATTACCACAACATGAGGAACTGTATTAAAGGGTCACAGCATTAGGAAGGTTCAGAAGCATTGAGTTATAACTTAATGTAAAGAAGACCCAAATCCTCACAAGTGGACGAACAGCAGAGGAAAGACTGAAGCTGTCTAGGACTTCATCTTGGTTGAATCCACAGTCAATGCTTAAGGAGGAAGTAGTGAAGAGATCAAAGGAAGCGTTGCATTAGTAAATACACTGCACCAGACCTCTTAAAAGAGTTGAAAAGCAAGGACATTCCTTTGGAGATAAGGTGCACCCCTGACCTAAGTGCCAGCATTTTCAATCGCCCATCTGCATGTGAAAGTTGGACTTTGAATAAGGAAGACCAAAGGAAAATCTAAGCATGTTGAAGATTCCAAAGTACCAAGCATTACCAAAAGAACCTTCATCGCCTTGGGAAGAGGTACGGGCAGAGGCTCCTCAGAGGCCAGGATGCTGACCCTTTGTCTTGCACATTTTGGACAGGTCGTCCGGAGAAGGACACCACGCTTGGTAAAGTGCAGTGACCATGGCATACAGGAAGGCCCGCAGCAAGAGGTGCTGACACAGTGACTGCAACAATGGGCTCAAACCTAAGAACAAGAGCGGGACGACGGGCACAGGGCTAGGCGGTATTTCGGTCTGTTGTACGCAGGCTCCCTATGAGTGGAATCAACTCATCAATAACCGATCACAACACCAATCAATAACCAGCAAGCACGCAAACGTAGTCTGTTACCGGAAAACCCTAGAAACCTTAGTTATTAGTATGAAATCTAGCGATATTATATACAATTTTTATTTTAACAGATGCATTCTATACTATTTAGTAGGGGTCTTTCATATCTTGAAGCTTTATGCTGATACTTGATCGTAACTCTTTGGGGTAAAGCACTATCTTAATTCTAAAGTAATCCATTAAGAAACCTCTTTATAAAGTGAAGAATCTTTTTGTTTTTAATGTGAGATAGTAGTTGTAATAAAAAACCTTTATTTAGGCTGAGCCCCGGTGGCGACGTGGTTGTGCGCAGGGTTGTGGCCTACTGGGTTGGAGGTTCAAATCCAGCTCCACAGGAGCAAAGGCTGGGCCTCCTACTCCTACTACCAGAGGGCAGTGATGCCTAAAAAAAAAAACCTTTATTTATATATATTATTTATATTTATATTTTATTTGTATTTATATTTTATATAATCATGGCTCACTTGAAATGCTTGAGCATGTACTCTAAATAGAAGGTGAAAAGCCATAAATATGGTTTCCCTTTTCTTTCACTTTCTATCACAACTCTCTTTTTGTATTTCTTTGTATTTCTCAATACTATCTCAAGTATTTCTGCTAATATCATTCTCCTGCCTGCCTACTATGATCCCTATGGTGCGGCCAAACAGTAAGGCCCTCTACCACAAGCATGAAGGTTGGCAGTTCAAACACACACAGAGGTGCCTCAAAAGACTGGGCTGGATGGGGCTGAGCCCAGTGGTGTAAGTGGTTGAGTGCGGGACTCTGGCCCATGGGCTTGGTGGTTCAAATCCAGCAGCGGCTCTCAGGAGCAGCGCTGGGTAGCTCCCACGACCACCAGAGGCAGTGATGACCCAAAACAACAACAAAAAAACAAAACAAAGGGGTGGCGTAGTGGTTGTGCACGGGACTGCGGCCCACTGGGATGGAGGTTCAATTCCAGCAGTGGGGCTGGGCCTCCTACTCACACCACCAGGGAGCAGTGATGTCCAAAAAAACCCAAAAAACAAAACAAAACAAAACCAAAACAAAAGTTTGTTTAAAAAAGACTGGCCTGGGCTGAGCCCTGGTGGCATAAGCGGTGGAGTGCGGAACTGCGACCCACGGGCTTGGCGGTTCGGCGGTTCAAATCCAGCGGCGGCTCTCAGGAGCAAAGCTGGGTGGCGCCCACGACCACCAGAGGCAGTGATGCCCCCTCCCCCACCCACACACAAAAAGACTGGCCTGGAGATCTGCTTCTGAAATGTCACAGGCTTGAAAACTCTGCTCTCGTGAAGCTGCCAGGAGCCAGAATTGACTTGATAGCAATCAGCACCCCTAGGACTTAAAAAGGACTATGGATGAGCTCAGATAGCTGCAGTGGCTCAGCTGGAATGAACCTGACCACGGTGAGGTTAACAAATACCTCTGAGCCTGAAACATTCCACCATTGGAAGTATTCAAGTATTTCCAAGGACCTCTGTCCTTACTAAGGAAGAATCTGTCCAAATATAAATACTACAAGATAAGCTATTTGTTTTATCTCCCGAAATGGACTGTCAATTTCTCAAAGGGAGGAACTATGCATTCTAAAATTCTGAATTCCCTAGAACGCCTGCTTTGCAAAGGAAATGCATATCGACGGAACTGAATTGAAACCAAGTATATAAACACAACTAAGCCAAAGTCTGCCCATTAGGACAGGAAGCTGGTGAAAAGAAAGCCAACAATAAAACGGACAGAATCGTTCTGAAATATTTAAAATATTTGAAAAGCACAACCCACCCCTTCCCTGGCCTCCAGCACACACAGTTCTGCAACGATGGTTTTCATGTTCATTTTTTCCTCCTTAGGCTATAAAGCCCTCTCGCTTGGCAATCACATCTTACTTTCACAATCTTACTTTCTCTTTTCATAGGCAGAGACACCGAATTCCTATGTGGTAAATAAATATAAATCTAAGAGGTACCTAATGCACAAGAGGAGAGTCTATAGAAATGTTACACTTTGGAGCAATTTAACAGAAACCTTGCCTCACAACACTAGCCTTCTGGGAGAGACAGCACCCCACACTCATTCCCCTCTCCCCAAAGACTTTCATATACTTATTTTCAAAGGCTCCCCCTTAAAAAAAATGTTTCCTGATCAAGATTCCTTGTCATCCTGATCCAGATGATCAGGAGAGAGTAGTCCCTGGAGAAGGACAGCTTGCTTGGTGAAGTGGCATGGCAGTAAGAAAGAGAGGCGCCCTCAGCCAGAGGACACGAGCTGCCGCCGTGGGCCCAAACATATCAAGGGAAAGGAGGCTCCCAAGGAGAGCGTAGTAGGTCCTGTTGTGCACAGAAGGGTCGCTATGAGTCTGAACTGACTTGATGGCACCTAATGACAATGAGGTCCCTTTTCAGGGAGAAAAAAGGAAAGAAAGCAAATTATTTTCATTCCCCTTCCCCTGTCCTTTCCTTCCTGGCTCTCCTCAACTGCGAAACTCCTTCAACGCCTGATTTGTCCCATCCATTGGTGCTTAGACCGCAACACCCCCCTAAGACAGGGTAGGGCATGTTCAAGGCATGCCGAACGTGCCCAGAGGAAATTTCTCCATTTCTCATCCTCTTGAACGTCCCTTAAGTTTCAAACTCTTTTCATAATGCAAAATTCCCAAACTCTTTTCCCAAAGCACTTTTATGAAGTGAATAAGTACATGATAATTTAGCTGTTTCCTGAAGGAGAAAGGCTGGTTTCCAGGTTGGGGTCCTGCCAAGGGAGGCTGCCTGAACCTCCCCGAGTGGAGTCTGTGTCTGGAGTTTGGTCCCTTCCCCTTGCCAGTCAGCACAATCCTGTCCCAGAGACGAGTCCCAGAACTCAAACATGACTGAGTAAAAACCAAAATGCTGAGTGATTGAGTGTATATGAGGAAAGAGAGATGTTGGGTGGAATGAATCTTCCTATTGGCTTGATGATTCAAGATGTTCCAGAACCTAAAGATTCCTTGGTCACATGGAATCGAGGCGCTGGCTGCATCGTTTGCCTGTTAAAATGATCTGAGAACTCTTTGGGCTGGCCTGTTTGTTCCCAGGCACCTCCACTGTATTGGGGTGCATCATGTTCATTCATCCTGTCTTCCTTGGATTCACAGCTAACCAGCCTTTCTTCTGCCTCACAAGCTTTAATACTCGCCAACTGCAACCCCCCTCTCTGTTTATTTAACAAATCAAATTCCAAAGTTTTCTTTTATTCTATGTCAGTGAGAAATATATCACTCTTACCTACTGTGTATGTGTCTGTTTATATAGATTTCCACACATGAAGCCACATTCCTGACAGCAAGGCATGCCTTCAAAATTCGACTTGGTCACCTATCTAACCGATTTTGCCCAGACATATTTCCAAATGCCCTCTGACCACTTTTGGAAGGTGTGGGGAAACTAGGACACTGGATGAGAATGAAAATGGCCTAACTGTCTACATTCATAATCAGAGGGGTGTGTGTGTCTGGAAGGCTGACTCTCAGGTGGGGTGGGGTGGGGAGAGAAAGACTTCACAATTGTGAGCTAGACATGACTCCCAGTATGCCAACGCAACCCATTTTACTGCAATACATGAATGTTACAAAATTCACTGTTAATATAACATAAAAATATTATTAAACATTATTTGTTGGAAAAGAACCACACATTCAAATTTTGTTGAGCCCCAGTGCAGTGGTACTGAAGCACGTCACTTGTCAGCGAGTCGGTTCGGACTCATGTTGAACTAGTAGGAGAGTGTAGAACTGGCCCATTTCTCTGACAGAACTGTTGGGGGGTTTCAGTGAGCAGTTCACGGTATAATCCGCCATGTCACCAGGACTGATATACACCCAAATCACCTGTCCCAAACACAAGTTCACTACCAAAGAAGCAAGTCGGATTCACAGTGGTCTGGCAGGACAGAGCAAATGTGTCCCTAAGGGTTTCTGAGACTAAATCTTTCCTAGAGCACAGAGCCTCCTCTTTCTCCCTTGGAAGAACTGGTGGGCTTGAATTGCTGATGTCTTGGTCCGTAGCACAATGTTCAACCCACTCCACCACCAGGCTCCACAGAAGCAGACTGCCACGCCTTCCTCTCATGGAGTGGCTGGTGGGTTTGAAGTGCTTGTTAAAACATCCCAGAGCCCCGCCTCCATGGTTTCTACTTTCATATGTGTGCAGCAGGCTTCACGTTTGCATTTCTAACCAGACAATGGTGATGTGGTCACACTGTGGGAACCACTGCTCTGTGCCCTGGGCTGTCTTCAACTTAACCCATTTCTCACTCTTCTTATTTCCCACAGTGACTCAAAAGAATGCTTCCAGTTTTGTCACCACATATTTCCCTATCATTCCCATATTTTCCTGAAAAACAGTTTCTTTCTTTGGTCATAGGACAAATGGGTCAGGCAGGCTTGAATGGCCTGGTATTTATATCTCTTTCTTCTAATATGAGTTTTTTTTCCTTTTTTTTTTTTTTTTTTAGGCATCACTGTCCTCTGGTGGTGGGAGTAGGAGGCCCAGCCTTTTCTCCTGTGAGCTGGATTTGAACCTCCATCCCAGTGGGCTGCAGTCCCACGTACAACCACTATGACACCGGGGCTCAGCCGAATATGAGCTTTTTCTTTGGAAAAGTTCATCCCACTTCCCAGATACATCCTATTTTTTCCAGGGTTCAATTCTATCTATGTATCCTAGAGACTTTTGTCATTTTCCCTTGCCTGCCCTTTGGTGTTCAAACCTTCCTTCTCTGCGAACTTTCCCTCCAAAGCCTGCAAGTGCGCTGGCTCTGTCTCTCTCTTGTTCATCCGTCATGTGGTCCTGCGCATCTTGATGGTGAGTCTTCATGGGGCATACGACTAGGTCTCATCTTCGTGGCGTTTCTATTTCATACCTGCCCACCTGGGTTCTGTGACACCACTAACTTTTCATTCTCTCTTGCTCTGCTTGCTCGCTCGCTTTCTCTCTTCCAGGGCCCCTTCCTGTTAAATAGGGGTGATTAGCGTCTAGTCCTGGTGGTGCAATGGTTAAGCAATGTGCTGCTAACTGAAAGGTTCGAACCACTAGTTGGTTCATGGGCAAAAATACCTGCCTCTCAGGTCCCAACAGTATGACGGTGCAGGAAGTCCTCTGGGGAAGTTGTGCTCTCTCAAACTACGAGGTGGAAGCGATTGGGTAAAGCACAGCAACAGGAGTTAGCTTTGTTCTGCGTGCGCTCTTGGACATCTCATTGGCTCCTTTGTTGCAGTCATTAGTGACCGTCTCTGTGCTGTTGGCTCCTCAAACTCCCTTGAACTCCAGATTTCCTGCTAGTCTCTGTCCCCACCCTTCAGCCCAAATATTCCAGGTGGCAGTTGGTTGTGCCCACCTGGCGCCTCTAAGGCCACCTGAAATGCGAAAAACCTATGTCGTTCCCTGTCTCGATGACCAGCATTACCATCCACTCATTAAGTCAAGAAACCCTGGAATCCTTGTTGTGTTACTCCTTTGCCTCACGTTCATCCTCACACCTTTCTGGTACCTGAGAAGCAGTCAAAACCAAACCAGCCTCGGTCAAGTCAATTCCCACCCCTGGGGATCCCGTGTGGGTCCAGGTAGAACTGGGTTCCATAGGATGCTCAATGGCTGACATTTCAGAAGTGGCTTGCCAGGCCTTTCTTCTGAGGTGACTTCAAACCATCAACCAACCTGGAGCCAAGAGCGCGGGTATCATTGCACAACCCAGGGACTCCTAACCAGTATCTAAATCCTAAGCATGCACCTTCTGCGTGCTGCTGATGAGTATTCCTCTCGTCCTCTCTGCCATTTGGGTGGTGGGGGCAACTCAGCAGCTGCTGACAACGGCACCAGCCTTCCCTAGTTCATTGATTTGGCTCCAGCCCACATCATCTCTTCTCTGAACAGTTAGCGCCTTCCAATCTTTGAAACTTCCAGAATATTTCCACATTGATGCCAACTTGAACTCTCTGACAGGCATATTTAATCGCGTTATTACCCTCCCCCATCCTTTTATTTTTAATCCTTCCAAGGCGCTCTGTTTTTTCATTAGATAAAGTCTGCGTTCTTGAACTTAAGTAGACAGGACTCTTTGATCTGACTCCTGCTAAACTTCTGGCTTCCCTTCTTAGACCCCGTGGCCCCGTCCTGCTGGGCTACTTGCAGTTGCCTCTAACACACTGTGACTTTGCTCATGCTGCTCTCCCTCTGCCCACATGACTCCTCCTTCATGATCCACTCTCCCAGACTCGGGGTTTGCATCTTGATGCTCTTCTCAACAATAGCAACAATAATCATGAAGGACATTTAGGACGTGCTGATTATGTGCCAAGTGCTGACACTAACCAACAGGCTAGCGATCCCAACCCAGCAGCCACCCTGTGGGAGAAAGATGGGCCAGTCTGCTCCTATAAAGTTAAAAAGACACCCAAATGGGAACTCATGTCTGTGGAGCTGATTTCTGCCTCACAGTGATCCCAATGAACATGATAGAACTGCCTGTTCCATAGGGTTCAAGACTGCTCTTTTGGTGAGTGAGCCTTTAGCTGCTAAGCATGAGCACTCCTCTCTGTAAAGATGTGAATGCACTGGCACTCAGTCGATTCTGACTCACAGTGTCCCTGTAGAACAGAGTAGACCTGCCCCTGTGAGTTTCCAAGACTGTGGGAATTGAAAACATCGTTTTTGTGCCCAGGAGCAGTTAGTGGTTTTGAACTATTGACCATACTACCAGGGCTCACACTCATTCACTGCCACTGAGTCAAGACTGACTCCAGGACAGGGTAGATCTGCCTTTGTGAGTTTTGAAGAGTGCAACTGTTGATAGGAATAGAAATCCCCATCTTTCTCTTGAAGAGCTGCTGGTGGTTCGGAACTACCCGTCTTTCTGATCAAAACCCGACCCCTACCTACTGTGTCAACAGGACTCCTCGTGTGAAAATTACAGCCTGGGAAGGGTTCTCCTCTGCCCTGTCAGCTTGCCATCTTTGGCTGTGGGTATTGCATGTGTGGCACTTTACAGAGAATCTCCTTTTAATCCTCCTGACACTTCACTCTCTTTGATTATAGATGAAGCAACTGAGGCTCAGAGCATTTGTCTTTCTTACCATCGTCTTCTCTCCCACTCCAAGGCTTAGCAACCCAACCTACAACAGAATGAAACTGCAGGACGCGCCGCCACCCTCACAATCTGCTTTGTTCAAGTCCTTTGTGACCACCACTGTGTCAGACCATTGCAACAGTTACACAGTCTGGGGGCAATTTGAGGATTAAGAGGGAAGGAGTAGAGTCTAGTCTAGTCTAGTCAGAGCCAACGAGCCTTCCATGTTGGCCTGGCCTTCTCTCAAGGATTTTGGGAACTTCGGTATTCTTCCCTGGAGGCAGGAGAGACACACTCTCTCGATTCACTCCCTGAGAGATTCTCTACTGACAAGACACATGGCAGTACACTGATAGACCCTGGAGCCACTCTGTCAGTGCTGAGATGTTTCTATGGCCACTGGATCCACAAGACTTTGCGCCCACTGACCTGTGATCTTTCTGCATCCAGTATCATTGCATGTGTTTCATGAGTCTGAAGAGGACTTTATAGATTGGTATTAGACATAGGGGCTAATATTGAACTTATGGACTTGATCTGCACTGGGGTGGGATGTTTTCTCAATATTCAATTGCTCTGGCAGAGAAAGCTCTTTCTTCTACACATATGTGTGTCCATGAATTTGTTTTTCTAGTCTACCCGGACTAATACAATCATCTCGCTGAGAATCTCCCTTTCCTTTGCTGACTAATGTGGAGGTACTGGTGCCCTTAAATGATTATCCTGTATGTCTCTGATATAATATATACATACTGTTATAAAATACAAAACAAAAAAAGTTGTTACTTAATTGTTATCAACTTAATTTTGACTCATAGTGACCCTATCATCATCTAAAAAACTCAATCACTGCCATCGAGTCAATTCTGATTCTTAATGATCTGATAGCAAGTTCTTAAGACATAAATCTTTATTAAAGCAGATAGCCTCATCTTTCTCCCATGCAGTGGCTGGTGGGTATGAACTGACCACCTTGTAATTAGCAGCCCAACACTTAATCCAGAGTCACCAGGGTTCCTTATTCTATGATAGTGACTGAAATAATCTTCAGAGACATGCATAGTTTTAAAATAAATGGTCTTCTAGTGAGTGGGGTGGCCAGAAATATCCTAAAGTTTGGGTCAGCTAGACTCTAAGAAACAAAAGAGGAAGCCAAACTGCTTGGTATTAGAAATAAATAGGAATTTTAAAGAGAAGGCAGGAGAGCAAGACGAGAACAGTAGACAAAGAAATAGAGGGGATACATATCAAAATTCAAGTGTGACAGAAGAGCTTTTGTGGTGACTAGTTTTGTATCAATTTGGCAATGCAATGATTCTCAGTGTAATCGACTTATAATCAATCAATTAGTTGAAAGGAGGTTTTCAGGTGTACTCTGCCTCCATTTGATAAACAGTGTATCAAAATCCAATCATTCTTCTGTGTTTGTTCTGTGGCCTGATCTAAGGTCCTGGGGGTGCGAACTTGGAGAAATCTGAAATCTGCCTCCTGAAAGGTGGATTTTGGACTTGCCAGAACTCCAAATTGCCTGAGTTAATCCCTTGAAGTAAACCAACCAATCTCTTCTCTCTCCTTTCTCTGTGTCTGTGTCTGTCTGTATCTCTCCAGCTCTCTCTCCCTTGCTCTGCCTGGGTTCTCTGAGAGTAGGACAGAGAGAGAAGTACAACTCGGGTAGATTTCCTTCAAACAACTGTGCTGGGCTCAGATGCCAGCAAGTTGGTCCTGCCCCACCTCAAAAGTGGGCACAACAGACCCACCCACGGGCTGGTGCTGAGCCGTCCACACATTGGTTCCTGCGCTTGAGTTGACTGTTACCTCCCCTGTGTGTCTCTAGCTCCCGGAGGGCCTTTCTGTTTTTCACTGCCCAAGACTTTACCACGCATGGTGTCCTTCTCTGGGGATTGGTCTCTCCAGATAATCTGCCATAGGAGGTTAGGCAAAATCCCCCAGCCTTGCCTCTAAGGAGCCCGGGGGCTGGCCTTCTAAGGTGAACTCGTTTGTCCTTTTGAAAGGCCATGGTACTGTCCTTATTCCTTTCCAGCACCACAACTAAAATTCATGGATTCTTTCTTCTTCAATGCCCAACTTTCATATGCGTACGAGACCATTGAAAAGATTATTGCTTAGTCTTGTGGGAGTGGCACATCCTTTTATAATCTGGAGTCAGGCCTCTTCTCCAGGGAAACTCCTCTTCCAACTGATTGTTCAAATCAACTCCTAAATGAAAGGTGATGACTGTGGTAGTTACATAACTTCCTGCCTACTTGATAAATAAAGGTTAGCCTGTCAACCAGGTCTCAGCTTGATGATCTCATTTGGAAGCACGACCCAAATAAATGGCTTGTTGGAAGCCAGCCTCCCTCTCTCTCTCTGCTTCACCTTCTGGTGGGGGAGTCAAGTGGCTGAGACCTGCCAGAGGCTTGTGATGCTTCCAACACTATTGGATCCGCAGGACTCTGCACCCACCAGCCTGTGATCTTCCTAGATTCTTCATCATTGCCTGTAGCGGTGTAAGTCTGAAAAGAGGTTTATGGCCTAACATCAGACTTATGGACTTGATTTGGACTGGGCTGGGATATTTTCTTGATATTCAATTACTCTTTGAAATAAAGCTCTTTGACATAGAGGAGTATGAATGGCTTTGTTTCCCTACTCAACCCAGCCTCACATGGTGGCCTAGTGTCTAGCAAACCACTGAGAATCATAGTTTACCCAAGACGCCACACAGCACTAATGACCACAAGCCATCCCTTGTCAACTCGGCACCTATGCACATCTCCTTAAACCATACTTAACATATAAAGAAGGGCAACTATAAAGCCAAACTTGTATCTAGCATGCTACAACCAACACATGCAGGACCCAAGGTGTACTAGCTCCCTTTATAGCTTGTGTATTACAATAAATAATGGGAAAGTGGAGAAGAAAACAGAGATTTGTTTACATATATGCAAAGATCCCCAGTGGTAATGGTGGGTTATGTGCTAGGCCACTCAGCAGGTGAAACATGGGGCTGTCTACTCTCATAAAGAGTTATGGTTTCAGAAACCCACTGGGGCAGTTCTACCCTGTCCCATGACTTGTGAGAATTGACTTGAGAGATGAGAGTTTGGTTTTGTTTTGGGGGGATATGTGCAGACACATTTGTGCAAACGCATAACAGCACGAGGAAGAAGTATTCATAACACTCTTGGTCTTAATTTCTGCAACTGGTCACATGCTTGCAGTTGCTATTTAAATCTGCGAACTCCATAACCATTTCGTGCTTCCCTAGGCTTCAGCAAGCTCCTCTGCTCCCTGGGTTATTTGCAACAGTGAAGGGACCTAGCCTTTCATCCCTGGAGGGGCTGGGTCATTAGTAGTCATGCTGGAATTGGAATGCTTTGGTTTTCCATTGACTTTAGTCACAGGAGAGTAAGAGATACTCTAAGGATTGTAGGTAGCAAGAGACAGACACCCTAAGGAATCGCCTGTATTCAGGACATAATCGTCTTTATCTCTAAAGTGTAATGTTAATCTGATTTCCCCTTGATAACCAAGACCAATCACACCACCCAATATAAGAACTCTCTTCTTTGCCTGTTGATCCTGAGACAGGAGGAACCCAAAGGGGCCGGGTGGCAAGCATCCACATAATTACTGGTTCTTCTTCTCTAGACAGCGTTTAAGAACGGGAAGACTTAATATTTACTTTCAAGTTGTATTTCTGTGTTGAAAATACTCTTTCATCATCCCAAAACTTCACTCAATTTTGCTGTGCCCACATAGAGTCCTGTAAAATTGCTTTCAGGCAATTCTAGGAACAGGGCTAAGCCCCACCTCTGGGTAGATGTGTGCAGAACAAGAGTAGAAGGCCACACACCCATGAGCTCCACTCATTTAATATACGTGGAACTTACAAGTGAGGGGAGACTTCAAAAATTATGATGAAATCTTGGGTTGGTGTTTGGGCATTCAGCATTGTGGAAGGAAGCTTCAAGTTGATTTTAACCGAGAGCCTTACAGTCAGGTGGATCCCTACTGACATCTTGGTGACTTTTTTTACAGCTACTTATGCTCTTGTTTGTTTTTGTAGCAAGTCTGTAGGTGGTGGAATGGTGAAGCACTCAACTCCTAGCTGAAAGGCTGGCAGTTTGAACCCATGCAGTCTTGGCCTCAGGCTCCACAGCAACCAAGAAGAACAGGATTGATGTGCATGCTGAGGAGCTCTGCTGGAGCCGTGGTGAAAAGCTCAACTGCTAACTGAAAGGGTCGTGGTTCATACTCACCAGCAGCCCTGGCAGGCGACAAGCTCTGAGATTCTGCTCTCATTGAGTGTCAGAATCAGCTCAACAGCACACATCATCACCACTGACCTAAAGGGTGGTGGTGGTGCTAGTTATACCATGCCATATCAACTTGATAAATAGATGTATCTATTTACCCACTCGATAAATCAATCAGGTCACAGCCTGACGATGCCTGGGAACAGCCTCTCTTCCTGGAGGCGATGGCCACACACTCCCCTCTGCTTTCACCTTCTTGTTGGCAAACCACATGGAGTCACAGTGAGATCTGTCAGAGCCTTGTGATGCTTCCACCGCCATTGGATCCACAAGACTTTGCACCCTCTGACCTGTGGCCACCTTGCGTTTTGCATCATTGCATGTGCTGCGTGAGTCTGAAGAGGAATTTATGGAGTAGTATCAGATTTATCCTATTAGACTAATATTGGACTTACATACCTGATTTGGCCTAGGCTGGGATGTTTTCTTAATCTACAATTGCTCTTGGACATAAAGCTCCCTCTTCCAGATAAATGAGTGTCTCTGGATTTGTTTCTCTAGTCAATCCAAACAAACACTGATCTAAACTCACTCAATATGTTGTTGTAAAATGCAGGAAAGAAACTTCCATGGAAGCATTCTACTCTGCTGTAAATGAGATCAGAATAAGCATGGACTTGATTTGGTTTGGTGTTTGCCCCTCCTATACTTATCAGTTTAACTCTTTTTGAGAACAAAACCCTGGATTACTTCTCTTTGGACCCCTATCCTCTAAGAATGACTAGTGTACTTAATAAATATTTGTTGTAAAAATAATCGTCTCACTGATGTATATTTATTAGTTTAAGAATAAAAAATGACATAATTCCTGAGATATAATTTTGTGCTTAATTTGTTCCCACGTCTAATGCATTACACATATGAGCATCCTAAAAATGACATGGTCTCGTTTGATAATTCTACCAAAAAAGTGCTCATTTCCAGGGCTCTATCTTCCCTGATCCCTTATCATTGTTGCTTTAGAGCAGCGGTTCTCAACCTGTTGGTCACCCTCTCACAGGGGTCACCAGAGTCACAAGAGCAGCAAAATTACATTCGTGAAGTAGCAACAGCGATCATTTTCTGTTTCGGCGTCACCACCACATGAGGAACTGCATGAAAGGGTTGTAGCATTTGGAAGGTTGTAAACCACTGTTTTAGAGTAATTGTTGACCTTTGGCTTTCAGGTAGACTTTTTTTTTTGGACTGGATTTCTGTACTCACAGGTAAGATCTTTAATACTGTGTGTCAATCAATTATTTCAGAAAAGATGACCTTGCATGATAGCTTTGGTTCAAGGTTTAAAGATGATCTCTGGATGACACTTCGAGGGGAGTCCTCTAGAGTCAACTGGTCCTTGAAATCTGGAGTTATTAAGAGTTTGAGTTCCATGTTTTTATACTAACTTACCAGGGTCCATTTACTGTGACCCTGATCAGAAGAGTGGTAATGATAGCTGGGCACCATCTAGTTCTTCTGGTTTTAAGGTAATTGAAGCCATGGCTCATGTAGACCCTTGCCCCTGTAGACAGATTTCACCTCTGAAACATTGGTTTCCTTTGTTTTTGCTTCTGGTGTGTAGAAACCAATAGTTGTATCTCTCAAAAACCAAACTCACTGCATCCACTTAATTCTGAATTATAGTGACCCTGCAAGACAGAATAGAACTGTCCCTGAGGTTTCCTGAAACAGTAATTTTTAAAGGGAGTAGAATGCCCCATCTTTCTCCCTAGGAACAGCTAGTGGTTTTGAACTGCTAACCTTGCAGTTAGTAGTCCAACACATAAGCCACTATGCCACAAGAGATCCTGGTTGTATCTTAGATTCCCGTATAATTTGATAACAACCCTGCCACAAAGCTACTATTGTTCGTATTGTACAGAGAAGAACAATTATTTTTATAGAGGTTGACTAACTTTTCCAGGAGATGATGGCTAGTAAGTGACACAAAGCCCATGTTTTTTAGCATGTGCTGATGTGATTGAGTTAATGAGGTTATTTTAAATATATTTTGGAAGATGAAAATATGACTTGTGCTGCGTCTATAAAAGGGTAATATTAATTTGGTCAAACCTGTTGGCAGTTTCCTGATCACTGCTTAACAAGTGATCTGAGTCCTACTTAGTTCAACCACCTTTATTGCTTCTAGCTTCAGAGTGAACTCAGAACATCAATAGTTACATTAGCCACACTGGCTGACTTCATGCATGGCACTGATCAATTTGGCATCCATTCATTTGAGGCCCTGTTTAAACGTGTAATTTGAAAGAGAAAAGGGAAGCAGTTATCCCAATCACCCTCTGAAATAGACCCAGTGTACATCTTTCAATAACAACTGAAGTTCTGTATGGTGCTGCCCACTTGTCTCAGATGAATTCTCTACTTGACTTTTAGGTATTAAGAGACAAGGGCAGAGGGGTGGGGCTGGAAGAGAATGTTTAGTTAGCTTTTTTTGACATTAGCTCTTTTTGACATTTACTTTTTTCTTCTTTCATATTTAGTATCTTATTAGCTGTTGACCAGACAGCAATTCTTAATGTGCATTGCCCAAGTCTAAAAAGCAGCTTACTTATGCTTTTTTTTTTTTTTATTCCAGTGACTTCCCAGCTATAAATTTAGAGGTAAAATTTCCTTCAGAGGTGGTCAAGTAGTGTCATCTTCAATTGTTGATATACTCTATGCCACAAAGTCCAGACTGCCTGCTGTCGAGTGCATTTGGATGGGTGGTGACCCCGTCATATAGGGTGGAATGCCCAGTGTGCTCCCAGCTGGCATCTTTGCAGAAGCAGACGAGCACAGCTTTCCCCTGCAGAACAGCTGATGGTTCAAACTACTCAACTGCTGAGCTACTGCTTCGGCAGATGCTTTAAACACTGCGATCAGGGCTCCTCGTTACATTGGTCTTTAGAGGAACAGAACCTCATCTCTCTCCCGAGGAGTAGTTCAGTAGGTTTGGACCTCAGGCTTTTGAATAAGCAGCCCAATACTAACCCACTAATTCATTGTTTGACATCACATCTGACACACTCAGTTTTTCATCTTTTCACAGTACATAACAATTATTAGGAAAACTGGATTATCATGATCCAAGATGCTGAGGAATATATCACTTTCTGTGAGGGCAGCGATTCTCAACCTGTGGGTTGAGACCCCTTTGGGGGTTGAAGGACCCTTTCACAGGGATCACCCAAGACCATCAGAAAACACTTATTTCTGAAGGTCTTAGGAACCGAGGCACCAGCTCCTCTATCTGTCTCCAGGCGGTCCGCCCATATGCATATATGACCACATATGAGTACCTGGCATGATGATATCATTGAGCGAACCCCATCACATACACCCCACACAAACACAGGTGTATGTGACAGGGTTGGCACCATAATGTACTTATGCAGACCAGCCACACATGTGTAGAATAGCAGCTACTGTGTAAAAAGCAGTTGTTATGTTTAAGGCAGCTACTTTGTTCAAATCAGCTACTGTGTTGAAAGCTGCAGTATTGGAGGTAAAAATGACATTCATGAATTATAATTTCATAATGTGATTAATCACTATGCTTTTATTATGTTCAATTTGTAACAATGAAAACAACCCTGCATATCATATATTTACATTACAATTCATAAAGTTGCAAAATTACAGTTACAAAGTAGCAATGAAAATAATTTTCTGGCTGGGGGGGCCACCACAACATGAGAAAATGTATTAAAGGATCTCAGCATTAGGAAGGTAGAGAACAAATGTGTTAGGGAGAGCTGGATGGGGGAGCTGCTTTCTTTAAGAAACAAGTCTATTAAAAAGCAACGTGGAAATAGAAGTGATTTAAAATGTTCAAGACATAAAAATGCCTGACAGAGTCTCCAAACTACCATTAAGTGTGTTTTGTATTATGAAATACAAAAACTGACCCCTCTCCCATGGAAGGTTATGTTGACACTCAAGATAGTTACAGCTTCCAGCAACCCAACTTCATACCACCCTCGATTGTACCAAGAAATAATTTCACTTTTTTCTTTAAAAACGGATTTTTTTCTTCTATACATTTAAAAAAGGTGATAGGGAAGGGTTTCCTCCTTAAAAATACATCAGGAACTATTAAAAACACTCATTTGTGGAGCAATTGATAAAGACCATTTTCTGGAGTATCTGAAAACTCGCTGCCATCAAGTTGATGCTGATTCACATCAACCCTAGAGGACAGAGGGGAGCTGCCCATGGGGGTATCCCATGTAACTTTTGGGGGAGTAAGAAGCCTCATCTTTCTCTTGTAAAGCGGCTGGTGGTTTCAAACTACTGATCTTGAGGTTTCAACCCCCTGCAGAAGGACTCCTTCGGTGGTAAAGTAGAAAAGTCCATTCATTGGACTTGCTTCTTTTTTCTCCTGCTTCAGTAGAGGGTTCATTATTTGGATTTTCACGTCTCTACTTTTCTGCAGGTAAATTTTCTATAGTTGCTTCGTTGGCCACTTCAGCCTATTTCCCCCTTGTTCTCCCCACACCCCAGTGCTTGCAACTTCTGCTGGATGATAGATGCATTCTTACTGCCCTTTTTGGCTTTGTCTCCACTTTTCAGGTGTAGGTTTTGCTAACAACCTCACTGATATTTTTAAGTGATTTTATTGGCACACCAGTCTCCAGCATACAAGTCAAATGTTTAAATATACTAAAAAGAATCATACAATCATCACCACAACTCATTTTAGGAAATGTTTCTTTAAAAAAAAGAAAATGTTTCTTCACTCTTTTACCCATTACCCTGAGCTCTTCCTGCCCACCCACCCCTGCCATAACCCTAAGTGGCATTTCATCTACTTACTGTCTCTCTAGATTTACCTGTATTGGATTTAATTGAAAGAAAATCATACACAAAATCCCAACAACAACAAGAAAATCCACACATAAAAGCCTTGATTCAAGAGAAAGCAGAATAGAAACTAGAACGAATTAAAGACGGCGCAACAGCAACCTACAGGCACAGAACTGCAGAGCCCTCAAGAAGTTGGGCTGTCTACCCCTGGCCATCCCAGAGCCACTGAAACATGCAGTGAGGGTAGAGAGAGAAGCCCTCCTGAACACAAGAGTCAGGTTGTCTTTGACAGTTGTTGGCCTGATCGGGTGGGCTTCTGTTACATGAGCAGGACAGAGACTGGCTGAAGTCATGCATCGCTTTACATCCACGATCTGGGAATTGTGCGAACACCACAGTGTAGTCTGGGCGTGCTTTTTCTTTAAGCATCTGGAAGCGTCCGCTGTGATTCTGGACTTGGCTAAGAGGAATTGGTTTCTGTGCTTGTTCTTCAAGCCATATCCTTAGCAAAGCGCTGGTCTAGACCCCTCACCGTTTCCTTAGCTTTTTGTTAAGTCTGTCTTCTTAAATTCCTTGCAGAGCTTTTTTTTTTGCTTGTGAGGATCATTGTCTTCAAACTTTTCTGTGCTGCACAGTAACAGTTTGCGTCACTGCCACGTGTGAGCTCTTTGCCTCTTGCTAGTGCTCTTTCTAGCACGGGCTTGGCTGTTTTGGGGAGCCATGATTGACTTCATGGAAACATTTTTGAAAGAAAATTAAACAGAGATAACACAAAAACACAGGCAAGAGATGTCCAGTATAAGAGATTTGATGCTGCTACCTATCTACAAGGGGAAACCTACATTGCTATGGGGGAAAGTTTTAGACAGAAAATACAGGACAGTCCATGCCTAAGCCAAGTCACATGAGCATTTAGTATGACTATCAAAACATATGTATTGCTGGGACCATATGTATTGTGTGGGACCATTATACACCTATAGTGCAAACGCCTCTGTGGTAGTTACAGCATCTGGTGTGGATTTGAGGATTAAGAGTGTAGAGGTGGAATGTAGCCTGTCAACCCAGAGATACTCTGTGTGGGCATGGCCTTCTCCTGAGAAATCCGGGAACTGTTGTATTTTCCTCCTTGGAGACAGGAGACATTCTTTTTTCTTTGCTCATCCCCTTGGAGATTCTCTATTGACAAGCTAACTCCTTGGGAGACATCCCTTAGGAGAAGCCACCTGGACCTACCCTGATGCAGTCCTGGGTGCTGGAGAAGCCACGTGGAGAGCCCTGTCAGCGCGGAGATGCTTACAATGTCACTGAATCCAAAGAATTTCTACCCACTGGCCTGTGGCCCTCTTGCATTTAGCATCATTGCATGTGTTTCTTGAGTCTAAAGAGGACTTTATAGATTACACACACATGAGTTTCTATGGATTGGTTTCTCTAGTCTACCCAGACTAACACACCTCGTAAACAAGACATGAGATACACGTTTTGTGTGTGTGAAACTGTTTCATTCACTCCATCCCGTCTCTGCTCTGATCAGGATATCTGAGCTCTAGCATAGCCTTATGGACCTACCAATGTATACGCGATTGGCAGAGATGGTGAAACAGAAACTGGGAAGACACGGAACCTCCTCTAACCCATAGCTGACACACAGACAGAAGCTGCCTTGAGAGCTCACTGACCTGAGTCTGGACTTCTAGCCTCCTCTACTGTGAGAAAACTAATCTCTGTGTCTTGCTGCCAGCCCCATGTGATTGTCTCTTCATAGCAGCACCAGGTCAGTTCTACCCTGACCACGCCTCCTGGGCTTCTCCTCATCCCCATGATTCACCTGCCTGTTCATGATCTTTGAACACACCCATCACGCTAGGTATTTATTTTATTGTCTAACTCCTATGAGAAGGTAAGTCCTGCGATGGCATGGTTTTTGACTCGTCTGCTCATGCTATACATAGGAGTTTCAAAAAGTTCCTGGAAAACGGAGTTAAAAGATGATGAATTTTTCCAGGAACTTTTTGAAGCATCTGGTGTCTGCAGCTCCTGGGATAGTATCAGGTACGTGCAGGTCCTTGATAAATATTTGATGAATAAATGAAATAACTAGTGGCCATCTCACTCACACTGAGCAAATAGACATTCTCTTCAGAAAAAAGTCCTTTTCTTCATAAAAGAAATGTAAGACTTGTTTATAGTACAAGAGGTATTCAGTCTTAGATTTCAAGGGGATGAGATTAAGTTTCCTGGTGGCATGATGGGTTACGAGTTAGTATGCTAACCACAAAACCAACGGTTCAAACCCACCAGCTATCTGAGGGGGGAATGATGAGGCTGTCTTCTCCTGTAAAAATTCAGAGTCTTGGAAAGTCAAAGAGGCAGTTGCACTCTGCCCTCCGTGGGTGCTACGGTTCAGGACTGACATGCTGACAGTAAGTTTCCACGTGCCTGGATCTGTCGGCAAAAGGCTTCTTTAAATTGTTAAAAAGCAAATGTCACTTTGAGGATTGAGGGTGCCTGGCCATTTTTTTAATCGTCTCATACACTGGAAAATGAACAGAGATGATCAAAGAAGAATTGATGCATTTGAATATGGTATTAACAAGGAACATTGAACTAGGTTCAGTAATGCTGGAAGAATGGGAAACTCCATCTTGGAAGAAGTACATCTAGGGTGTTCCATAGAAGCAAGGCTGATAAGACTGTTGCATGTGCTTTGGACATGTTATCAAAAGAGATAACGTGTCCCTTCCAGGAGAAGGATATTAAACTGTGTTACCCACTCAAGCAGGGGCATGATGGTGAGGCTGGCCCAACAGTGGGTCGAGCTTTATTGTGCTCTCTGTAGGGTGGCCCTGAGTCAGAACTGATCCAGTGGCACCCAACACAACAACCACAAAGAATTCAGGGCACACTGATCTGCTAGGATTTCCATCCCATTCTGGGTCTCAAAAACATAATCATTTTCTCAGTAACAAAGTCCAATTTTAAGAAGATCCTGAAGTGTTAAAATACAATGAGAAGGCTTCTGATAGTGTTACAATGTCAATAGATACAGTGCTAATTGTCACAGTGTTACAGGGTTACTAGTCTGGTCAGTACTGCAATTAAAAAAATCACTGTATTGGGGGTTCATACATCTCTCATCACAATCAATACATACATCCATTGTAAGCAGAATACATTTGTACATTTGTTGTCATCATCATTCTCAAAACATCCTCCTTCTACTTAGGCCCCTGGTATCAGCTCCTCATATTTTCCCTCCCTCCCTGTACCCCTCCTTCATGAATCCTTTATAATTTACAAATTATCATTATTTTGTCATATCGTACACTATCTAATATATCCCTTCACTTTGTCTGTACCCCAGGGAGGAGGTTATATGTAGATTCCTGCAATTGGTTCCCCCTTTCTACTCCACCTTCCCTCCACCCTCCCGGTATCACCACTCTCACCACTGGTCCTGAAGCGATCATCTGTCCTGAATTTCCCTTGATTCCAGCTCCTATCTGTACCAGTGTACATCCCCTGATCTAGCTAGATTTGTAAGGTAGAATTGTGACTATGATAATGGGGTGGGGAAAGGAAGCACTTAAGAATGAGAGGAAATTTGCATATTTCATTGATGCTACACTGTATCTTGACTGGCTCATTTCCTCCCTGCAATTCTTAACATTTCCCTTCTACCCATTTCACCAGTGGTGTAGAGGTCACCTGTTGAACTGCTACTTTCAAGATCAGCAGCTCAAAACATCCAGCCACTTCTTGGGAGAAAGATGGCGTTTCCTAGCCCCATAGAGGGTTACAGTCTCAGACACCTACAAGGGCAGCTGTATCTATTCCTTTAGGGTTGCCATGAATTGGAATTGACGCGATGGCAGTGAGTTTGTAGTTCAACCAGTAATGCTCGTCTACCTTAAAGTATATGAATTAGAAGAAAGTGGAGTCCAATATGATGTGATTAATTTTCCTTGAGTCTCTCTAGTGGTTTGATTCATAAAAATATGTTTCATATTGGGCTTTCTTTTAAAATGTGTAGCATCAATTGATCATCCAAGTGTGTCTAAAGGAAGGATTTTGTATATCCATGCAAATTTTGGTCATACACCTATGAATGCCAAAATATGCTGTACTATCTTAAGTTATGCTGCATAGCTATCCATTGGTCATTTCTATTTTAATGCAGCATAGAATTTTAGGATTGCAAAGTGTTAGTTCATTTGGTTCACTTATCTCATTTTACAGACATGGAAAGTGAGACCCAATGCCATGAAGTCACTTGTCCAGGTCTAACTGTATGAGTGCAGAGCTGCAGGACCTTGTGGGAACAAGGTGGTTTTGTTGTTTTAAACATAGAACAAAGTACCTTTGACATCCCAAACTACAAGGTAGTTCCCAATGTCAGACAAATGACTGACAGTAGCCATCATTTACAACAGTGGCAGGGGTGAGTTTTTGGTGGTTTGCACCCCTTCTGCAGAATCCAGACCTAACTTTTTGTAAAATGACACTTGTAATCAGGGTGCCCTTCACAGTGGGAAGCTGGATAACCATGTAATGTGGAAATCACAAATTTGCACTCCTCACTCTTTTTTAACTTTCATTTGCACAACAGTGTATCCTGAGCACCTGTAGTCGGGTTCATTCTGTTCACAGATATAAAAATTAGAACTATGCACGCAATTCATTTCACAAAGTATTATCCTTTCGACGAAATACTACATATCTATTCCTTTGCATTTGTTACTTCAGTAAATAAACATATATCATAAAAAGTGCCAATCCCTCACAGGGGGATGTGGTGCTCTTTGTTTTAGCTTTGTGTTATGCTCCAAATTCCCATGAAATATTTATAATATTGTGAAATTCCTAAAAGTGTAAAGGAAGCTAAAATATTGTCAGCACAATTGCAAATCAGAAAGAGGCTTTTCAAAGATGAACATAATGCATTTAGAGAAAAGAAGCCACCTGTTTCTAATATATCAAACACAATGATTATTATCTGATTGGGCGAAAGACTGGGATCCCCCTCCTACAGTGAAAAGATGGTTCAGGGTCACACAGCTGATGATGCTCAGATAAAAGCAAAGAATATTGCAAATGAGGATGCCACTCAAGAAGGAAATAAATGACAGAGGGAAATAAATGACAGTTCTATTGTTCCTTGTCAGGTATTATTTAACACTTTTTAATTAATATATTAAAGCTATTTCTTATAACAATCTAGTTTTGTGTAGTGATTGTATTGTACTTACTTAATCATTTAGCTGCATGAAACAATAAACTGTCTTTCGGTATGCTGTTTCTCCATACTTTCACAGTGGGACAGTGACATGATTGTGAAATACTTTTAATCTCACAAATAATTGTTAAGTGATTTGTGTACCTTGGAGATATTATGTATTTGGTTCTGCACCATTGTAATAAAGTGATGATGGCAATATAGGGAATCACACAAAATTTGTTGTCCTGGTGGCAAAGTGCTCGGTCCTAGAGGGTCACAGAGTGAGATTTAGCAAGAAGGCAGGACTCGTGGCTTTGGTTTTTGAGTACAACTGAAAATGATGTCGATTCTACATTCACACTGCACTATATTCAACAAGCAATAGCATTGCAAAAAAGTTTGAACTATCATGAGGAGGGGCTGAGCCCCGGTGGCATAGTGGTTGTGCGTGGGACTACGGCCCACTGGGATGGAGGTTCAATTCCAGCAGTGGTTCCACAGGAGCAAAGGTTGGGCCTCCTACTCCCACCACCAGAGGGCAGTGATGCCCCCACAAAACAAAACAAAAAAGAAATATCGTGACATGGAGATAAAAGGTGAGTGCATGCCGCTGGGAAGATGGCAGCAGGAAACTTGCTGCATGCCAGGTTACCATGCAATTTCCATTTGTAAGAACCCCAGCAAATGCAAAGCAAAAGGAAGTGAAGTTCAACCACAGGAGGTGTGAGGTCCGGCTGGCTGCACTCAGTTCTGCCTAATTCATTTCCATGATCATTGCTGGAAGCATTAGAAATCTGTCTCCATAAGCAAACTGATCAGAGTCCTGATTCAGAAAAGGCAGGAATCTGCAGGGGACCTCACCAGAATCGTCCCCATGGCATTCACAGAAACAAAAGAAACCACAGCGACACGTGGATGATTTCATGAAACTGTGGCTTCTGCCATTCTTTGAAGAATGTGGACTTCTTTTATTATATAATCTGGTCATTGAGCATAAAAAAGCATTTTCCTTAGAAATGGACTGCTTCTCTTTGCCCTCACTCTAAACTCAAATACTCACAGCCACTGAGTCAATTCTGACCCTTGGCAACTAGTACGTCTCCATTAAGGGTTTTATGGCAGAAAGGTAAAAGCCTTTTTCTGTGTTTCCCAAAGTTGTTAATTCCACCCCTGGAGGGCACTGGAGCCATCTAGAGCAGCGGTTCTCAATGTGTGGGTTGCAACCCCTTTGGGGGTGGTGGGGGTGGTCAAATGACCCTTTCACAGGGGTTGCCTGATTCATAACAGTAGCAAAATTACAGTTATAAAGTAGCAACGAAAATAATTTTACGATTGGGGGTCACCGTCACATGAGGAACTATATGAAAGGGTCTTGACATTAACCTCTGCTCTAAAGAGATGCTACCTGTTGGTTCAGCTGTGAGAATTGGGTCTTCCTTACATAGACTTGTAGTCCATCCGCAGGATGCAATCCTTGATCTTCGTCAGCAAGTGCTTCAATTCCTCCTCACTTTCAGCAAGCAAGGCTGTGTCATTTGCATGCCGCAGGCGGCTTAATAAGCCTTCCTTCAATCCCGATGCTGTATTCTTCTTCATACATGCATTATATAATATAACTTATAATCTTTCAAAATTGCAATTTGAGACTTGAATTTTTTCTTGGGTTTTCAGTGTCAGATTGACTGGCAGTGTTTTTCCCTTTGATTTGCTAATTCTGTCTACAGCCATACCATCCTGACACTCCCAATCTTGTCTGATTTTCTAATTTTAGGTCCTTGTACATTTCATTATAAAATTTGGATTTTTCTTCTTGAGTTGGCTTGTGAAATTTTATATTCAGTTCCTTGACTTAATCCTTTCTTCCATTTTTGTGTTATCATGATGGATTCACTCGATCTACTGACATGTTTTGGATATCAGTTCTATTTCTGAAAGACAGTAGGCTACAATGCCTTCACTCCAGCAACAGCTTTATTGTTTTAGCTTTATCACAATTGAAAGAAACCCAGTAGCATTTGGTATTTGGTATTTATCCAATGGAACAATCATTTTCACCATTTGTGTATACCAGTGTTCTCAACCTTATGACCAGCTCTAAGTTTTTAAGTGGATTGTAGTCGCTTCACTAATGGTGAAGTAAATTACTTGTGATGGTTCTTCTGTCCATAATCTTTGTAGCCTCCACCCAGTGATTGGTTGAAAGTATGCAAATAAGGTGTGGAGCACTCTACCTCAGGGATTGGTTAGTTTTGCACTCCACTGGGGATGAGTGAACCATCTCAGAGGCAGGAAGAGAAAATCCCATTTCATCAAGGAAGAAGAACCATCAGCATATCCTGTGGGAGAGTCCTAGCTCAAGTGGCAAGGTAGCAGAGGCACCAGAAGCCACAGCACTGAGACCATAAGACAGAGCAGAGGAGCCACCCAGAGCTTGAGCCTCTGGTGGCCTTCTCAGTATATGGAACAAGGAAAGGTGAGCATCTTTGGCCAGGAGACCAGCTTACAGAGTGAGATGATACCCTTTGGTCATTTATCAATTCTAAACAAGTTTTTTCTTTTGGCATCACTGCCCTCTGGGGGTCGTGGGAGTTACCCAGTGCTGCTTCTGAGAGCCGCCGCTGGATTTGAACTGCCAAGCCTGAGGGCCGCAGTCCCGCCCTCAACCACTTACACCACCCCTTAGTGCTCAGCTCCTAAACGAGTTTTATAGCACTTGCTGAAGCAGGGAAAAGGCCAAGGGACCCAAGTAGCTGAGAGTATAGGATCAGAGTGAAATATCTCTGCTGACATGGCTGAGAAAAGGACCATCTCCTTAGTGTCTTCTGATCCTGACTTATGATAAGCTGTTCACTTCCCCCAGACACCTTCATCATCAGAGGATAGTCTGTGTGTTCTGTGTGGCCATTACAATGGTGACTGAACCTAGCAAAGAGGTAAAGTTCTGTGGGAAGGGCAGTGATTTCAGAAGATGGTTACAGAAGCTGGAGGGTGGAGGTATTCTGACCTTCGTCTTACATCTTATGGCAAATGGCCTTAGGCTGGTATGAAGTTCTTCAGATGGCTGGCCAGAGGAGCTCAGATGTGACCCCCCCACACCTACTGTGGGACACCTAATCCATGGACTGTGTTGCTGTGAGTTAAGGTTCCTTCAAGCCCTGCGTTGCCACACTACTGGAATATACACCTCTTGAACTGGGGACTATCAGGCCCTGCCATCCAGCTGACTGTTGGTGACCTGCCTTACTGTTTGCTGCCTGTGGCCAGATGGCCAACTTTGCAGCAAGATTCACCACAATTGGAGTCACCATGAGCTGTAATGTAGTCACAGCAATTGTTTTTCTTTGGATACTTAAAAGGCATTTCCGTTGTTGTATAATGTGTTCTTCTTGGCCAGGCCTTATAACAGTTCTATTACTTACTGTATTCCAGTTTGCCCAATACCAAGCCGAGCCCTGATTTAGACATTAAGGTGAGTTTTCTTGGGAGAACTCTTGGAGGGGCCAACCCTTAGGTTACTAACTGAAAGGTCTGTCGTTTGAATCTACGAACTGCTCCCAGGGAGAAGATGTGACACTCGGCTCCCGGGAAGAGTAACAGACTCAGAAACCCAACAGAACAGTTCTACTCTGTCCTTTAGTTCGGCTACCAGTTAGAATTAACTTGATGGTAATGGGTTTGGTAAGTTTTCCCATCCTAAAAAATCATTATTCGTTGGGAGGTTTGTTTGGCAAATGTGAAATGTTGGAGGAGATTAAAGGAAAGTAAATATAAACTCAACAGAAGACACAACTAAAATCCACACAGGAAATAATCAAATAAGTTGCAATTTAAACACTATAAGCAAATAGGAGGCAGGAAGGGATTAATTTAAACTACATTTGTGAAGTAGTGTTGCTTAAAAAGACCCGGTGGCTTTACTGGATCCAGTGAACTGGAATATGTTGCCCGGAAACAACTTTTAAGTTTAGAATGGAAGCTGGCTCATTAAGTCATCTTTAAATTAAACAACCATTTAGCTCATTTAATAAGGAATGTTTGCCTTGAGGATTGTGCTTCATAAAAAAAATTATGTATATGAGATTAAATGAACAATAGTAACTCTAAAACACAGAAATAAAAAAAACACACACAAAAACAAAACCCATAGCTATGGTCTTGATTTGAGGCACAGAGCACAGAAGAGAAAGACACAGAGTCTCTAAATTAAAGGTAGCAAAACAAGATGGTCCCAGAGAGAAAGAACCGTGACACAGTGTAAAGTATGTAACAACCATTGTTCATGAATTAATTGACATGTAAACTTTGTTGGCTTTTTTTAAAGCCCTAGACAAGGTTAGTAAGAAAATCTCTATTAAACATAATTTCAAGATATTTGATGTGGTAGGTTTATCTTTGTATATTTACATGGTGACTTAGCCTTCTTAAAAAATAATATGAACTATGGAAGCAACCCAGGCAGTCATTGTTGTAATGGATGAGGGGCCTTCAAAAAACTCATGAAAAAATGTAATGACTAGATAATGGCACTTTCCCTTGAACTTTTTGAACCCCATGCTGTATAGATAGATTTCCATTCAGTGACGTGAGAGGATGATAAAGGTACGGCTCCATTGTGGGTGTGCAGGGTTTTTAAATAAAGAGGGAGGGGTCTCACGGGCTCTGGTAAACAAACACAGGCCATTGTCTGTTGACCTTCCAATAGAAACGGCTTTCAGGATCAAAAGCTAGTCCAGGGCCACATGTCCCAGTGTCTTGGGAGTGATGCCGTGCCTAAGAGAGGGTCCGCGGAGGAAAAGAGTTCCATATTCCCACCCTGGGTCAATTGTTCATTGTAATCCTTGTCGGAGTTGACCTTTCTCATCTTTTAATTCGAAAAGCACAACCTTCCTAAGAATCCCTGTCCACACCAATTTCTGAAGAGAACCTCTGCCCAGGAATTGAAAACGAAGTTTGTGCATCGATCACGTAATTTCCTTAAAATCTCAGAACTACCCCTAATAAACTCACAGCTGAGCACTATGGTTTTTCACCGTCACACCTCTCCCAATGATCCTTCCCATGGCCCAGGTTGGCAAACTGCATTCCCCGCCAGGGCCCTCGAACGTCTCACGTCCCAGGCGGGACCCAAGAGGCAGTCAGTGCGCCTCCCACGCCCCGCCCCCGCCGAGAGGGGCGGAAGTAGCTCGCTTCCGCATAGAGAGCGGGCGTCACGGAGCCCAGCGCGCATGCGTCCGCGCTCGCGGTGCTAGTGGCGGGTGGCGAGTCGCCACCTCCTCTTCTCCACTACCCCCGCCCTACATCAAGGCCCCGACTCACGCCATATTGCGACCCCCCCCCCCCCCCATCTCCTCCGAGTTACCTTTTCCAACCACCTCTGCCCCTCCTATCCCGCCCCTTTCGAAGCGTGTCCTGGGCCGCTGCAGCAGGAAGCGCACCTTCTCTACCCGCCCTGTCCGCGCGGGACCCGCAGCCGTGCTACAAGTGTTCTTAAAGCAGAGGTTGTGGGGTTGAACCGGGTGTGGGGGGTCGCCGGGGGCCGGGTGCGGGACAGGGCTGGGAACCTGGGGAGAGCGGCCAGCCCCGAGTCACTGGGCCCCTTCCCCCGGCTCGAGGCCCGTGGGCGCCGAGGTCCCCGCCGGTCCCGCCCGGCCCGAGGGCGGCCGCCCGGGGTAATTGGCGTTTACGCGCCGGGCTGCAAGGCGGGCGCCGGTGGCGGTGGCTGGCGCGCGCGGCGCCCGGATCCTCCGCCGGGTGTGCAATTGGCGATTGACTCCTCCCCGTGGGCGGTGGGCGTGGGGTGCCGGGGAGCGGGCCAGACCGGCGCCCAGGTCCTGGGATGGGCTGAGGGAGCCCCTTAAGTCATCGGGGTGTGCTTGGGGAATCCCTAGAGGAGGAAGCTGGTGCGCTTGCAGAGTGGTAGAGTAGATTTGAAACCAGCCACGCCGCTACTGAGTCCACGCCGACTCGGAAGAGACCCTGGGGCATAGTGGAGAACGGCCCCTGTGAGTTTCCGAGACTTAACTCTCCACAGGAGTAGAAAGCCCGGTCTGTCTCTCGTGGTTTGAACGGCAAACCTTGAATTTAGCAGCCCACGACGCCACCATGGCTCCTACCTAGTAGACGGTGTCCAGGGAAAGGATATTACGCACCCGCGTGTATGAGAGTTAGCCCGCACGTCTGACCCTGGGGAGCTTGCTTAGCTTCTTAGTGGTCTGTAAAACGTAAATTGCAATAGTCTAAATTTAGAATGGTGCGGATTATATGCTGTGAAGCGCCCAAAGCTTCGAACAGTGCCAAACACTGCTAGCTAGTTATAACTGTTGTGGCTCCCCTGTTAAGAAGTTAAGAGTGAATGTTATTTTCTAAATTAAAAACCCTGAGACAAGTGTGACCATCGTCCATGATGATTGTACCCACGAACAAATGAGTCTATGAGGTTAATGGAAACTTTATTTCCTTTGGGGTGGGGGAGGAGATGAGTATGTATTTCTCTGCAAAGACAGAGCTTAGTGGGAGGGTTTTTTTTT
Source organism: Nesogale talazaci (assembly GCA_004026705.1). Lineage (NCBI taxonomy): Eukaryota > Metazoa > Chordata > Mammalia > Afrosoricida > Tenrecidae > Nesogale > Nesogale talazaci. Next base: position 104,192 of record PVJH01001584.1, on the reverse strand, counting down.
TTTTTTGCAGCGCACCATATTGGATGAGGGATTCAATTAGATCTGCAAAGATATACTTGGTGATCCAATTGAGGTCAGACTGGATAGAATATCCAGAGGATGCTTTAGATTGGACTGAATTTTACAAAGTAATTTGCAAATACAGAGCACAATTCTTTGGGTTGTTGCAAATGTCTTGTCTCCAGGGATTTTCAAGCCCAAGATAACTTTACACTAGGATGAAAAGTGTGATAAAAAATGCTGCCCGGTGTAGAAACTGCTAGAATCTTATGTGGCTCTTGAACACTTGCAATGTGATTAGAGTGATTGAGCAGTTTAGTTTTGAATTTTAGTAAAATTAAAATAGCTCCAGTGGCTAGTGGTTACAGAGATTTATTATCCAAATTATTGAGATTCACAATCTGGTGGCGTTTAAATGTTCCATGGGGATCTGTAGCCTTGGAAACCTTGTGGCGAACTTCCATAGGGTCTCAACTAGTTGGCAGTGGGCTTAGTTTTGGGGTGCCCTGGTGGCACAGTAGGGTTAGTGGCGCACTGCTAAGCAGAACGTCAATTGTTCAAACCCACCAACCTCTCGGCAGGATAAAAGGGAGGCAGGCTGCCCTGTGGAGGTTGTGGAAAATCCAAAGATCAGTTTTTCCCCTGCCCTAGCAGTCTGGTTAGTGATCTACAATTTGCTGGAAGACATTGGGTTAAATCAGAGGCACTGGGATGTCTAGAAGGAAGCTTTTGGAACATTTATTGCCTTAGGGAATCATGATTACATTCAAATAATGCCTTTCATTGAAATGCTGTAGTTCTGAACAGGAGTCTGTTAGTACTTTACAGCTTGACAAATTAAAGCAAAGCATTCTTTTGACTCCTAAATTGTGCAGCTAATGCCGGCTCCCGTCAGAGAGCCAGAACAATACTGAAGTTTTCTTTAATCATTATTGTACTGTATGGTGAGCATGATTTTCCACTGTCCTTTATCACTTTGATTAGTTTTCAGTGAAAACTTTTCAAATCTCTTATTTTCCATTTGAAAGATGGTGCTGCTTCAGTGCGTCCCCCTCCCCCTAATCTTCTTGTATAAAAAGCTATTTGTGAAATTATAAAAGCAACCTTTGGGCACTGGGCCAATGTAGAAATAATTTTGTGGTTGTCAGTATTCAAAACCTTTGAAGAGATCAAAGTCTGAAATTTGTTGAACAGTATTTTAAATTTTTTTGAACAGTCATGCTTGGAAATATGTGGATCCATTTTTCTTTTTCAAGTAAGTGTTTATAAAGTGAAGTTTGAAAATAGGACTTTGTAAACTTCAGCTAGCACCCAAACTCTAGGAAATGGTACCCCGAGTCTCAAGACTGAAGGTAATCATTAAATTTGGAACAACTTCAGAATTAAGTCATAATCAGGCAGTAGTTATCATTTACAAATTGCAAGGAGTTGCTTTTATATAGGGTGTCTTGTAGGCCCTGATTTTCTGGGACAATTGTGATTTAATGCCTGCTTGACTCAGGTGAAAAATGTCCCAGCTGGAGATATTTATATTTATTCAACTATATATACTTGTATCCCTATTTTTAAGTTTGCCAGCTGTAACATAAGGCGGTGTATTTTGTATGACCATTAGATTAAGGAAGATTAGGAACAGTATTGTAATCCCAGCATCTGAGTTTACTTTGAAGTCTGGTGATAATGTTACTGCTTTTTGCCTATGTAAGAGATGAGATAACATGAAATAAGGCTAGCCAGATGCCTTGTCCATTTAAGCTACCTGTAACTCAAATGTACTTGCTTTTCTATCTATAATTAGATAGAAATCTCAGGCAGATTTTATTTGTTCTCTCCTAAAAGAAAAAAGAAAAAGATCTTTTGATGTAAAAGACTCCAGAAAAGATTGGACCTATTATTTTAAAAGACCAAGTATTTGTGTTGAAAATGAGAGCCATTTTATTTTATGGTGAGGTGAAAGAGTTATATTAGTGAACTCTTTATTGTATGTGAAGGTTAAGAAGTAATTTATTTGTAGTTCACATAATAAGACCCCAACCTGCTGCCTTCAAGTTGATTCCAACTCACGGAGGCTCTGTGCAGGGCTTCCGAGGCTGGGGGTCTTCACAGGAGAATACAGCCTCATTTTTAACCCTTGATGTGACTGGTGGAGTTAACTGCTAGCCTTGCAGTTAGCAGCGTGACTCCTAGCACACTGTGTCACCAGATAGATACTAAATAAAGTGAATCCATTCTACCAAATGTATTCTTAGTAGAATTGATATTGTAGTGATTAGAGTATTTAATTAGCAGTCAAACATCCTTGGTTTGAGTCCTGACTCGGATTCTTCGTACTCCTGTGATTTGGCACAAGTTATTCCACCTTTCTGTGGAGGAGCCCTGGGGGTGCATTGGTTCCAAGTTGGGTTGCTAACTTCGGGGTCAGCGGTTCGAAACCACCAACTGCTTCACAAGAGACAGATGAGGCTTTCTACTTCCGTAAAGAGTTAGCAGGGTGGGCTGAGCCCCTGTGATGTAAGTGGTTGAGTGTGGGCCTGCAGCCCTTGGGCTTAGTGGTTCAAATCCAGCAGCGGCTCTCAGGAGTGGCACTGGGTAGCGCCCGTGACCACCAGAGGCAGTGATGCCCAAAAACACCCAAAAGAGTTAGCAGGGGCTAACTCTACCTTGCCCGAAAGGGTCACTATGAGCAGGAATCCATGGATGGCATTGAGTTTGGTTTTGGTTTGATGTGAAGCCTCGTCTCCTCATTTATAATGTGGAGGTGGTAAAGCCTCTACTTCTAGGTTCAGGAGTTACATGACGTCACCATGTAATGTGTTGGGAACTGCTCTTGAGAAGTGCTGTGGTGTGGAGCCTTTTAGTTTGGGGTTTTCTGGTTCCTGAGAGCAGGAGGAGGGAGAGCACCTGGGAGCTGAGGCTGACTATTAGGGGTCATGCGGTGAAACCAGTAAAGGCCTTGGAGGATGGGGACTCACTGGAGCTGCTCTCTGAGGGGTGAGTCTGGAAGGGGAAGTCCATTTTCTGGGGACTTGGAAGCTTTTCTACATTAAATTTGGTCTTTTCTAAATTTTCCCATTGAATTATAGGCCTAAGAATTCGAGATGGAAGTACTTACTATTTTCTGCTGGTTCCCCCCCACCCCTTTTGGCTTTGAGTGAAGAGATGAAAGAGAAAGGGACAAGTGGAATAGCTGCCATTGGACCTGTCCAGGGAAGAGAAGTTCAGATTTCCCTGGTCTGAGTTGATATTGCAGAAATACTTGAGAGGCCTTAGTTGCGGTAGCTTTCTATTTGTTAAGTAATCTTCTATTTGGAAGAACTGTGAATGCTCTGAAATTGAGGTGTGTGAATACAGACAACACTTAGAACCAATTCTGAAAACCAAGGTTCCCCTGTTTCTCTCTATCTGATATTTTGATTAAAGTATTTACCTTTCCTGATCCTCAGTTTTCTCACTAATAAAGTGGAGTTCATTCCGTCTCTTCACAGGATCGTTCCCTACCCATTGCCATCAGGTCAATTTCGATTCAAACCTGCTGCCATCGATTGATTCTGACTCAGTGACCCTGGAGGCCAGTGTAGAACTTGCCTCATGGTTTCTGAGACTTATGCCTTTACTAGTGTAGGTAGCCTCATCTTCCTCCCACCAAGCAGCTGGTGAGTTCAAACCATTGACCTCTTGTTCTGGAGCACAATGTATAATCGAGTACCCCACCAGAGTGCGTTCTATCTAGATTCATGGCATCTCTAGGTAAGGTTTCTGAGGCTGTACATCTTCACAGGAGCAGGAAGCTGCTTCTTTCTTTTTTTAATAAATAACTTTATTGGGGGCTCATACAACTTCCATCACAATCCATACATACATCAATCGTATGCAGGCCACATTTGCACACTTGTTGCCAGCATCACTCTCCAAACATCCTCCCTCCACTTACACGCCCAGTACCAGCTCCCCATATTTCCCTTCCTTCCTCCTCCCTCATGAACCCTTAATATTTACAAATTATTATTTTGCCATACCGTACACTGTCCGAAATGACCCTTCACCCACTTCCCTGTTGTCCATATCCTAGGGAAGAGGTTATATGTAGATCCTTGTAGTTGGTACCCCCTTTCACTCCACCTTCTCTGTACCCTCCTGTATCACCATTCTCCCCACTGGTCCTGAAGGGATCGTCTGTCCTGAATTCCCCGTTTCCGTCTCCAGTATACATCCCCTGGGCTAGCTGTATTTATAAGGTAGAATTGGGATCGTGATAGTGGGTGGGAGGAAGCATTTGAGAACTAGAGGAAAGTTGCGTATTTCATTGGTGCTACACTGTCTCTCCCTCTCCTAGCAGTGTGACATGAGAGTTACATTGCCATATTTTCACAAGCGACTTCACTTTTAAGTGTTTTATGGTGGTCTCTTGTTGGTCTGTCGACTAGCTACCCCACGGGACAGAGCTGAACTGCCCCATAGGGTTTCCAAGGCTGTAGACTGTATGCAGAGCAGTCCCCGGGGGGCTAAGTGTTGGCTGGCAGGAGGGTTGAACCTGTCTGTCTGCCTCAGAAAAGATGTCCATCCTTAGAAACCTCATGGAATGGTTCTACCCTAAACCCCAGGGTGCCTCTGAGTTGGACCTGACTTGATGGTAGTGGCCTAGTCTTTGTAGAAAGAGATTGCCCTCCTTTCTCCAGAATAAGCAGATGGGTTTGAACTGCGGGCCTTCTGCTGACAAGCGCTCAACCACTGCATCATCAGGGCTCCTTGTCTGTTAGCCTCCAATAAAGACTGACCTGACTGTAAAGTGTTGTCTAGTTTACAAACCAGCATAAGTGGAGTACGTAGTTGCTTTTAGCAGCGTCCGCTCTCTACCACGTATTTACAAAGTCCCAGTAATGGTGCTTTATGGGTGTGGGCATAGTATGTTCTCCACAGACCATACCCTCACTGCTGGTGAGGGAGCTAACTGCCTGTGGACCACTGTCGTCACTGTAGCTCTCCTGCTTATCCTAATAGGCCCTTTCCATGTAGCAGGTGAGACTGATAAGCTCTTAATTTCTCGAGTGGGTCTCTTTTTTTTTTTCCCATTCTACTGGTCTGTGTGTTTTTTTGCACTATACCCATAGTATTGGCTCTGATAATATCCATCTGATAGCTTATGGATCTCTAAGGTTGAGTAAGATAATGAGTATGAAAATAGCATGGCACTCGGCATATGGTAGGTAGCAGGTGCTGAAAAACTTGTGTATTGACTGAGTTTACAAAATAAGGCATGGCAATGATTTAGGTAAATGCACTTTATAAACTCTAGAATACTATAGAAATTACCGCCCCCAAATTTTGACGGTTGTGCTTTGTTGATTTTAAATGCTAGAGAGCAGGGGTCCTCAAACTTTTTAAACAGGGGGCCAGTTCACTGCCCCTCAGTCCATTGGAGGGCCAGACTATAGTTAAAAAAAAAACAAACCAAAAAATGATGAACAAATTCACTGCAGGCCCAGGATGAGTCGGCTGCTATGCAGGACAGCTGCCTCAGCAAAAATACCTTCTGGGCCGGATAAATGACCTCAGTGGGCCACATGTGGTCCTCGGCTGTATTGTGAGGACCTCTGTCTGCTATAGAGCATAGACTCCCCAACTTATTTGGCCTACTATCATCTTTAAAGAAAAAAAAAATTACTTAGTTCCCTCTTGACAGTGAGAAACTTTGGTATGATAGCCCTTACTGGAGTGTCAAATGTAAGTATCTGCTTTTGGATCCCTGGATTGGGCTCTAGATTGTTCCTGAGTTACAGCATTGCCCTGGGCAGTATCACCACGTTTGTGAAACCTTAGTGAGGATGTTAAAGATCAAGTCCTATATATTTCACTTGACTCTTGTAGTTTCTTGCTGGGTCTTTAAAAGAGTATCTTAATCTGAAGGCTCTTTATTTGAGAAAATCCCACTTGTGCACTGATACTCCTTTGTGACATATTCTTAAATGGTTATACTTCTGGTTGAATTTGGAGGAGCCCCGGTGGAATAGCGGCCATTCTGCAGGAGAAAGATGGGGCGCTCTCCTCCTATAAAGAGTGAACAGTTTCTGAAACCAGGCGTGGATTTATCCTGCCCCACAGGGTTGTTCTGAGTGGGCGTCAGTTTGATGGCAGTGGGTTTTTGTGGGTTCATTTCATTGTCATCATGAGTAGCACGGTCTGAGTGATGTCTACAGTAATACGAACCTTCCTAAGGGCTCCCCACAGCTTATTTCAAGCAACTTAAGTGAGAAAAAATTTGCATCTCCATTTTACAAATGAGGGGGTTGAGGCAGGGAGGTCCTGTGACTTGCCCAAGGCCACATGGTCGGCATGAGCGCCTGCATTTGAACTCTGGAGCCCAGCTCCTTTGTGCTAAACTGTGGTTCAGCATGGGCAGATAGAGCACAACCAAGTTCATGAGGACAAACACATTGTGGAGGTCTTGTGGGTTAATTAGGATAAACTTTTATTTGTATGTTCTTCGTGGGGTAGTAGGAAGAACTCTGGACCAGGAGTTGGGGGACCTCAGTTTTAGTCCCCGCTGTATCACTAAATAGTGATGTGTCCTTGGGCAGTTCAAGAAACCCCTCTGGACTTCAGTTTCCTCACCTGAAAAATGAGGGATTTGGAGGAAATTAGTGATTTTTCAAACTGCAGTTAAAAGCTGCTCAGATGTCTTTGGTCCACCCCCCACCCGCCTATTTGCACAGTTTTTCTGTGTGAGTTTTTCTGCCAGCCTAAGCCCTCCTTTTAAACAAAGAATGCCTAAACTTAAGTCATCAGTCCCCAAGACAGTGGCAACCGAAGTCCCCTGAGAACTGTCCTTATTGTGATATGTTAGGAGGAGCCTGGTGGCATGGGGGTCACACAGCCTGGCCTGCTGTCTGATAGATCCACAGTTAGCAAACAAGACTCAGTGGAAATGAATGTCTAGAAAAGAACCGTGGAATATATGTATGGATATGTCGCATATGATTGATGTATGCTTTGTAGCAAGAGTTGTAAGAGCCCCCAATAAAATGGTGAAAAGAAAAGAAAACAAGGCTGGCTATTCCTGCCAAGAGTGGCAGCCTGAGAAACCCCCAGTGGGAGTTCTGACCTGCTGAGATAGCAGTGACGGCAATCAGCCCACGGGAAGTGAGTGAGTGACCGACCAGTTTGGGTGTCTTTTAGAAACTTACTGCAGTACTAAAGTTTTAGCGAGTTGGGAATTTTGGTTAAAACACTAGGTAGATTGAATATTCAGCTTGCTGCTACCTGAGATCAAAATCTGTTTTGTTTTTTATTAGGTGGGTGACCGAATGCCAGCATTTTTTCTTCATTGTTAGAGAGGAACTACTTGTGGGAAAGTGTGTGTTGATAGGTGTTAAGCCCCTTATAAATTCTGAGATGTTTATACAGAAGTCATCTAGTTTTTCTGTGTCTATAATAAATCTTCCAATGCCTTTTCTGTTCCTAATCACTCAGACTATCTTTAAACCACATCAGATGTGTTATTAACTTGTGGATCTTTATTACAGGGTGTTTTTTTAAAAAAAAGGTTTCTAATTTTTAAATTGTGAATTTAAGCTGGGATAGAATCTTGGCACATGAGAATATGGTAAATTTGTCTTCTCTCCTGTTTTTTGTTTTTCTGATTTGAACAGTTTTGCCAGGTGCCCTTGTGAGTTCATGTGAGCACATGTGAGTTCAGGATTTTGCACACCTGTAGGAAGTTACCAATAACTGTTAACGCAGTTAGATGCAATAGTGTTGTAATCTTTTAAAAATAAGCGCTGTCAGGGTCTCCTTAGTGGGTCTTGTGATGATTTCATACAAACATTTGCAGGGAACTTGGGAGACCATTTTTGCAAAGAACAAAGCTTTTTATTGATTGATTTTTTAATTTGAACTTACCACTTACATGAGACTATAAAAGCACATACAATAGGAAGACCTACATTAAATTGAGGCCATCGGAAACATTTAAGACAGTAAGTAGAATTTCATCGCCTCTGAGCGTTATGCCCCCTCACTCCTGGGCTCTCTTGTCAGCTGTGTGCCCACAGAGGTGGGGAGAAAGCGCTCCCGTCTCACAGCTCACCAAGAGCTCTGGGGTTCTTTGCCGTCGCACGTGGAGTTCAGTTTTTGAGTGTCCACTCTGTAAGTTCTTCCTGACAGAGTCATGGGGCTTTCGACATGGTCCCTCATTATCACCAGCCTCTAGATTGATCAACCTTGGATCTCACAAAAGCCCTGTGCCCCTTTCAGCCTTCTGCCTCCTGCAGCCTGCTGCAGGTCTTTGTCTCCTCCACATTGTGTCAGACTAGGTGCTTCAGAAAGTGGGGAAAGTTCCACCATTCTCGTTTAATTATAATCCCCCCTGGCTTTTTGTACCTCCCTCCTTAGGGTCTCAAACTTAACATAGTCCAAACTAAACTCCTGTTTTGGCTTTTCCATTTTTTTTTCTGTTTTTTTTTTTTTTTCTGCCTTCCCTGCTTGCCTGATCTCAATCCATGACACCATCTCATTGCTCAGGCCCCCATTTTGGGGTCACGGGCTGCTTGTCTGTCACAGCCCATGTCTTCGCTGCCCCAAGTCGCTCTACAGTGAGATTCAACTCACAGTGGCCCCCTGAGTCAGCATCGTCCCTCTGGAGGGCAGGTCTTTCCTTGAACTGTGAACCTTCGGGTTAGTCACCATGGCTCCGTAAGTCAGCTTTACCTTCAAAATACATTTTCACAACTCTGACTACTTCGCATTTCCACCGGTGAACACTAATTCAAGTCACGCTTATCTCTTGTCTAGACAGGTTTCAGTCACTCTTAAATGAACCTGCTTGTACTCCGGACTTCCTTACAATTTGTTCTCCAACTGCCAGAGTTACCGTTTAAAATACTAAAACCTTTTCAAGTCCCTTCTCATGAGAAATTCTCAGCTAGTTTCACATCACATTCACCTCAAATGTAACCACTTGTGATCTCCAAGGAAACCCTCATGGTCTAGTGGTTAAGTGTTGGGCTGTGATCTGTATGGTCACAAGTTCAAAACCACCACCAGCTCCTCGGAGAAAGGAGGCTTTCCGCTCCCCCAGTTAGAGTTGCAGTCCTGGGAACCCGCAGGGGGTCACTCTGTGTCAGTATTGACTCAGGGACAGTGAGTTTGACTTTTTGTGATCTACAGGGTGCCCTATGACCGGGCTCTAGTCACCTTTCGGTCCTCACCACCTACGATGTACTTACTCTCTCTCTCTCTCTCTCTTCCTTCTCGGCACACTGCCCTCAGGATCTTTGTCCTTGCTGCCCAGTTGGCTGTCCAGTTCTCCCCAGAGTTCTTTTCTGGACTTGGTTCCTATCTTATATTAAATGTCACCTCCAATTTGTTATCAATGTATGTAATCTTCTTTCCTAGCATTTGCCACTATCTGAAAAAATGAGTATGTGCTTGCCTGCATCATAATGTACTTTTTGCTTATTTGATTCAGCTGCCAGTATATCCTGAACTCGTAGAATCGTAGTTGTCTGGTCATGGTGTCCACTCAGTAGTTCTGCATGATTGATTCAAAGTGCAGGTGGAGAGTGACTTTGTAGTGCGAAGATTCTTGATAGAGAGAGGATAGATACAGTGGCTTTGGGAGAAGAGAGTGGAAGCCATTCAAATAATAGTTATTCATCTCTCTGTTTGAGCAATCCTGCTGGTCTGGTGGTTATGCATTGGGACGCTACGCAAGGTCACCAGTTCAAACAATGACAGTTGCCCCACAGGACAAAGATGAGGCTCTATTCCGGTAAGAGTTGCAGTCTAGGGAACCCTCAGGGACAGCTCTACTTGGTCTGACAGGCTCACCGGAGTCCGAATTGATTGCCTGGCAGTGAGTTTGTTTCTTGGTATCTCTGGAGCCTTGGTCATACATTGGGCTGACAGCTGCGAGGTCTGCTCTTGGAAACCATCTCTCAGGAGAAAGATGAGGCTTCTATTTCCATATAGACCTAGAGCAGTGGTTCTCAACCCTTTCATACAGTTCCTCATGTGGCGGTGACTCCAACCATACATTTCTTTTCACTGCTATTTCATAACGATAATTTAAGTACTGTTAGGAATTGGGCGACCCCTGTGAAAGGGTTGTTCGACCCCCAAAGGGGTGGCAACCCATAGGTTGAGAACTGCTGACCTAGAACCTCACAAAACCCCACAGGGGGAATCTGTTCTGTCCTATAGGGTAACTACGAGTCAGAAACCATTCGATGGCCTTCATAGTAAGGATATTGATTGAGGTGAGATTTGAAAGGAAGGCTTGAATTTAGGATTACTTTATTCAAAGAAACATTGCCAGGACCAGAGTGCCTGGATGTGGGCGGGGAAGGAAGGAGGGTTAGAGTTGCTCTTACAGCATGGATAGACGCCTTAGTGCAGTGGTTAAGGTGCTCTGCTCTGAACTCAGAGATCAGGGATCTGAGCCCACTTGCTGCTCTGTGGGAGAGGGCTGTGGTGGTCTGCTTTGGAAGACTTTGGATTGATAACCCGAGAAGCCTGTGTGAGCTCTTCTGCTCTATCCTGCAGGGTTATGAATTGAAATGTAATTGATAGCAGTGGGTTTAGAGAATTGGCAATGTTGTTAGGCAGAGGAGCAGGTTTGGCAGAGGTAAATATAATAGGAAATAGTATATTAGAAAAGTTTGTGCCCATGGTAGTTATGCTAAAGCAGTGATTGTCTTCTGGCTTGCAGAGGAGCTGCCACTCTTTCATTTTGATCATTCCAAACCAGACCAAACCCACTGATGTTGAGTTGATTTCAATTCAGAGAGACTGTAGGTCTTTCAGGGAACAGCCAACCTCATCTTTCTCCCCCGGAGAAGCTGGTGAGTGTGAACCTCCTGTCATGGTTAGCACCCATGCCTAGCCCACAGTGCCCCTTATTTGATTATTTGATGTTCCATATAAATATCTCGAGTTTTTCATCTATGTTACAGAGTTAACTTGTGAGCTTGTTGGTCTAGAAAGTACTTACCATTGTAGTTTTTAAGAAAAGTGTTCCTTCAGTGAATGATCAGGCAGGATAGACTGTATTCTTCAATTGTTTATTACTCTTGTGGGGGTGTGTGTGTGGAGGGGTGCTTTCTTATCTCCAAGTACTTTCACTTCCGCACAAATTTCATTTTAAAAGTTCTCTAAAATATCAGCAGTTTGGACTTGCTTGCATAGTTATTTTAATTGTAGGTAAATAAGGCAAATATGTTTATTATCATTTAAGATTATAATTTTAAATCTCAGTACAATCATATCATACAAAATGTTTCTGATACTCTTTTGATCTTATAATAATCTTATAATAATCCTGTGCATAATCTCTAAACTCCCTCCACTGATTACGTCTGTTAACCTCACTAGATTGTGAACTAATAATTGGTAGGGCTCTAGACTTTTTTTTGGGGGGGGGGGCATCACTGTTCTCTGGTGTTGGGAGTAGGAGGCCCAGCCCCACTGCTGGAATTGAACCTCCGTCCCAGTGGGCCGCAGTCCCGCGCACAACCACTACGCCACCGAGGCTCAGCCCTAGACTTTTTTTTAAATCTCTGTGGTCATTATTTTAGCTTTGACGTGTATTCAGCCAGCATTTATCACATGTCAGCATGACAGGCAGTACTCACATACACACTAACTCTCATCCAGAGTGCTCACCTACAGCACCCCGATTGGGGAGAACTGCCCTGTGGGTTCTCCCAAACTCATATACTGGGTACTAACATTGCAGGTAAAACAGTGCCACTTTTCTTACAGACTTAGATGAAAGATGAGAAGATAGGCGATTACATGATATTCATGGTAGGCGTCCCTGGGTATTGCAGATGGTTAAAACTGTTGATGACTCACTACAAGGGTAGAAACTCTAGTCCACACGAAGTCCCTGAGAAGAAAGGCCCGGTGTTCGACTCCCAGCCACCACCCTTTACAGACCACGGGGAGCTCAGCTCTCTCTCACACATGAGTTGACGTGAGGAGGGATTGACATGATGACAGCTGGTTTACATAAAGCACTATTTTTCCTGGTATGTAATTGAGTAAAAATGATTTTTTTAAGTTATGAAAAATGGTTTCAGTAAAATTACTATTATAAAACAGATACAAATTATATGAATTATCTGTTCCTTAGATTCTTCATATTACGTCTTACAGCAGGCAACTGAGTGAATACACATTTTTATAACTACCAGAGGCTGCTGATAGGGTGCATATATTAGTGTCCTGGAATTATTGTTATCTCTAAAGCCAGCTAGAGATGTTTTTGAATTTTGAACATTTTAATTTATTTTATGTTTTTGGCATTCTCAGTGATTGAATGGCCATTTGGTATAATTTTTCACAGCAGGATAAATTGAGATCATGATGTAATTTGAGTTTTTTAATAACCAGAATGCAGTGCCTAATAGTGTTGGCTTAACCATAATTGCTTCCTTCCTTTGGAGTTTTATAAAAATGAAAATGTTCTGATTATTAGCAGTTTTTTATTTCCATTTTGCGGGACATTCAGGTTCTGAAGTAAAATTGGGACACCACCGATGCCCAGAATCATGTACACGGGTCTAAATTAGTATTCATCAGCTGGGCTGCACTAGGAGAAAAGCCCTGGTGGGTGGACGAGGGGGATTTACAGTGCAGACTTGTTTGCTGTTCCAAGGGTGTAATGCCTCGGTAGTAATCCTCCCCACTGTTGAACGTGAAGGATGCTTACTTGTGTTTTTCTGTAGTCAGATGCTCTCCTAGTGGGCTTTATTTACTAAACTGTATCCTGTTCTTTTTCTTTGGCCAACTTAGTCACTTAATATAGGAAGCCTATGTAGAAACCCACCAATATGTATATTTTATTTTTGTTTTGTTAGCCTTTTTATGATGTGTAATATGAATTCAGTTGAAAATTTATTTTTGTAGCAGTGTATTATGAAGGGAGAGGTTAAGTTCTATTGTTTTGAGTAAAAACGTAAATGTCAACTTTTTCTCTCTGAACAGAATTTTACAGATGTGACTTAGGATTGGCCATTGGTTTAATAATAGGTTTTAAATAGTTTTAATCAGAAATGAACTTATTCTTTGAGTTCATATTTAAACTGTGGCATGTTGAAATAATCTAGGTTCCAATCTGCACATCTGAATTCATTTTGTAAAATATGGCAAACAGCTGCATTTCGATTGAAAGCTAAAACAACTGCAGGACATTAACCCATTGAGAAGATTACAGTAGGTTTTCAGTTCCATGTTAACTGTATTTATTAGAGAAAATTGACTTGAGTGCTTCTGCTTTTAACCGACATTCCCCCCCCCCCCCCACCTTAAATGTCTGAAAGAAAGGAAATAAAGCATTGGAATGATAGGACTTTGATGTGTAAAGAAGTTAATGTCTAAAGAAGTTAATTATCCAAATCATCAAACAAAATGTGGGCATGGGAAATAATTATTTTAAAGAGTCTAATGAGCTATCAGCTCATCATGTCAAGAGAAATGCTATTCACCTGTTTGATTTAAAAATTAAATAACCTGACTGTGAAAGGATGATGGTGGTTATCATAAACTGAGATTGGGACCTTTTTCCTCTTCTCAATAAATACTCTTGATGTGAAACATTTGCACCACGGGACAACTGAAGAAAGCGGTGGTTTTATTACGAATTTCCTTTGTGCAGCGAGTCTGCGCTGGAGTGACTGGGTCTGCACAGTGGGAAAGGGCAGTGCCGTCTGTGGTCTCTGTGTTTCGGGTTTTCTCCAGCATGCCCCTGTCAGTCTGGCTGGGATTGCAAGGAAAGCTTTCCTCTGAGGCCCTGGAGAAAGTCAGTGTCCTTTGCAGCACCTTTCCTTTGTTCTGCAGGATCATAGGGACTGGACATCTGTGGCGTCCTGTCTGTTTGCCCTCAGTCTTGGTGAATATTTGAGTTTTCCCTCTTTTGACCTGATCTTCATATGCTAATGCTTCCGTTCTGGAATCATGTTCAAAAGAACCACCCAAACTCACTACCAAGGAAGTCAGTGCTGACTCAGTGACCTTGTGAGACAGGGTAGATCTGCTCTGGAAGTTTCCAAGACTGGGATGTTTATAGGAGTAGAGAACCCTGTCTTTCTCCTGTGGAGCTGCTGAGAGTTTCAAACTGCTGACCCTGCAGATCACAGCCAAGCTCCCAAACACGAGGCCACCAGAGCGCCTATGTCTAATGTCTTTGCACAGAGGGACAAATGTAGGCTGACCACCCCCCCACCCCCCACCCCCCCACACACAAAAAAAGATGACTTTTCTTAGTTTCTTTATGTGTCTTTGAGATTTGGTTTTCAAGCAATTTAACTTACAACTTTTCCCCCTCAGCTCTTGCATTCTGTTTGTAATGGTTTAGGCCTGGCCATTAGGACCTATGGACCAGAACCAGGGGTTATGTAGTAGTTCGTTGCCCCTGTCACATGGGGAGATCAGGAGATGGCAGACCTAATCACCCAGATAGTGTGCTATGCTATTTGTTTTAGTTCTCTGATCTGCTGTCTTCTCAGAAGTTTTATAAAAGGCCTACCTTCCTTTGCTAAGAAAGCCTCAGTTTTCTTCTGAGGATCTGCTGGTGGGTTTGAACCTTGCATTTAGCCCTCCAAGGCTTACTTAACAGGGTTCACAGGGCTTCACCTATGCGCACGTAAGGTATAATTAAAATGCACCTCGGATTTAGTCTGTCTGAAGTGGAAACTCTTTATTTCTCAGCAGGGAGAGACAGCAGAATGAAATAGTTCAAAATCCTTGCTGTAGGCCATGGTCCAGCTCACTCTCATTGGCATTGAACTCATTCTGACTCACTATGAGCCATTAGGACAGGATAGAACTCCTGTGGTCTCCTGGACTGAAACTTTATGGGAGTAGAAAGCCTTATCTTTCTGCAGCCGAGTGCCTGGTGGTTATGAACTGCTGAACTTGTGGATCATGGCCTAACTTGTAACCACTATACCACCGGGGCATTCAAGTTCCCTGTTTTCTTTTAGCCTCCGTTAACCACATGAAGAGTCAGATTAGTGGGGTGTATTAGAAAGATACATTAGACTGCTATGTGGAGATTGAACTGAGGGAGGGAGAGAGGGGTCCATAGCAGCACTGGAAGAATGTGAGAACATGAAGTAGAATTTTCTGAGCCTCTTGCAAATTACAGAGTGCGGGAGAAGGAATAAAAGATAATGATGGCGTAGTGAAGGTCAGATGACTAGTAGCTGGAGGCTGTAGGACAGCCAGTCCCTGGGTTACAAATATCCAAATATCATATGACCTGAACCAACCCCAGAAAAGCCTGTTACACTGAAAATCTAAGATACGTGTAATTGTTCCTAATAACAAAGGTGCACTTTACTACAGCTTTGTGATTTGCTCCAAAGCATTATTAGTGTATCATGTTTTTCTTTTAGAGAAAAAAATCTTCAAGTTACTTTAACTCGTGTGTGCAGAATGTAATAAATCTAAATTAGTCATATAAAAGATTTTAGCAAATATAAATGAGAACACACTTAACATTTTCCTGTTTATAGGAAAAACTAGCCTTTATTGTTTACTGTGTGCCAAGTGCTATTCAGCAAACTTTAATACATGTTAGTTAATTTAATCTTCATGACAACCTTAAAATGAGATTATAGTTTTTAGGTTAGGAACTTGAGACATAGAAATTAAGTAATCTTCTCAAGGTCCTAGTTTAGGAGAAGAATAATATGACTCCAGAACCCGCCCTTTTGTTTGCTGAACTTTCTGTAAAGTTCCCTGGTGGTGCTTTGGGAGTGCCAACCACAGAGTCAATGGTTCAAACCCATCAGTCATGCTTGCTAGAAAAGGAAACCTTACGGAGTCAGACTCAACTTGATGCCACTAGGTTCTCCCCCCATCCACCCCTTAACCTCGTTTCTTTTTTATCATGTGCCAGTTCTAAATCGGCTCTGTAAGGTCTCTGAGTCCGGATTGACGTTTTGAGTTTGGGAATTCTAACTCGGTTACATTCTTCTTCTTTTTTTTTTTTTGTATTCTTTAGAATCTGCAGAGTATTTTTATTTTAAGGAGAGTTAGTGTTTCAGAGTTAAACATATAAAATAATGTTTACTGAGTCATTATGTCATAGTTGTTTATGAGACTGAACATGTATGGAATATGTATGTATAGAATACTATACAGTTGGATTGCATCTTGTGTTTTTCATTATGCATCAGTTTAATTTTATTGGACATTAAATGGAATGAGGTGCATATTTTAAGATTATAGAATCTAGCACTTGCTTCTGACCTGTGGATCAACTGTATTTGTCGTTTTGTTTATAGTTCAGACTTTGGTTCAATTAGGGGTTAGAGTTGTCTCAGTGCTTTCAAATTTAGCACTTTGCTACAGTGGAACTCTCTTTACGTTATACATACAAGCATATAAGCTGGAAATTGCAGAGTTATTGTGGGGTTCTGGATGAAATTGGGGATGTGGGGGGGGATGTGGGGATGTGGGGATGTGAAATTGGGGGGTTGGTGGGACTTCTCTAAAGTACCTCCATGGAACGAGGACGTATTTTGGAAATCTCAGAGCTCTATTAAGTATTACAGAGTGTTTTTCTTCTATTCCTTATTGAAAGCAGGTACTGAAATGTTTATCATTTAAGTATTTGTTGTCAAATATGGGTAGGCAGTGTTTTTACCTTATTCTTCCATTTTAGTAAAGAATAAAAACCAAAGCAAGCTCACGGCCAACAAGCCAGTTCTGACTCATGAGGACCTGTAGAACAGACAGAGCTGCCTCTGGACTTGCGAGGTCATAACTCTTGAGTGGAGTAGAAGGCTCTGTCTTTCTCGTGCGGAGGAACTGGTGATTTCAAACTGTTAACCTCGCTGTTAACAGCCTGATGCATCACCATTATGCCACCAGTTTTACAAAAAACAAAACATTAAATTCTTTATTCTATAAGTCACCTATAACTGCTCTTTTCCATGTATTTATTTCTAATTAAAATACATATTGCATTTCTGTTATTTGTTTAGATGAACAATACTGCAGCTAGCCCAATGCCCACTGCCACATCAAGTACTGGAAGAAGTACAGGGAAATCCATAAGCTTTGCAGTTGAATTACAAAGTATGATGTAAGTATGTTTCTGTATCCCAATTGTACTTTAAAATTGATCCTTTGGTGGGGCAGAGACTAGAAATAAAATTTATAAAACAAAAACAAAGCAAAAAAAATTATAAAACAATTTGGAAATAATTTGAGTGTCTTATAACAGTTTTAACTGGGCCTCTGCAAGAGAGGCAGAAGTGGTTGAAAATGGTATAGCAGTACTGAAGTTGATAAAAGTGTGTAATTTATAAAAGTTACAATGAATGCTCATGTAAACAGTTTTTTTTGCTTAAATATCTGCCCACATCTGTGTTAGGGATCATTTAATACTATTTTAGTTTTAGATTTAGCAGCTTGGAAATTGATTATGTTTCTGGGCCGTTGAAGTGTTTTCACAGAGAAGTTCTTCATTTCTCTCAAATATCATTACCCTATGAGCTTGATTTGGTTTTTAACTTTTGATTGTATTTGAAATCACTATTTTTCAGATGGAGGGAAAATATTTAGAAGTGTTTTAAAAGATTCATTTGCTTGGGTTTGGAGAAACTGTGCAGCCATTAAGATTTCTTCTCTCCGAACCTCTTGTGCTGGCAATTTCTGTCTTGCATTGCGTGAGACTGCGTATTTTGCCTTGATGGGAGAGAGCATCTCTATTAGTGCTGCTGTCCACTGGCACATGTCATTTTGTCTTTTACTATTAGCTCAGGAGACAATCGTCAGCAGAAGGGGCATCACACATTAGAGTTCCTCCTTTCTTGGGACTACATTCCTCCTGCCTGACCGGACAGCTTCCATGGTTGCTGCTCTGGGAGCAGAGGGACCTTCCTCCCGTGCTCAGTATCACGGTCTCTGTACATGTCACTGTGTTTTGACAGCCACTCCGTGAGGACTGGGCTTTAAAAGGTAAGATGAATCTGAGCGCATCCTCTCAACAACATTGCAAACATTCAGGCCACAGAGCCCCTCGACTTTAATTTGGCACAAATTGGAGAGACTAGGAAAATGAAAGCCATGTATCTATTATGCAGCTCTAACCATAAGCATAGTGAACCTTTATGTGAAGAATTTCACAGCCAATTCCAGGTGATCGTACTTCAAACTCTGGTGTTTTGAAAACCATGTATTTGTTAGTTGGTGTAAAAATCGGGTGACCGGCATGTAGCACAGGGGCCAGTGAATGACGGCAGTGGACCCGTAGACTCCTGCAGTTTTTCACAAGGAGTCTTTTTGGACTCCAGCCATGGTCAGACATTTACCTGTTGCTTAAGGCTGCCTTTGTGCCCTGGGGCAGAGTTGAGGATGTGAGAGAGTGAGAGAGACCATCTGGTCTAGTGTTTGCCCTCTGGCCCTTTGCAAAGGCAGTTTGAGGAGTTCTGATATGTGGAAGGCAGCTCTCTGTAAGCAGAAAGCCGTAGAATGGTATTTCCCTTTGTCATCTCTACTTAGGAGAGATTCTACTTAGGGGATTTGATGGGCTGCAGGCCATTTAGGAGAACTGAGAAAAAAGCTAAATTCAGCACTTTCTTATTAAATACTTTTGCAAACATCTTCTCAACAAATGTGCCTAAGCTGTATTCACAATGCAGAAGTTGTTTTTGGCTACAACTCTGGAAGAAATGTACATTTTCCTTCTATTTCAGACCTCAGAGAGGAGCCACTCCTAGTAGTTACATTCATCATTATAGTGCGAAGGTCTTTTTTTCTCCTTACGAATGACTTCGTAGGATGGGGGATAGGGCTGACATGGGGGGAATCCCTTTTACAATGATCATTTATTTGCTGTTGGCATAACACTTGTGGGTTTCTGATGGTATGAAATTGGAATCAGTGTGCATTTCGTCCTGAAGTGTGTTTCTTTCAAAAGAGAAAGCAGGCTTAAGTCTCTGTGTATGTGTTGTAAGCAGTTCACTCTGTGAGCCTGTTTTTTTTTTTTTTTGCATCACTGTCCTGGTGGGAGTAGAAAGCCCAGCCTTGCTCCCTGGAGAGTAGCTGCTGGATTTGAACCGCCAACCCTGTGGGCCACAGCCCTGCACACAACCACTAGCCACCAGGACTCAGCCCTGTGAGCCTGTTTTTACTGCTCCTGCTTCATCACTCCAAGCCTGCTTGCATTGTGGAGTTCAGTTTCCAGCTGGTTCCCACCCTTCCACACTACCCTGTTCACCGCTGATGCGCTGCTTTCCTTTGTCTCCCTGCTCCCTAAATCAGTAACAACGCTGCAATGTGCTTTCCCAGGAATGATTTCCCTGGAAGGCGTCTAGTTGTCAAACCCGATGAAATGGTCATGGCCTGCTCTTAAACAATGGGGAATTTCATATGAAGATACGGCCAGTCTGTTTGCCAGATTTTAAATTTGGTGTAATGTGTATCACCGATGAAGCCTTTGGAAATGTTTTTACAGCTTTTCAGCTTTAAGGGATTAGTAGTTAAGTAATTGATGATAGGCCAGGGCTGATAGCAGTTGTCATATAACTGAGCACATGTGCTATCTGCTCTTTATTATACCTTTGAATAACATCTACTAGAAGAGACTAGAGGGTTTTCGCTTTTAAGCTATTGATTGCAAACTGTAAGTTAGAACATGAGTATTTTTTCGGTGAGTGTCTAAAAATGACTCTGTCCACATTTGATCCTTGCTGTACTAAACAAGGCTCCAGTTGGCGGTGTACAGTGGTGTCCCTGACTGCTATTTAGAATGAGGAAGTTATCAAATGTGAATGACATGTCCCTGATGTTCATTCTCACTGTAACCTGTCTCAAAGAGCCCCACTATGTAAATACTGGAATTATCAATAAAACCAAACCACACTCACTGGGATCGAGTGTTCCCCTACTCACACTGACGTGGCAAGACAGAGAAGACCTGCCAGCTCCGGAGTAGAACACCTCGTCCTTCTCCCTCTGGACGAGCTGCTCGCTTTCACTGCTGACCTTGTGGGTAGCAGCTCGGTGCATAGCCATGAAGGTGCCTTTTGAATCGTTAGTCGGTCAGGTTACCGTGACCTCGGGTTACTTTGAATAGTGTTTTCCTTCCATACTTAAGCTATTCAGGAAGGTGAAGTAAAGAGAAATTCCTCAAAGTAAAAAGTGCTTCTAAGCTAGGTAACAGATTCAAAGGCACTTTAATCATTCCTGTGCCAATGAAAGTGAGGGAGCTTGAAAATAATTTGTGGAGAAAATCTTTTAATTCTCTTTCTACAACTTTTTGAAGCTTCCTTGTGTAGGGCCCACCATGTGACAGATGCTCTTAGGAGAGCTGCATGTAACTTAATCCTCGCAACAGCCCTGCGGGGCAGGCACCGTTACTCCCTCAAACGCAAGCAAAGTAGGGATCTCTGGAGCCCACATGACACCTCTGTGCCCTATAAGGGTTAGAAAGCCAAGACCTGTTGCCTGCAAGGTGGTATGGACTCATAGTGACCTCATAAATAGAACTACCTTGTAAGTGTTCCAAATTAAGTAAGCATTGGCCTGGGACCAGCAAGGTGAGTGGTTCAAACCCACTTGCACCTCTCAGGAGCACAATGAGGCTGTCTTCTCTCCTAAAGCAGCCCTGCATAGGATCTGTGTGAGTCACTATTGACTTGGTAGCAGTGGACTTGCTGTGGGTTCTGCTGGAGCAGTTGGGGGTGTGAACTGCCGAGGGTGCGTTCAGTTTGCACCTGGGCCAGGCACCGCCCTGGCATCTGCAGTCATGCTGACAGCCACGGAACCCTCTGGGGCGAGTTCTACACCTTCACAGGGCTCACCAGGAGTCAGCATCAACTTGATGGTATCGGACAACCACTAGCAACACGCGTTGTTCATCAAAGTAATTGATCAAATTATGCACCAATTGTGATTGCTACAAAAGATACAGGCAGTAAAGATAAAGAAAAAATTGACCGAATTAAGTAGCACTCAAAAGTCAAAGATGATAAAGATACGGGCATAGACTTGTGAATTGCTAAGTCTTGTGCCAGAAATTGCCTAGGTTTGTCACCACCTGGATGTGAGCAGGACGTTTCATTATAGTCTATGATCTTGACAGTCATGTTCAAAGACATTTGCGTTAATAAAATTTTTACCTTGATTTATAAAATGTGGCTCATGAATTGGGTTTTCCTATTTTTGTGACTAGTGTGCTGTGATGCAATTACAATATGAAAGCTGAGGAATTGCTCCCTATCAGTTATTAGTAATGAGAGCAAATTTTTATTAAAAATATCAGTTTAAGTTATTGAATGGACATTCCATTATTATAGCATTGTTTTCAAATTTATTTTTTCCAACAGTTTTATTGGCACATCATTTATATATCATCCAATTCAATGCCCCCACCAGTGGTTAAAATTGCCTTTATGATGAGTTGGACATCACATTTCCTTTTTTTTTTTCCACAGAAAACATACAATGCTTATTGAATATTCTTATTTGTGATACTTCAAAATTTTGAATTTAATCTTAGCCATATTATACTTGAATAGTTGTCTAATTTTATATTTTACCTTAATGCTTGATTTCAATTTCTAATATTTAAATTGCATTAAAATATGTGAATAATCTTACCCATGTCCTTTCTTGTGAAATGTACGGTCCCTGAGTTCTCCACCCATAGAAAGGAGCCCTGTAGCGTAGAGGTTGTGTGTTGTGCTGCAAGCCACAACGGCAGCTATTTACAACCACCAGTCACCTCAAGGGAGAGAGTCAAGGGTTTTTACCCCGGTAGAGTTCCCGTGTCAGACACCCACCGGGGCAGTTTTAGCCTGCCCTGTAGGGTCTCTGAGTGAGCAGAGGGTGTGAATTGGGCTATCCTCCTTGTTTAATGGTTATCTTGGTGACTATTGTCAAGGAGACCTGCTGGAGCGCTGGGCTGCTAACCATAAGGTTGGCAGTTTGAAACCACCATCCTTCCACGGAAGAAAGACAGGGCTTTCTACTCCTAGAACGTGCTCCTGTCTCAGAGACCACAGGAGCAGTGTGACACTGCCCCACAGTGTCGCTGTGAGTGGTGTCAGCTCAGTGGCAGTGCATTTTTGCCTTGGTCACTTGTACTGCGTGTTAGGAACGCTGCACCATAGCTGAGAGCAGCACAGCTGCTTTTGGAGTGGAGTGGAAGGAAAAGCCTGCCTGATTCAGATAAAGCATCTGCCAGAGGCCACGGATCACACGTACACAAATAAGACACAATCCAAGGGTGGGCAAGAGCTGATCGTATCTGGATATCATTATAAAGGCAAAGGTTTATGTGTTAACTTGATGGCACTACTGATAGTCAGGTAGCTCCCCCCAAAGGATGTTTTCCTGAATGGGTCAGGCCAGATAGCTGCGGATGAGGTGTCCGTGAGAACTGCGAGCAGGCTTCTCCGCAAGGCCTGCCTGCGTCGTGCCCAGTGAGCCCTCGGAGCGGCAGGAGGTGGGGTAAGAGAGCCTGGCTTCAGCATCGGCTTACCCTTGACTGACCTTTGGCTCTTGGACTAAGCGCCCCTCACCACCTCATGACACAGTTTCTCAAGCTTTCATGCGTATATGTGGGATGCTGCAACAATTCACAGAACCCTGAAACTCCAGCGAACGCACTCGAGGGAGGAGTGGGGGTGGGGAACGAAGCTAAACAGCACCATGGAACTAGTCTGCTGTTAATTTTTCTTTTTCTCTTTTTTTTGGGGGGTGGGGTGGGGTGGGGCGCTGCACTGCCTTCTGGTGGTGGGAGTAGGAGGCCCAGCCTTGCTGCTGGATTTGAACCTCCAACCCGGTGGGCCGCAGTCCTGTGCACAACCACTACGCCTCCAGGGCTCAACTTGGTGTTAATTTTTCTAAGAGAGATTATTACCACAAGATCTGTTTGCGGTAGTTGAAGATAGACTCTGGTTTTTAACAGTAGGGACTATTTCGAATTGTAATATAATAGAAGATATAAAAGAAGATGTGTCTAAGCAAATTGAGACTATCCGGAACCCTGATTGATGGTAGAGTGGTTAAAGTACTTGGTTGCTGCCCCAAAAGTGGTTTGAACCCCGCAGCTTTGGTGGTCTGCTGTATCAAGAAGTAGTCCCGACCATCCCACGGGGCAGGTCTCTGAACTGCAGGTCCCAGTGTGTGGGACTCGACATGGGCAGATAGCATGCTTTGTTTTGTTTCATGTAGTTACACACTGGTCAGCAATGAAAAAATGACAATGTTTAAAATGGATAGATCCAACTTATTTTAGTTCCTGCATTTATAACAAAATGTGCCCTTTCATAAAGAGGGCAACATATAATTTGAATTTCTAAAATGGAAACAATCTGTTGGGCTAATTTGATTTCAGAACCAGGCTCTGGTGTGTAGCTGTTGGACTGCCAGCCTCAGCATGAGGGGGTGAGAGCCATCAGCCCCTGCATGGGGAGATGAAACTGCACCTCTGTGCAGATTAGCCAAGTTTCTCTTAGCCAGGGAATTAGCACAGTGCTCTGCAATCTTTTCAATTCATTATATCTCTTGTGAGATTTTGATAGGGTTTTTGATTTTGTTTTTTTGTGTTCGAATCTTTCAAAAGAGCTCAAAATCTCTATGAGATACTTGTTCTCCAAGTGCTAAAAATATATCAGAAAATGTGTAGTAATTTGGGGTTAGAAATTTAAAATTTCTCATATATGTATTGATGGCTCCATGCAATGAAATTCTTTTTTATTTAGAATGCATTCGGCTCCTCATATTATAAAAGTGTAATTAAGGGGGAAAAAGGTTACTATGGAAGATTGTATTTCTCTGTGTTTGACTTTTGGTTGACTCTTAAGATCTTTGGCAATTTTCAAGTTTGCCGGAGTACAATTTTGATTTTTTTCTAGATGTTAGATTGATAGGCAGTTTTATATTGCATCTAGTGAAATGGGCATTGAATTATTTTGTGGGGCTGCTAATTGTAGGATGGCAGTTCAAAGCTCCCAGCCTGTGCCGAGACAGAAGGCGAGGCTGTCTGCTCTCCTTCATATTCAGTCTCTAGAAGCCCACTGATAGGGACTTGGAATCAGCCTGACAGCAGTGGCTTCGATTATCATGTATATGCACACACACACACACACACAGTGTTTGCTGGATTATGATATGTTCTGTAATCAATATGTTGGCGTGAGTGTTTTATACTATTTTTTGAAAATGTATCTTTTTTGGTGGGGGGGCATCACTGCCCTCTGGTGGTTGTGGGAGCTACCCAGCACTGCTCCTGAGAGCCGCCACTGGATTTGAACCGCCAAGCCCGCGGGCCACAGTCCTGCACTCAACCACTTACGCCACTGGGGCTCAGCCCCGAAAATGTATCTTTTTAAAGAAAACTTTTATTAACTTCTGGTTCACATTGCTTACACATCCATAGTTCAGTTGTCTTAAAGAAAGACTTGTACAGTTCTATTAAATTGGCATTCCATGGTGCACAGCTCCCTGACACAATCACAGAAAACAAATGTGTGCATAAGCAAATGTGGTGAAGAAAACTGACGGTGCCCGGCTATCAAAACATGTAGCATCTGGGGTCTTAAAAGCTTGAAAGTACAGAAATGGCCATCCAGCTCAGAAGCAGCAAAGCCCACATGGAAGAAGCACACCAGCTTATGGGACCAAGAGATACCAAAGGGATCAATTATCAGGTTTCAAGAACTAATAAGCATAATATTATATGCTCACTTTCCTGATATGATTGCTGATGACAAATGTGTCCATAAGCAAATGTGGTGAAGAAAGCTGATGGTGCCTGGCTATCAAAAGATGTGCATCTGGGGTCTTAAAGACTTGAAGGTAAATAAGTGGCCATCTAGCTATGAAGCAAGCCCACATGGAAGAAAGACAACATCCTGTGTGACCACGAGGTGTCAAAGGGATCCGGTATCAAGCATCAAAGACCTAAAAATTTTATCATAAATGAGGGGGAGTTCAGATTGGGGACCCAAAGCCCACCAATAAGTGAAGCAACATCCTCTTACAGAGGGGTTGCAGCAAGGAGATGAGCCAGTCTAAGTACAGTTGTAGTAGGAATGAAATGTGCAACTTTCCCTGGTTCTCAAATGCTTCCTCCTACCGAGTATCATTATCCCTATTCTGCCAGACAGATTCGGCTAGACCAGGGGATATACATTGGAGTCGGAAATGTGGGAATTTAGGGTAGATAATCTCTTAAGACTAGTGGGGAGTGGTGACACTGGAATGGTGGAGTAGAAAGGGGGAACAGATTTCTGGGATCTACGTGTGACCTCCCTGGGGTGCGGACAACGGGGATGGTGGGGGGGGGAGAGTGACACATTGGACAATGTACAATATGAAGAGGTAATAATTTGTAAATGGTTCGAGGTTCACGGAGGAGAAGCAGGGGGAAGGGGAAATATGGGGAGTTGGAATTTAAAAAAAATGAAGAACTAGAGGAAAGAGGGAAAGAGGAGCTTATGCTGGAGGAGTTCAAGTAGAAATTGTGGATGAATGCATTGAATGTTATAAGAGCCCCCAATAGAATCTATATTTAAAAAAATACTTGTACAGTTATCACCCCCATCAGTTCCAGATCATTGAAAACTTATCTCTGCTGAATTTCATTAAGTAGAACACCAGATACCTTGGTTTAAAGAAGGCACTGTGGGCTTTAGAAGATTTTCTAATTGGCACATTTTTTTCAAATGTTTCTCTGCCCCTACCACATTGCGACTGCTCTGCCACTGCTGCTAAAGTCCTGATTAGTAGTCTCTAGGGCTTTCTTCAGTGGCCTATGCTTGTCTTACCCTGACTGGGAGCTCATGCATTTAAAAGGAATGATAGCATATGAGAGGGTTTCAAAAAGTTCATGGAAAAATGGAATTAGAAGATACTGGGATTTTCCACAAACATTTTGAAACTGCCTCATACTAGTAATTTTTCTGTGGCACCTTGTGGGTTAATGGAGATTTTAGGGGTGGGCCAGAAATCTGTATTTATTGCCCAACACACCAAGCCCGGAGTATAATCCATTTTTGTAATCCATATATTACATTTGTAAGTAAGGCAGTGGTAATAGTTTTTATTTTGTCTCCACCAGGCTAAAATTTGAGAGCAACATTGTCAAAACTTAGAAGGGTGTGGACAGCGCAAATGCTTGTTGTTTATATAGAGTAAAATTTATCTCAGCTGGAAATGATAATAAAATGTAAGTAATATTTCGAAGGGAAAATAGATGTTACAAACAGTAATACCACAAACAAGTATTTGATGGTAGCAAGACAAAGTGGAAGGGTTGTGAACTTGGAACCAGGAGATCTTGGCTCGCTTCTGTGTGAGTGACTAGGCTTGAGGTTTAAGAATAACATAAGATTAAAAAAAAATAAAAAACATGGGATGCCCCATCCTCATCCCCAGCAAAGCAAAGGCCACATCCTGGAAATGTAGCAGGCTGAGGGGCTTGTTCTCGCAACATTATTGACCTCAAATGAAGTGACTTTTAGCATTGCTTAATAAAACTTAGTAATTGCTTAAAGAAAAAAAAAAGGACTCCAGTAATAATGACCCCTGAAACTCCTGAGTTAAATTATTAATGTGTTGGTATTTCTTTCTACATCTTTTTAAGAGAGAGAGAGAGAGAGAGAGAGAGAGAGAAAGTATTAAAGGTATACCTAGAGCTCATTAAAACTGCATTGGGTAACTGGGGTCTTACTTAACAGACATTATGATTTTTCCAATATATTGCTGTGGCATTTTATTTTATAGCTGGAATAATTGTATTCCATTATAATGTCTTTTCATTTTCTTCTTAAATACATTAGATTATTTCTGAAATCACAGGTGATAGCATGGTTTTCTGTAAATATGCGGGGCTTTAGAGTATTTGTGGAATGTTTCCATTATTAATTCGCTTTTCCAAAAATTTTTAAGGTATCACCTGAGAAGAGGCTTCACAAAATTAATGGAAAAATAGAATGAAAAGATAATGACATTTTTCCATGAACTTTTGATGCTCTTCTTATGTATGCTTTGTAATTGTTGAGTAATATCTGGTTTGGGGTGTGAGAAAATGGTGCTCCCGTTAGTTTTAAATAGGTAATCGGACATCCACCCATTTAAAGACAGGGAGCTCTGGTGGCATAGGGAGTTACAAGTTGGGCTGCAAACTGACAAAGTCAGCAGTTCAAACTCCCGTCTTTCCTGGGAGAAGGAAGGACTATGCTTTCTGTTCCCATAAAGAGTTGCAGTCTCAGAAACTTCCAGGGGCACTTCTGCCCTGACAGTGCCCTGTCGCTGCGAGTGGAAACTGCCTTGATGGCAGTGAGTGAATGAGGGATAGCCTGAAGCCCCTTCCTTTTGAAGGTGTTATCCTGAGAGCTAGACCAATGGATTTCTTGAGAGACGGTGACTGCAGATATGTGTATACCCTTGCACATGGGACCTAGAACCCTGGCAACAAGATTTTTTGACTTATCTTCGTATTATCTTATTCTCATCTGCTTGAGGCTTTGTTTCCACAGTGAAATGTTGAATCCCTCATTTTGTTGTTATGAGAGAGTGTTAAGCATTTTAATGAAGTTAAAATAGTTTTATTTCCAGTGTTGGTCTCCCCATGAGAAATCAAATAAGTCTTTCTTTCCCCTTAGAATTAGAATGTATCACCTTTATCAGATGATATATTATATATATATATATATATATATTACACACACATACACACACACACACACACACACACACACACACATATATATATATATATATATATATATATATATATATATATATATTCTGATCTGTCCCATTGAATTGTGAACTCTGTAGCCAGGACTGCATTATTTTAGTTATTGCAGCTTCTTAATGTTTTAATATTTGATATTATGGTTCAAGTCCATCCTCCTAACTCTTCCTTTTGAAATAGTTCTCGACTCCTTTCCTATTTTCATTCTTCCAGATGAATTTTTAGGAATCATTTCATCAAGTTCCAAAACAAATTCTAAGTGCAAATTTTAAGCAGTTTCATTTTTCTTTCCTTTTTGTGCCTTTTTCAGTGTACTCGGATTTCAAACACTGGTCTGTGCAATTCATTTTACTTTTAAAGTTGATTAATGAAGTAATTTTACATTTAGAAAGTGTATTTGAAACAACATTGGGTAGAAATAGCAAAAACAACTGACTAATGAGTGGGTTGGTTAACTAGTGTATGATTAGAGACTCTGAACATCTTCTCAGTTTTCTTTAATATTTGTTTTTCTTGCTTAGATGTCGAATTGTGCTGTGCCTGCAGTATGCATAAACCAACCACACTGTCCCCTCAATTTTAGAAAAGGTGAACAAGGGTGACCAGAAACAAAAGACCAGCTTAATTTTTCTGTAGTCCACTAAAATTATAGTCTGTCTAATTAGATTGCATAATTTAATTCTTAAAGGGTCAATATTTAAATTGCCTTTTGCTTTATAAGTAAATGAAGCTCATTTTGTAAGGGGATAAATCAGATCCCGTTGTGACCATTTCAATGAAAGGTATTTGTGTAGTAGATGATGCACCTATGCATATGTATGATTACTAACCCGCTCAGTACTAGGTACAATTTGGGCTTTTGTTGAACTGCAGTTTTATTGTGAATATCAAGTGTTACATGACACCTGTGTTACAGTGGTGCCCTTAAGCAATGCCGAGGCCCAGGTGATCTTTGTGCTCTGCATTTCTGTACCTCCTGGTCCAGTTGAAATCTTTCTTCCCTCCTGGGCAACTGCGCCCTTTGTTGCTGTCCTCCGGCCAGACTCTTGACAGCCCCCTCCCCTCTTCCTGAACACTGTGTCCTGTCTGCGAAAGACCAAAGCTAAAAGATGAGTACCAGGAAAACCTGGCCCACTTTTTCCTCAGAGAAATCCACGTGGTTTTTGGTGGGTAAGTTTCAAGATACCCATTTTGAATGTTTCAGGCGTGTTTCTGGGTTCTGAAATGGTCCGAAAAACCAAAACCAAACCAAACCAAACTCACTGTCTCAAGTCCATGCTGCCTCATAGTGACCTTGCAGGACAGCATAGCACTCAGTGGCCCTGTGAGCTTCCAAGACTAACTCTTTATGGAGTAGAAGGCTCTGTCTTGCTCCCGCTCTGAGTAGTTGGTGGTTTCTGTTAACTTTGTGAGTACAACCTGATGGGTAACCATTACGCTACCAGGTTTCCTTCAAGGTCACATGGAAGGTCAAAACCTGTCATTCCCAGGGCCTTTGTGTGGGGCTGCATGGGTTTCCTTATCTAGATACCATTAGGGATTTTAGTTAACTTGGTGGGTTAAGTCAGTACATAAAGCGTATCTTTACCCATTGGGAAAAAAGTGTGCTGTAATGTTTATTTTCAGTTATGTCTAATTACCACTTATGTTGAAGAAACAGGCAAGAGTGGGGCTGGCATGTGGGATGGTGCTGGTGGTGGTGCTTTGTTTTGGGGAGAGAACACTCATTAGGGCTATGCTTATGCCCAGGGCAGTGAGAGGCCCATTTGAGGTTGCCTGGGGGGGAATGTAGTGGACCATGCTGGGCTGCTAACCTTGTCGGTTGAAATCCCCTGCCAGTCATTATTTATAGGTTATAATGGCAAGGTTGTTGACTTTTTAAATACCAGTGCTCAACTACTGGGGTAGGTAAAGATAGAGAATTGGATTTATCTAGATACAAGGGGCTCCAAAAGGCCCGTGGGAGAATTCATTTATCGCAATTCCATTTTCCCACAAAACTTATAAGACCCTGCATTTGAAGGACAGTTGGGCGTCAAAAGGATTGTTGAAGGTTGAAGCGCGTTGGAAGTGATGATTCCTGAATCTAGGTGGCTAGGGAGGGGCGGGAGAGAACTGTGTACTTGACCTGAGCATCTTCGAGGAAAAGGGGGACCAGAAAAGGGATTGGTGATCTCAGTGAGGGACGACGAAATGTGGTCCACTAGGAATTAACAGAGCTGGTGGAAGAGAAGGTGTAGCAGAAAGTAGAAGTGTTAGATGGAATAGTCCACCCTCCAGGAAGTCTTTCCTAACTCTTTAATCTGGTCTGGTTAGCTGCTTTACTCTTCTAAAAGTAGTCCAGAGGCTTTACTGTCTTACAATACTCTGTGTATCTTTTAGGCTTTGTTGTAGTAAACTGTTTATGCATCTTGTGGTCGTGTGCACCAGAGACCTTTGACTTCACTGGGTGCATGTTTACATGTAGTGATAATGTGTCTCTTAGGTAAACTGCTGACTCAGATGAGATTTTTTTCTCTTTGGCTTACAGTACTTTTGAAAACAGTAATTGTGGCTTGAAATCACCTTCCAATTTCACTTGAAATTTGTTTTTGTTTTTTATTTTCATAAAAGAAACATAACACATTTGCCAAGTCACCATTTTCCATGTTAGAATTCAGTGTCACCAATTGCCCTAATTCTGTGCATCCACTAGAAATTAATGTTTCTGAAGCAAGATTTTATTTTTAAATTTGAAAGGAAATACAAGACTAATTAATTTCCCTCAAAAGTGAACAGTGACCCCTTGCACTGAGCCTCTGCGAATGTCAATGGAACAGCATATGAGATTGTCTTTGGTTGCCTCTTATACTCCCAATAGATGCCCGTGCTACAGTACTTTAGAGGTCATGCTGAATTATTAGACATCTAATAATGAAATTTAAAGATCGGCAAGGGTGAAACAAGGAAACAACCTCTAGCAGAGTTCTCAGATTTTAGTGTGCATCACAGTCAATCACCTCCTGTGCTTGGTTTGCCAAAACTCACCTTCAGGCTTTCTGATTCACCCTATCTGGACAGACTGCCCCTCTCTCCACATTGTCCCCCCCTCCCCAATTGGATTTGTAGTCATTTCCCAGGTGAGGCTGATGTGTTCACACTTTGTGGATTAGTGCTCACGTGTTACAAGCCATTATCTCCTGGATTGTAGGTGAACAGTGAATGATCTAAAGGAAACGCATCAGATGAACTAAAAGGCCAGAAGGTGATTT
Source organism: Nesogale talazaci (assembly GCA_004026705.1). Taxonomy (NCBI): domain Eukaryota; kingdom Metazoa; phylum Chordata; class Mammalia; order Afrosoricida; family Tenrecidae; genus Nesogale; species Nesogale talazaci. The sequence continues at coordinate 73,217 of PVJH01001584.1, read as the reverse complement.
CCCCTCACTAGACATACATGGCGATACGATTTCATCTGGGAGCATGTTGGGTGGAAGGTGACATCGCCACATTTCAGATGAAGTAACTGAAGGTTAGAGAAATTGAATAACTTTTCCAAATTTACCCAGCATATATGGATTGGCATAACTGGAATTTCATCTGGTCTTTTTGAGTACAGAGTCCAGCATTAACAATTAGGTTTGAGATTATTCATTATTCAGTAATAAAAGTTGTCTTTTTACTTTTATTTATTTTTTTCTCATTTCTACACTCATGCCTACCTTTCAGTGCTATACACTTTTAGACATAAGAGGTCAGGCCAGGGACACATATATAGACTTATGTTTGTTTATATAACTCTAAAATAACTTTAATATTGTAAACATTGGCTGTGTCAGGATGGCTGTCAGACTCAAGTTTTCCCTTGTCATTAATGTCGGTAAGGCCGCGTCCACATGGTTAAGCACCTGGCTACTAATTGACAGATGTGGATCCACTCAAAGGCACCTGGGAAGAAAAGTGTGGCCTCCTCCACAGTGAGGAAAACCCAGAGAATACAGTACGGTTCTGAAAGCACACAGGACCTTCAGGAGCTGGAATTGACACCAGGGCAGCGGAATGGTTGGATTGTTAAAGTAACGCAGGGTTTGTACTCTTAGTGGAGAGATTTTGGAATCCCTCAATCAAAGGAAAGATACAGTCGTGGTCCAGAGATAACCAAACAACCTTTTATTGACTTACTATGTTTCATTATTTGGGCACTTATTTTTATAAAATTGTAAACACCTCCTTGTTTACATAAAATTATTTATGCATAGGCACATCAGCGTTCAGGTGAAATATATCGCTGTGCTTGGAATCCTCCTGTTTGAATGGGATCATCGCACAGGGTATCAACTTTCCATCTATTCTTGGAGGTGGTGAGAAGGCAGGCAGCGTTTCATATTTTTCGTGAAGTCGAATGAAAAGCCTTCTGTTACGCTCTCTTTTAGGAGTCAAATTTGGTAAATCATTCTTTAGCCTTATTGCTGCTTGGATAGAGTGAAGTTTTTATAAGAGCTATTAATAATCTAATTTCTGTTCTGTTTTTCTCATTTGAAGGACTATAAATAACTTTGAAGAATAAGACCTAATCTTGATTTACAGCTTACCATTACTTTAAGATATATTGCACTAATAGGGCCACTAATTTTTTTTTATGGTTTTAGCTTTCCTTCTATTTATTTTTATCATGAAATTTTAAAGTTTTTGGTTTTTTAAATCCTGAAAAATAAACCTGGGAAGTTAGCCCTCTGTTTAAAAGGAAAATCTCACAGGGTTATGTTTCTTCTACTTGAAGTTTTGTACCTTTCTTCTGTGCACTAAAGGACCTCTGGGTGGTGCCAATATTAATGAGTTTGTCTGTGAACCCAGAGACTTGCAGGTCAAGTCTGCTCAGAGGCACCACCAGAGAAAGGTCTGGCCATCCACCTCTGACGCTTTTGCGGTTTAAAACCCCATGGACACACATGGGCCAGAATCAATTCAATGGTACTGGCCTGGACATTTTGGTACTCTTATGTATGCACAGAGAACATAGTATTTAAATGGCAGTGCCAGAGTTTGACCCCAAGAGCACTGGTCTGTATACCCTGCTGCTTTCCTCCCTGGAGAACAGAGCTTACAAGTGGTAGCATGAGCTCTTGACCAGGCCGAGTCTGGTTGTATGCCCTGTGGGTGTCCTGCCCAGAGACAGACAGGGTATTCACATTTCCTGTCTGCATCAAGTTTACAGTTTGGCATGCTGTCTGTCTGTGCTTTAGGAAGTTGCCTGCGAGCTGCTGAGGAGAGGCCGTCAGTGTCTAGCTACGTTCTCTACCCGTTTTTTTGTTTTGTTGAGAGAAGTTCCTTTAAAATGTCACTCGTTTGTGGTGCTCTTGCCTAGTATGTCAAGTGAAAAGTAGCACCTGCAATTTTAGACAGTTGGAGAGTCTGCATATTTCTTCTCACTCTCTCTCTCTCTCTCTCTCTCTCTCTCTCTCTCTCTCTCTCTCTCTGTCACACACACAGACATTGGGCAAGAGAATGGCAGCTGGTAGATGGTGATAGATACCTTAAAAGAGGTACAGATAAACAGCTTTGGGAATGTGAAAATAGGCAACCGGATTTTTCAGTTTGGAAGAAAGCTTATTAAAAGAATTTGAGCCTTGCTTTCGATGACAGACAGTGTGGAGCACTGTGGACATGGGAGTGAGCGAGGGTGGGGGCAGTTGGGAGCCCTGCAGGTAAAGCAAACTGAATGCACGAAGACCTTGTGCAACAGTTCTTAACCTGTGGGTCATGACCTCTATGGGGGTCCGATGACCCTTTCACAGGGGTCGCCTGGCTCATAACAGTAGCAAAATGACAGTGATGAAGTAGCTTTGAAAATAATGTTATGGTTGGTGGTCACCACCACGAAGCACTGTAGGAAAGGGCTTAGGAGAAAATGATGTACCTGCTAATGACTATTGACCATAAATGCAAACTAGTCTTTGTCATAATACATTTAGTGGGCGAAAAAGGTATCAAATAATATGCGATGCTTAACCCCCACTTAGTTATCTATAAAAACTGCTATAAAATATCATAAGGCTATGTATGTTGAGACCCAGTCCCCTGGAGGCATATGGGGCAAATGGTCCTTCATGCCCAGGAGAGAGATGTGAGGGTAGGCCATGCACAGGAGACAAAGTGGGATGAGGGTCCCGGCCATAGAGAGACTCTCAGGTCCGGGACCTTAGAACCTTTTCATCTTGTCTGTCACTTCCTGTTGAGCTCTCAGTAGGAAGAAAATTCTCTGTGCCCTACTGTGTACTGTGTCTGGCTGAGCAGAAATATCATTGGAAATGATATTCTATCCAGAATAACTCAGATGGAGGCCTAAGAATTGGGAGAAGCCCGAGTATGTTGAGTTGAGTTTAACACAGAGATATCAGGAAACTGCAGCCCAGGAAAGGCACTGCTATTTCTGTGCTGTCTTCTCTCTCCATTATAAGACCTTTGGCCTTCCTGCTTCCAGCACAGCCTTTCAAAAGTCATAGCTTCTCAGGATTTTGGAGATGATGAAATGTTGTGGAAAAAGATCCAGAGAGATACTTTTATTGAGACTCTTGTTTTGTGGTGAACTCATGTTCACCATGGTTAGCAACTTGTTATTTTAAGTGTATTTCCTTGGTAGGACTACCTCTCAGGTATTCTGATAACCCCTAGAAGTAGATAGTGGCTATAAGGAATATTTCCATAGTCCCTTTATTGTCTGCCAGCTTTGGTTTCGACTGGGTTAAATAGAGAGCTTCCCCAACATCGGAATAAGAACCCCACTTCAGAGACCAATGTATTCTAACTGCTGAAATCGTTCTGCTGTGACTTGTCTGTGAACTTCAGGCATTTATACCTGCTCTTGCCTTCGCTGTGCTTCCTGGCTCATTGCATCCATTGTCACTGAAATGGCATGATGTTCTCCATCCACTAAGCATAGTCTTTCTGTCATTATGGCAGACTTTGCATTCATATTAAAGGTGGATTTTTTTTTTCTCTCCAGCCTTCTTTGCCAAGAATGGAATGCTGGTGTATACACAACTTCTTTTCTCAAAAAGCTGACACACTTTTCTGTTCTCTTAATTTGTGGGCTCTTAATAGTTGTTGTGTCACAGTTGTGCCTGTTGTAAAGCATCTGTCAGGTGCCTAGTTGAATATTTCACATCAATTGAATATTCACTTGACTTGGCTTAGTTCTAGGTGATGTGTAAGGAGAAGTCCACAGACATGGGATCCCTGCAGGAAGCTTAGCATCTAAGGCAGTGCTCTTAAGGACTGGAATGAAAAAAATTACTCCTGGAATGAACAGACAGCCAAGCAGGGGTGTTTTATGGGTTGGAGTCAGAGTAAATATATAGGCCAGAAAAGTTAGAGTAAATGAGGCAATACTTAACTGTGCGAAATAAAAGAAAACCTGCTTAAAACCGTCTGAGAAATTCTTTCTGAAGAGACTTAGCTTATAGGAGCGACATGCCCGTAGTATATGACTGAATCTAATCTTGCCCTCGGGGTATCTGCTTCATACTTGTTTTCCTAATACGTCAGGAAACTTAGAATATTTATTTGGCCTGGCAGTTTTTGATACATAGCAGTTACCTTCCATTGCTTCTATTTTGCCAGTTGTTCAGTTGGGAAGAAAATCTCAAGAATGAGCACCTGTGGTTATAAAATATTTTAATACCCTCTCCAAGTGTCTTTGCAGAATGCCAATCTGTAGGCCTGTTGTCTATCAGACTCTGCCAGTTACGATTCTAGAATGGACTATTCAAAGGGTACTGTGTGTGTGCGTGAGGAGGGGAAACGAAACAATGGCCGGGGGCTGGCCCATCACTTTAGAAGGTGTGTACTGGGGGCACAGTGAGTCTGTGCCGCTGTTCGTTGTGCCTCAGAAGCAGCATGCCCTTAGGCTGTTGCAGGACCCTAAGGCCGACATAGCGGTTTTAAACTTTAGTGTGACACCCCACCAGATGGTAGTCAGGCCTCATTGACAACCTGGAGAAATGGAGACACCAGCAGTTAAAACCATGGAGCTGCTTAGCTATGTACAGAATGCCTCCAACTATTGAAGACTTCCTAGGAGAGAGGTGGCGAGTGTCACGGCTTTGTCACTTGCTCCGTTCTTGCACGTCAAGTGAGGCGTGAGCAAGCAGGCTCTCTGCAAGTTTGCAGAGGATGTGATAAGGATTTTAAAAGTCCCTCAGAAGTAGGAATTAAGTGTGAACTACAAAGAAACTTTTCAGCAGGGATGCTGAAATGGAAGTGGAAGCGGCCAACTTCAGGGAACTGGTAATAAACCAGATGGCTCTCCTCAGGATGTCATTTCGAGCAGGTCTTCTCAAACTGCCTTTCCCGGGCATCTTGTGAGTGGGGCCCAAGTGCCTCCATTTTTAACAGGTTGTCTGTCGGGTGGTGCCGATGTTGCCGTTCTGTGTTCCCCCACTATGAGGAGTTGGGTTTTAGATGCTTAGGGTGATTTTAGGATTGGAAAGTTGATGAACTTAATAACTTATGAGCTTGGCTGACCTAGTAGTGTAGGCGTGTCACAGGTGTTATTTTGATTTTTATGGAAAATTTTCAATGTAGGTAGTGTTAGTTGTGTAGATGAAGAAGTTGAGATGAGACTCCTGGAACTTACTTATGTCTATACAGTAACCGCTGTGAGTAACGGAAGGACATCAAAACTTCCGTCTTCTCTGTCATGTCTCCGAGGTATTGGACTTTTTAAAAAGACTGTATATTTTAACTCAGCTTTAACAGGAGAATTGTTCCTTGTAACAAGTTTGTTGTGTGGATTTAGGGAAGACAAGCTTTAAACTGTATCTTAAAAATTGTAAAATATATTAATTGGTTAGTTGAAAAATAGTGATAAGTGTAAAACTGAAAAAATAATTTGTAATTTTTTCTAAACATGGCTATTTACATTTTGAGTTCTTGTATACACACATAGCCTTCTATGATATTTTCATAACATTTTTTATTGATAATTAAGTGGGGGTTAAACATTGCATATTATTTGATACCATTTTTGCCCACTAACTGTATAATGACAAAGACTAAACTAGTTTGCGTTTACGGTCAATAGTCATTGGTAGGAGCATCATTTTCTCCTAAGCTGCAATCTCATTTTTTGACTTTTCCAATCAATCTGGTGCCAAGTTATTCTGGATTTTCTGGTAATATCTCTTCAACTTTCTTGTGTATTTTGTATTCAGGCTCAGTTTTTTTCTGCTCAGTTAATAACTCCTGAATTACCATGTGATTTTTAATTCTTCCTCTACTTCATTGGTTGACTTTTCTGACTGTAGACACACCCTTCTGTCTCCCCTCATCTCCCCATCTTTTTAAGCGGTTTCTGATGAAACAGGTGTTAACACTTGTGGAGTTTAAACTCCAGGTAGTGCTTTATATTTCCCTATCAGCTTTTATTTCTAACCACATCTCTTTCTAAATTCTTGCCTCCCTTGCCAGGGATACCAGAATCAGAGAACTTGTAATTATCTCAGAACCTTTGAAGACTTAACCATCTCCTATTTGGTCGTGATATGTTTTGTAGACTTTGCCCATTTAGTGCTTTCCTTATCATACCCCATTATCCTCCTTACTCTGGGTGTAGTTTTTCACCATTAAGAAGGCAAACTCACTTTCAGTCTTTTTTACTGGATCTTTCCAATGAAAACTAACAGTAAAAGTCATGTATTGACTGCTTTTCCAGAAAGTAAGTATCTCTGATCTATGTATTAGTTTAAATTTATTAGGTCATTAATATGTTAACGTTGATGGCTTTCTCATGAAAGCATTACATTTCAAATTAAATGTGGGTGCAGGGTGTGTGAACAAGTTTGACGGGCACAGATCTTTGGACAGCTGTCTTGTCTCAGTCGTTGCTTTTAAGCTATCTACCTACCTTTACCTGTGCCTTCTGGCCAGGGATCTTCCTTCAGTGTATCCGTGTGTAACCCAAAGCTGTATTTCTCACCTCTGCTGTGGGAGGAAGGAAATGCCAGCTAGAGCTCCCAAAAACCATTGCCATCAAATCATGGCAACCCACTAGGACAGAATAGAACTTCCCAATTTGGATTTTCGAAGTTGTAAATCTTTATAGAAGTAAAAAGTCTCAGTTTTCTCCCATGGAGAGGCCAATGGATTCGAACTGCCAATCTGTGGTTAGAGGCCAACGCCAAACTCACTAAGCTATCAGATAAGAATAGGAACCCAGATTTGACTCAGGGTCTGACACCCCTGATTACAACCACTATTACCGTATTTCATATGTAGATTCTGCATGTTTAGAAGAGTTTAATTTCTTAACACCTCAAATGAAGTATGTTTATATCATTTAGGACTTTACGATATGATGTTTATATTGAATAAGGTTATTCATTATAAGGATTGCTTCTGAGTTATCCAGTTCCTTGGAGCTTTTATTTTCTATTCAGACCTTACTCCCAAATCTTATTCCCTGGCAGACTTTGAGATTTTATAGGAATTTCTTTGACTTTCATTGATTTATTACTTGAAGATATTCTTTGGAATAATTTGGAAACTCAAGATTTTATTTTTTTGTATTTTGTCAAGTTAATAAGATGGGAGTAATTATGTTTCTGAGATCCAGCACCTTTAAGATAAAGCTGAGATCTAGAATGTTCTTCACTAAGATTATATGTAACACTCTAAAGTAGTTATTAAAGAGATAGAAGACTTGGGCTTGACTTTGCACAGGTTTCATTACTTCATTCTAAAGTTAATTATTCACCTGTGAATAATTACAGTACTCTTGTCATGTAAGGTGATCTTGTGGCTTAAGGAGAAAATATTTATAAAGCATTTAGCATACATACCACCTGGCATTTCTACTACTCGAATGCTAGGAGATGACCTTAGGGGCTTTTCAGCTGTACGATACAGTATACTTAAATTGTGCTAGGTGTTGTTGGCATCAGTTGTAAACTAGCAAGTTTATTTGCTCATACAATGATCAGACTTTATTGAGTTGCTGCTACATGCAAAAATTCTTACAGATGACCCTGTGTCAGGCCTGGGAAATAGAAAGGTGAATGCCAAACAGTCTTTTAGTCCATAAAATTATTCTTGTAGAAGTCATTTTTTTGTGTGTGTAACTAGAGTAACCACAAAAAGTTAGCATAAATTCTTAGGGAGCTTCAAAAAGTTCATTGAAAAGTTCCGTTATCTTTAAATTAATTTTTTCCACAAAGCTTTTGGAGTTTCATGTGCAGCTTCAATCAGGGTACGCTGTGTAAATATCCTAGGGAACATTACTTTTGGGGGGGCACTAATGTTTTTACATGAGATTCGTTCCATGAAAGTTAAAATGATCACATTTAAAAGTTCTCAGTTTGAAATCTGTTTATTGTGTACTTAGATATTTGTTTGACCCTAGGAGAAAATGAAAAAGGTGAGTATTTTGGCTGTCTTCCTTTTATTGAATTATCTCTGCTACTGACTTTATTTTCTTGAAGATTACTCTTCACGAACATCTCTGCTAGCTAAGGAAGAAAACAAGGAACTGATATTTTCATATTTTACTTTTTTCAATAAACTACAAATGTTTAGTGGGGAGGCAGTTGGAAGGTTTTCTTGATGCTCATCCTTTATTTTATCTTTTCCCCTTTGTTTCTGGACATCTTAAAAGTTGGCCTTCTAATGGTTCCCACACTACTAAAGCCCCCATCTAACCCCAGTGCTTTGGTGACTCTGCTGAGTAGGCAGATGTAGATACCCCCGGACACAATGGCAAGTTCTCTTTAGACTTCATGATGGACATCACACTCTTCTTTGTTTTGGAAGCCTTATGCAAGTGACAGGGACACTCAGTTGATTTCAAGTGGGAGTCTCATTTAAAGGAACCTGTACATTTTTCGGATCCGTAACTACTGATCAGAATATAAAGTGAGCATTTTCTGGTGTTCTTTTACAGTCAAGTTCCTGTGGGTTCTTTTAAAAATATGAATCAGATCACTGTTAAACTTTCAATTTGCTTACTTGTGTTTAGTGTTTCTTTTGTTCCAATTTTGTTCTAAAGCATATTATGCTTTTATGATACTCTGCTTAGTGTATGTTTTATTAAATGAATTAGACTCCTAAGACACGAACGGCTTATACAGCATGCAGCTTGGCTCAGTGCCACAATTTAAGGAGTTGCTCAGTTTTAGATTTTACACTTTAAGCATCTTACTTGCTTTACCCTATTCCTCGATCTGCTCTAGAAAACAGGCTGCCTGTGGACTAGTTTGATTGTAGTTTAGCATAATCTCATGCATGCTTCAATGTTTTATTAAAAAGTCAGTGGCAGGTTGAAAATAACTTGAAACCAAGTTTGTGGATTCCCTAGGGTTAAAAGGAAGGTATCCTGGTGGTGAGTGGATTAACATAATGGGCTACATGCTCTGAGGTCAGCAGTTTGAACCCTGTAGCTGTTCTGTGGGTGAAAGATGAGGCTCTGTGCAAATAAAGATTTACAGGCTCAGAAACTCAAAGGGGCAGTTCTTTGTCCTATAGGGTCCCTTTGAGTTGAAATTGACTGGGTGACAGGGGTATTCAGAGTATGATTTTATTCGTGTATGTCCAGTAATGGTACCTTCATCAAATCCAGTAGAATCTTGTCTCACCCTGATGTGTGTTCAGTTGTTTTATCTACTGGCAGCTATCTGAAATCAATACTCTGTACCTATTGTAAGGTTCAAAATTTGAAATGTATAGTGTATTCAGCTCCTAATTTAAACTTATGGACAATAATTGAAGTAATAAGTGGTGACTCCAGTTTTACTACACTTTGGTTAATAATTTCAGTAGTCGCTCCGATTTGCCTGTGATTTCCTTGTTTGAGGTCTACATCTGGAAATGCTCAAAAATTGCTTGCCTTTTTAAAAGAACAGTCCGCAGTGAAAGTATAACTTCTTTAGAGGTGAGGTTCGAGTTAACTAATGATGAACCATAATGTGAGGAAGCATAATATTATGAATTATTATTTGGCAAGCATAAGTAATGCAGGCATTAGCTGCTGAAGCCATTTATAAAGTCCCACTTGCAGAAAGCCAGAGAGATAGGCTACACAGACCTTTCTCTGTAAGCTCTCAGAATATAAACTGGAGTACAGCCTCGTTTATTCAATAAGGACTAAATTCTGTAGGTCTGATATGTTTGTAGGTTCCATGATTAATGTGTAACTAGAGTATGAAAGGAGTATTTAGAATCCTCTAAAATTTCTAGGTGTGATATCATTATCAGGTCAGCTGTTTTATTTTTAAAGTTAGAATTTAAGCACACGCTTATGTTTTTGTTTTGCTTTGTTTCGCTTTTTTTCCAAAATAAATTTCATTTCTCCATACAGTGGTGCCAAAGTAATTTTTCCTGAATAGAATTGCTTGGTATTCAGTCAGTTGATAGTGTGTAAAATCAGCAAAAATAAACCCTTAACAACTAAGAGTGGAGGACTATCTAGATTTGTTTTCATCTTTCTTTTTCATGGCTTCTCAAAAGTGTATCATATTATAAATACATTCAAAATGTTTTGCTCTGAGGATATGTAGCATTCCTATAAAGGTTAAATCAATAAAAATGATTTGGACACATTCCTAAGCCTGGCTAGAACAGGTAGCCCGTTGTTTTAGGTACCCGTGAGTTTCTGGCGCAGATCATTATGGCGTAGCAAAAGAACTTACTAAACGTTGCTTTCCATGTGTAGATGCATCAGCTTAAAAACAGCAAGGTCTTCTGGCCTTCTAGAAACGAGTGTTTTTTAAGTCGCCCTGTGTATATTGACTTAGTGATTTTATACTCAGTTAAAGGTTTGAGCCTCGTTTTCCTTTTCTCCGAATGCTGAGGAGACATCATAATTGATAAGGAGCAGGTATGTACAGGAGAAGCGGCAGGGGCGAGTCTTTCCAACCCTTTAAACGGAGTGATAGTCTTATGGCTACAGAAAGTATTACACATTATAATTGTAAAATTAGGAATTACTTGTCATTCTTTTCAGTCTTGCTAGCTTAGGAGAAACTTCTGTAGTTAACTGGGATGTTCTGTTGGTTTGAGAAATCTGAAATACAGCTTCAATTTGAACGTTTATTTTCCAAAGCATAACACATATACACACTACACACACACACACACACACACACACACACACACACACATAATACGTCTTTGTCAAGGGTGCCTCCTCAGTATGTTGTTGCTGGGTAGCATTTTATTGTATGCATGTGTTTGTTCTTGTCTCATTTTTTATGTTTAGGTGTGCAGACTCTTAAGTTTAGAGATAGATTTTCAGTTCCATTTAAAACTACTTTCCCAAACATATCTGTTTGTCATTTTCTAAGAATGCATAGGTGATTTTTCTTAAAGATTTCATTAAATGGCACTGTAGGTAATAGATGTTTTTGGATCATGGGAATATAATGAATTGACTTTCTATTTAGCTGAATAAGATTTCAACTAAAGTCAAAATTTCACGAGTTACATATATATTATTGTAGCTTCTTTATGAACTCTCTCTTTGTATGTGTAATACAGAATTACTTTATTCTAGGAAATAAATACTAGATGAAATAATGTTATTTGCTAGAGTACATGATTTTATTTTGTAGCAAGAAAGGGTGAACTGCTTCAGTAAAAATTTAAATATAAACACAGAGTGGCCTAATTATTTAGCAGTGAATAATTTAGCAGTTTAAGTGCAATTTTATTTTTGTTTATTTTTAAATGGCAGCTCTTTTAAAAGTACGCCTTGATGTATTTTGATTTAACTTTACCTTAAAAAAATCAGACTGTATGAAATTAAAATTAAGCCTAATAAGCAACACATGGTTCTAAATTTTCTCTCTGGAAACCTGTGAATGATAACAAAGAAAACGTTTCATGTGCTTTCTCTAGTCATATTGATGTACTCAGTTATTCTGTAGCACATGCTTATGCATATTATATGTACACTCTAAGGGGGTGTATATTGTCAAGTCCTTAAGTGCTGACTCAGGATTTACATATTTTTGACAAATGGATTGTCCCTGTGTAATTTAGATGACTTTTCAGTAATGAAGTGAATACTAATGGTAAGTTTTCTTCCTCATTTACAGAGATTATGTATCTGTGTACAAAGTGTCTAATGTTAAAAAGTTTCTACTATGGGGGTAGGAGGGTAAGATTAAAGGAGAGTAGGGATTAAGATTGCATTGTATGTGTATTTTGCTTTACAGATGTACTGTGTCACATTAAATTTATAATTGTATTTGCTTTATCATCATAAATGTGTTCATTTCGTATTGAACCATAGTTTTGTAATGCTGCTAGAATTTTTTGGGTATTTTTGTCAAAAACTGAACTATTTCGGTTTACAGATTTTCATGAGGCAACAATAAACTATTCTAGATTTTTTTAAAAATTAAGAATGAAGTTTTAATATATCCAACAGGGCCAATAGCATACAGATAAACATGTCTATGATCGCAGTGTAGTAAACTGAGAGATTGATAAATGAATAATTGACACTTAAGGATCTATTTAAAGGAACTTATTGGGTGCCACCAAATTGGTATAACTAAGGATGCTATTGTCTTAATGGAAATTTTTTTAGCGTTATCTAGTCATAATATCTTCATATTTGAATTGGCTATTTAGCTAGTTATGAAATGGTTACATAATTTATTTTCTACTTACCAGCTTTATGGGAATCATAATGATTTCTATATTGTAGGTAATTAGCATAAATGAATTTTTTTCTGTGATAAAATGTTGCAGCTATCTGCAGCTTAGTAGGATATAAAAGGGCAATTCTCTTTTCTTCCACAACAAACTTGGTTTGGCATATCTTTAAAATGAAATGTATTTATATCAAATACAATAGCATTGATTAAAGTTTCTGCCCACAGGTCCTTTTTGGATGCTCATGCATCCGTTTTCCAGGATCAAATGACAGCAGTGCAATAAAAGCAGTAGGTTGAAATGTCGATTAAGAGCTGACACTTGACTACATAGCAAAGCAAGAGAAATGAAATGAGCCTTTTCTGAATTTACCTTGTTTGATTCATTTAAATAATTCCAATCACTTTGTAGAAACCATTATTTTTATGTAAAGAGGATTCTGCAAATAGTCTTTTAAATTGGAAAATTCAATAGAGAAATTTAAAGGTAAAATTGTTGTGGAAAGTTATCAAATTAAAAGCAAGATACTTAATTTAGCTTTTTATCAAAGTTACATGAACAGTGGGTGAAATTCTCTCAAATGTAGCTGGTTGCCTGCAACTTGAATTGTTCTTTGAAATACTTTTCATAAATAGGGGCCTGTTAGTAGATTAACTACATTCCTGTTTGCCCTTGTATCCTGTAATAATTTATCTTCTCAGAAGTCAGTTTGGAATTTTCAATATTCAAGTATATAACTGGAAAGTACTATCTTTGACTTTTCTTAGTGTAATATTTGATCATTTTAGTCTTGAATTTCCTTGTGGATGCCAAGCTTCATTGCTAGCTTCATAAATTGGCATTTTCCTTTTAGAGTATTTTCAAAATGCGTGATTATCTTTTACAAAAGAACTTTAAACAGTATCAGTTAATTTTCATTTCTTTTCTGGTTTGTATTATCAGAAGTTCCATAGTCACTGATGTGTACTGGGGGCTTCAAAAAGTTCTGGAAAAATTCCAGTGTCTTTTAATTCTGTTTTACCGTGACTCTTTTAATGTCTTCTATGTACGTGTACACACACACACACACACACACACACACACACGCATGCACACACACTAACTCGCTCCAAGTATTAAAAAAAAATTTAACCTGGACTGATAGTCACAAGAAATTTCACGTGGATGTTTATGTCAAATATTTTGTTTCTGTCTTAAACAACGTGTCTGTGTTCATACAAAGTTCTGTGGGATGCCAATGCACCATTCTAGTTCTAGAGAAAGAGTGTGCATATATATGTCAGATATGTGTTTTTAAACATATGTATATGCTTTTAAAACCTTACTGATTGCTACTGAGATTTGGCTCTTTTCTCTTAACTTTTGACAACTCTATAATAATGTGTATTAAAGTTAATGAATTTTAACGTAGTTTTATGTAAATGTGTTTTTAGAGTTAGCAGTGTGATAATTCAAGTAGTGACCACTAGTCTCTAAACTATCTGAAAAGTCAACTAAAATTCATTTGATTTTTGTGGCTAAAGAATGACCTATTTTGCATAGTATCTAAATTGTACTTTCTTAGGAATTTCACTAGTCAATTATAATTTCTTAAGGAATGACAATTTCAATAATACAGATGGCTTTTTAGTTGTCAGAGTAATTTTAAGTGCATTTCTAACATTAATAATAGTATCTTAAAAGTATCTTAACCTTTATTCAAAAAAAGTTTTAATTGGTATTTCTGTGTGTGGCAGAGTTTGTCTTATGCGTGTTGATTTAAAGAGGAAAAATTTTAAATCCAGGTAAAATAACATTCACTATCTCTTGTTAGGATCCAGGTTATTTGGTATGATTTTAGTCCTTGGCTGTATCTTGGATAGATTTAAGATTACTATAAGAACATACAGCTTTTACAGGAGATGTGTGTTTTTTCCCCACTGCAAATATTAAAGATTTATGTTGCAACTAGCCTTAAGACAATACTTTTCAGTCTGCAGTTTCTCTTATTTGGGGACTATTTGTTACATCATGTTACATGATGAAGGCTCGACTTCTAAGTAAGAGAAAGCATATTCAGTTTAAAGTGATTTCGGTTTAAACTGCTGTTCTATCATAGCAACAAACTTGAAATGTTTAATATGGTGTTATTTACATCCATCCAACATCACTCCAAATCCCGAATCTTGTTTTCTTCCTAAACAGTAGAAGTCCAAACCAAACGGATTGCTATGGGTGTGGGTGTGGGGTCAATTGTGACATCTAGCCACCTTAAGTCCAGAGCAGAACTACCCCAATGCGTTGTCATGGCTGCAGGCACATCGGCCTTCTGCTGGAGTCTGATGGGTTCAAACCCCCAGAGTGCTTGAACCAAACAGCTCCACCAGGTCTCATGAAAAATCGTGTAAAACCCAAACCAAGCTCACTGCTATAGAGTCGATTTTGATAGTGTAAAATAGCGTAAAAGATTAAAAAGTCCTAAGAATTTGATACGAGGTAAAGATACTATATACGATGTAATAAAAGAACATTTACTCTCAATTGCAGTGCAGGCCTTAAAATAGTTATGTGGAAATGTATGGTCTGTTTTATGTGTGTTTGCTATTGAATGGACAAAACCTTGTGGTCAACTGTGGTTAATATTGTAAGGAAACTCCCATTGAGTAAGGTATAGAATTTCCCCATTATTTTCTTTAATTTAACACATTAATCAAAATTCATATAAATTTATCCTGGGTCCATTGAATCTCATAATCTTTTGAAAATGACAGTAGTTATATTAAAGTATCTGTGTTATGTGAGACTTTCTTTTCTAGAGATTACATTAAAATCTTGAACATTTAAAATAAAATCATTACCATATATTTTAGACAATTAGCTTAGAATATTTTCTTCTTTACAACACATTCCATATTGATGTTTGCTGCTATCATGGTAGTTGCATTTTACTGAATGATCCTCATATGGATCTGTCTTCGGTGGAAGTTAGAGTTCATTGTCACAATAGAAAAATAATTGTGCATTAAGATTGCCTGTTGTTTTCTCTCTCGCTAAATGAACCTTAGTTTAGTTATCACCCATGTTGTATTAGTACCTACATAAGAGCTGACTAGAAAAAAATGGATATGCTTTGTCACACTCAGCACAACTTTACTATTTGCAGGGGTGTATTTTTCATTTTATTTTGCATGTCTCTTAAATATAATATTAAAAAAATAAGACACTGTAGAGGGTTTCATTAAAACCTTTCTATTAAACTATCGCTCAGAATTTCTGCTAGCATATAGCATTTGTAGTCTTAGTGATTGTCAGAAGCTTTTGTCTGTCTTAGATTTGTCACATCTCATTGTCTGTGAACAAAAGTTATGACCGGTAGGGATTTTGTACGCTTTAGAGAGGACTTTGAGATATTTTGCCTTCAGTTTTCTAGTATGGCCGGGTGCATCATTAATCATAGGAAATGCAAAAATAAACAAAACAGTCCCATTGGATTTTTAAAATATGAATACTTACCTTTTCCTTTTTTTTTGAGTATATACAGTTGAGGAGTTGAGGTATTTAGGTAACCCCTAACCTTTTTCTTCAACAAAGAAGTACAGTATAAAAATATTACCACCGTTTTCATGTGAGCAGCTCTTGAGAGGAGTGGGTTGTGCGTGTAAAAAAAACAACAACAAAACACCCTCGAGATGAATTTTGGTTGGGGGGGAAAAGAAGTTATGATGCAGAATGTCTTAACTCCAGCCCCAATACAGTGCTTGTGGACCACCAGTATATAAAATTGAAAGCACATGAGTTTTGAAGCACTAGAAAAGGTTTGTAATTGATTAGCGCTGCTTGAAAGTATTGAAGTACAGTGAGTTTTGATTTGTGAATGGTTCTATTCAATAAAGATTAATTCTGTGTGTTTGATAAAATCTTAGTTGCTTTCAATGAGTTAGCTTCCACCCCCCCACCCCCCTGCTGTAGTTTATTTAACCATCAAATATTTCAGTGTTCTTTTAACAAACTGGAACATTTCTATCTTACTGAATTTAGCTATAGCATTACTGATTTAAACAAGTCAGCCTATCAGTGATTAACTTGAAGGGTGTAATTGAATAGATTAATTTTTGTTCTTTAAAAGAGCTAAAATATATCTTAATACAATCATGTGTATTTCATGCCTTCCTTGCAGTTTACAGATCTTCTTGACTTTTCTTTGACTTAAATTCTCTCAGGAGATTCATATGAACTAACATGATTCTTTCCCACTATTTTGCATTTAAAAATCTTTTCTCATAAATTTGGGATTATTTTGAGTTGAAATAATAATTTAGAAAACAAATTTTGGATAAGTGCATTGACACTTTAGAGTGGCCTTTTCTTGTTCTTCTTTTCTTTTCCACTCTTCCCCAGTTTTGGAGTCTTGTATCTTTTTTAGATGCAAGTTAGGACATTCTGTCACTGTTACATTGTGACATTGGAATCACTACTATTACCACGGGCCTTGCCTGTTTTGGAAATTGGTACTCACACATCACTTTTTATCAGTTACTACGGTCAGTCACACAGATTATACGTAAAAATTTACTTAGCTAGCTGATAGTGTTTCATCAATTAGCTTTTCATTGTAGGATCGCTTAAGCTGTATCTCTTATTTTCTACAGGTATTTCTGAAAAATTTACAGATTTTGAGTAGTATAGATTCAGAAAAGTCTAGATTAGTACAAGGTAAATTGTGTTCTGGAGGAGCAAGTATCTTGCATTTCAGTTCATTCTCTGTCTCTGTGTGTCACACACAGACACACAGACACACACACACACACACACACTATTTGCAGAGAGGCAATCAGTCAACTTATGCTTTGTACCTTACCTAGGAAAAGTTTAAACTTTCTCTTTAAGTATTTTACAAAAATGGGCTATGTGCTTTTGACATTTTATTGCTGATAGTTACACTCATCATATAAAAATTTAAAATGAGGAGTGACTTCAAAGAAGCTGTGGAGTGGGAAAATGTTTGCAGTGCGATGATAACCTCCACAATATGCCCCTGACCCACCTGCAATCAGTTTGGTGCAGTGGGTGTATATATACCCAGTGGATATACCCAGTTCCCTCTCTCTTGACTCTTCTGCACTCTGGGGGTAGAAGGGGAGTAGTGAAACCCACTTTTCAGAAGGATATACTATAATGCTGCATAAAAAATATGACATGCAACCAAAGATATTCTCTACTGAGTTTAAGATTATGGCTTATTTAGAAATGGTCAGATTTCAGAAATCTTAATGTAAAATGGTTAGTAAGTTATGTCAGAGAAATATAAGCCACCGATATAAAATAAGAGCATTTTTCACTTATTCTTTCTGTCAGTATTAATAACTGTACTTCCAGTGCTGAAATAGTCCCTGAAATTTGTGCTGTTCCCCATATGGTTAAAAAAGTGTTGTTTATTTTTTAACAGGGTAAGGCTAGTAAGGAGTACATTAACTGGGATAGGCCTGTTATGGTATCTCTGCATAACAATGATTGTAACCAGTCCCCCCAGCCCTCACCCTGTCATCTCTAGGGTAGTAAGAGTAAAAGTTCCTACATATACACTGTAATTATAATATGGGATATAGTACAGTTAATTGTGTTTAATGTTCTGCTCCTTTAACGTAGGGCTTTTTAGATTAAAGCTTAAGACCCACCATTACATTTAAAAAATAATTGTGATTATTATATTGTACGTGTCATAACTGAGGGGGTCCATTTATAGCTATTGAAGGAGGCACTACAGCAGTTTCACCTTTTAATTTTTAAAAAATTTTGGTGAAATACAAAGTACGCATCCTCACTCTTTCAGAGAAAGCTTTTTTCCCCCTTAGGTTTAATTATTTCTCTTTGACCTAAACTCAGACTGATCCCTAAGTAGTAGCCAGTTAAAATGTGTGGAGGAGGAGGAGTAAAGGAAACTCCAATCATTAGTTCTAAGTTACAAAGCAATGCTAATACTGGTGTGCACAGCCAAGGGATTTATTTTAAGGGATAAAAGGAAAATCTTAAAACTTGCCTTATAGTTGGGACATGGACTTCCTAAAGAAAATCTTGTGAGTGTATAGATTTTTACTGTACTGCCATGACAGTGTGTGGATGTTAAAGTAGTTTACTCATCTTTATCACCTCTAACTTGAAATTAAGTATTAGAGGGCTATATTATGCATGTTTTCTTTTAAAATCCAGCTTGACCTAATAGATATGGTTCTTTTAAACCATACAGGGTATCTTAGGGAGCGTTGTCATGAGATGAAATGGTATTCAATTCGGTGAGTCTAAAAAGGCGATTGAAAGAATCTTAGCAGTTTTGCTGTTTGGTATGTGTTTATAACAAGTTCTACAGATGGGTACTGGTGTCTAGAGGTAAAAATAAAACCCGCTATAGAAGAAACAATTGCCTGTTACGATTTTAAAGACTCCTGTGAGTTTCTAAGTATGCCAGGCAACTGTATAGATCTCTAGAAAAACAGTTGTTACATATACTTATAACTTGATTTCAGTTGCATGTATGATTCAGTTTTATAAAGTTGTTTTAGGAGCAGATAAGTTATACAGCAATTTAAAATTATAAATAGATTTTAGTTGAGCTGGTTCAAATGTTAACTGCCCTGTAGGTTTATTTCTGTTTTGGATGGTAGGACACAGTGTTGGGAAAATTCTGTGGTCTGCTATTTTTTAAAATTACTTCCCTTTTGAAGTTTGCTCAAATATTGGGAGCTGCCGGAGTCAATAATTAATACTACTTTGATTAACTTAGAGTCTAATTTTATTTCACTGAGGGCTAGAGAGTCCTACACTTTTTCTCTTTACTCTTTTAAGTTTCTCATGTCTATACTTCTGGAAAACATTCTGATTAAAGCAAAAAAATTACTTTTGTATATTTCAAGCCATTACTCTGAAAATTAGCAAAGTGGCAGATGTCGAAGGCACACACATAAAGCAATTTCAGCTCAATCTTTCCGGGCAACAATACAGTATTCTTATGACCTTTAGTATACATTTCTTTTGAAGAGCTAGAAGTTCATTTAAGACATATGCTTTTATGCTTAACAGGTTCATCTCAAATTTTAAAAGATGGTAACACTTACCCCAAAAGAAGTTTTGCTGACATGGTGTCACTGTGCTGAAGAGGCTGTTGGATGCCATAGTCCCTCCTTTTTTTTCAGGTAGAACTTGTACCCTCGGTTGTAAATACTGCTTGCAGCCTTATACTGAAAATACAAACCATACCCAAACCTTGTTTTAGTTTTACAGTAAGCCTGGAGTACATAGACTTTCTATTTATTTTTTTCTGTCAAGAAATCATGTAGCTGGTAACATGTGAAAAGCAGGGAAACAAAACAAAAAAGAGAATGAGCAAATATTTGAAGGACCTACTATTACTGCATAGGCTGTGGTTAGAGAGCACTCACTGACTGTTGGTCTCGGTGGCTGGTAGTGACCTGCGGAGATTAACCATTTAAAAACCAGAGACTTCTTGCTGTCCTCCTGGAGAAAGTTTGCACCGCACTTGTGGTTCTGTGGTTGTTTGTGAGGCGAATGAAGCATTCACACAATCCAAAAAAGCAAAAGCTTTAAGACTCCTTTTTTTTTGCAAGCTCTATTACTGGAGAGACAGAATCATGTGGTTTGTGACCTCACAGTGCTCAGAGTAAAGTGGGACTGCCTACAACTGTGGCTTTCCCCCTGTGCTCCTGCTCTCTCTTTCTCCCTCTCTCTCTGACAAAAGGCTTGTGGTAAGGCCCTTCCTGGCATCCAAGAGGATATAGCTTTTTAATTTTTGTGACTCATGAGGACTTGGATAGGATACAAATGCTGAAGGAGCCCAAACTCCTGTAAGGTTAAGCATTTGTAGAGCAGAACTCTGTTCTTTCCTTGCTCCACGCCCCTCCTACCCCCCCCGCCCCCCCCCAATTCATTATTGTGTCTGTGGAAAAGTGAGTAGAATTTGGCTCAAGTGGCTCTGTGAAATTCTGAACAACAGTGATGATTTACAATAATTTACCTCTTTGGATTGTATCACATTCTGGAGTCTGCTTCATATTTGCTGGGTGGCTAGATTCCTTCTGTTTTCCTTTTTCTTCTTAAACTTGTGAATCTGTAACTCATTGCAAAAAAAAAAAAAAAAAGTTTACCTTTCTAAAGGTCTGGTTGCAAACTGCTAGCTGGGCCGGACTGTAATTGGCTGTCATGAAAGTGTTAGTCTGCAGATTCCTTTACAAATATTAAATCATGTCTGTCTAGTTTATGGATTATCAATATTCGATGGCAGGCTCCACAATAAGGATTAAATGTAATCTTGTGTATATGCTCATGTCGCGACTGGTTTGAGGCTCTTCAAGAAAGGAATGGCATGAATTGTAACAGTTTATTGCACTGAGCCTCAGTTTTCTTTATGCCTGAAGCATAATTTTTATCTTTCAAGGAAGTACTTTTACTTCATATGATTCTTGAGTTTATTTGGCTGTTAACTTTAATGAGCCTTTGATAGCGTGTCCTAAATACATGTAAAGTAAAATCCATACATTGTCACTTAGATTGCTCTCTATTAGCCTTATAAGCTCAGGAGGGAGTGGGTTAACAGAAGCTGTATTTTTTGTTTATAATGGAAGCTTTGAAATAAATTACAAAATGCTGTGTGTAGTGAGGAATAATGCACACAGACTGAGTATGTAGTCGTCTCGATTTGCTAATTCTGATTCAGAAGAAAATTGGAAACATCTTTGGGAAACTATCTCCTTCTTTACCCCTTTGGACATGTATGTATAGAACTCATTTTCTTATTAGGATGATTGTGTATCAGAGGCAGTGAAATTTATATTTATGAATAGAGCTTCCTGTGTTCATCAGTTGGGAGCAATGGAGTATTTTTCAACAAGAATTATAAAGCTGAACACACCAATTTTGCAGGCATTTTTTTGCCATTTACCCACGCCACTGTGAATTTGCATGTGTTCAGTTGCTAGACTTCTTCCCAGTGTGATAATAACTAGGAGTGGCGTGACGCGAATGACTTTCTTGGAGGGTGGGCGGAGACAGTGAGTTATAAAGCATTGTGTGTGTGTGTGTGTGTGTGTGTGTGTGTGTGCTTTGAAGGGGGTCATGTATAATGAGGTGAGGCTGTGGAAGTTGGGTGTTAGAGCTAAAATATCTTTGCATGTGGTGTTCCTAGTATAGTCCATGATCTGCTAGGGGTTTATATTTGATAACTACAAATATGTTCTTAAATTTCTGTATGAAAAATTTTTTAATTTGTCCCAAACACACTGGGAAGGACACCGAAATGCTTTTTAATCTAGTTCAAATGTCCAGAGCGTTTCCATCAAAGTTTTAATGTTTGATTTTTAAGCACATATTTATCAGCTTATGTGATATATAAACAAGTTTATATTAAAAAGTGAAAAATTTCTTTCGACACACACACTTATTCATGTAAAAGGGAGAAAACGAATCATTCCGGTAAATAGGTGCTAGTATGATCTATGTATCTAATTAGTATCTAAAGTAAACAAGAGTTTTGTCCATGTAATTTATGGACACAAACTCTTTGACACAGCATTGCAGCAGAGTGAGGCAATTGAAAAATGTTGGTAGTTGCTGTTTGGTAAGTAAATGTTTCTCTTCTTTTACGATGAATTTTTTGTTTCTACACCATGGTTCACTAGCATTTAGACAGCCTCGACGTTTTGCTATTTTCTTCCTTATTTATTGATTTTTGTCCTAAGGATACGTTTGCTGCCTAGGGTTATCCTCATAGGAATGCGTAGCACCTATGCGTCTGTTCCTTGTTTGTTGCTTCCATTCTGCCTGTCCCCTGCACGGGAAGCAGAAATGCTGCTTGAACAGATGCGGTTTTGATAGGCCCTTTCTTTCTGTCTTGCCTCAGCTGGTCACATTTTTGGAGAAAGGTAGAAAAAATAATTTGCTTTATTAAACCTTACATCTTTAATAGCCACACATATATATTTTTTGCCCCCTGAATTGAAGATTTCTTTTTTTTTTTTTTGCAATGACTACTGCTTTGTGGTAAAAAAAATTTAAACAATACTGATAACGGGTAGCCATCCAATAATCGACAGTTTGGTTCATTTGAAGTAGTGATGAAGAGAAACTGATGCAGAAAAGTCCATATTCAAACAAAGTTCTTGATTATAGATTTATATCATGTTTCTAGTCAGATTAAAACCACAGCACATTTTGGGGGGAGGGGCGGGTGGGGAGTTTGCATGTTTTTAAAGACCATCATAACTTCATCCTGCTGGAGATAGGCTAGTATTTGGTATGTTGAAGTAAGTAGCAAGTTTAAGTCTAATGTGGAAATTATGCATTTGAATCTCATAGATGTGTAATACAGATTTGAGCCTGAAGTTAATTGCAAAAAAGTCAGGAAGTTAGTATTGTGCTTCCCCCATTACCTGGTATTTAAGAAAGTTTGTCAGAATTGATTGAAAATTTTAAGGTAACGTTTACAAGTCACAAACAACAGAGCAGTATAAACTGTTGGAAATGCTGGAAATGGCTTCAGTGTTACTGTTTGGATTTAGTTTTTTTTTCAGAAGTAATTACAAATATTTCCCTCAACTGCATTTTTTAGTTGATATTGTTCTTACCCCTGTGCTTTTATTTTAAGGATTGTGTTAGCATTCTGTTTGTGACCATTCTATTTTTTTTTAATTTGAAGCAATAGGGTGTACAGGCTTTTATGTGAGAATTTTACAAACGATAGAAGTCCTAATTTGCCCTAAAATGTTCTGACTATGAGGTTTCTATGCTTTCTGAATTTATTGTTTCAACTTGGTATGTGACAGTTTATTTATTTAATTTTCAGATTTCATATAAAACTGCTCAAACTTAGGTAGCAGTTGCTGGGCCTTAAACTGATGGCTTGAAAATTTTCTGGGTTAGTAAAATATAGTTTCATTAATATTTTAAATTATGATCACAGAGAGTAATACTGTTTCCTTGTTTTAATGAGGACTAGGTCAGTGTGCATTACTGACTACATACACGTGTGGGTGGTGGTGGTGCTGTGTGTACAATTTTTTTTTTTAGTTTCAATTAAATTTATAAAGCCCCAAAGCACCACTATTTCCTTGTTTGCTTAAACAATGTGACTTGGCTACTATTAGCACCTAGCTATCTGTGTAAGTGTAAGATTATATGGATATTGGATGCTGAAAGAAAAAAACCAAAAAAACTCTAAACTAACTTTTTTCCCCCTCTGCTTCAATAATGAACCTCATCATTTTTGGTTTGGTTTCTCTTTCCCTGTTTGAAAATTTTATGAAGTCTCAAAGTGGATTCTATAGGGCATATTGATATTCATTGCAAATCACTTATCTCCCGATAGACGATGCTCATTTGTTAGGCATCTGTCGGCATTGCACTAGCATCAGAGATTCTCTTCTTCTAATTATTTCCACTGTCCCTCAAATTCCTTCTTTCACATATTGTTTCATGTGTCCTTAACACTCTTAGTTTTTGTTTCTTTTCTCCGTGACTCTGCTTTGAAGCTCAGAGTGATCTATGCTTGTTTAATGTAGCCGTGTGAGTAATTTATGTTTCTTATAATTATTGGAACAATTCATCTTCCAGGGCTGTCATTCCCATAAGTAGGGGAGGAAAAAAAAAGGCGAGAACTTGTAGAAAATATGGGAAACATGCTCATATGACAGCTGAGGATGTGGCTAAGCTCAAGCAGGAAACTACTACCCACAATGCAATGTTACATATACTACCACTTAATAAAATTTATATCAAACATGCTACTGACAAAACCAAAGAAAAATAATATCCCAACTATGCTAGTTAAGGTACTAAATATATCTAGGGAAAAGTGAAACTAATCTTTTTTGAATTTTTGTATTTTCAGATCATAGCAAATGAAAGGGGGATATCACAGAACATTGGGGTTGTGCTTGAAATTTGCCCCCGAGTTGGAGGGAGAAGTGTCTTATAATGAAAAGGCTGAGCTCTTGGAAAAGGCACAAGAGGACCCTGCTCTCTTTCTCAGTTGCGTCGTTCTAGTATTAAAGTGGGGTTGTCACCTCTTAGAAAAGTAGATCCTGGGCAAGACATTCACAGTGATCAAGTGAATGTTCCCTAGGGCAGGTGTATTTCTTTCTTTATATCTTGCCTTGTATGGCCAGGTTTGGGCAAGAGGAGCCTTGACCTGTCTTTGGAGACCTATTTACTTGTCATTTAATTGCTTTTCTTGCTCTTGTATGCTAATTTACGTATAGCATACCTGATCATTCATGGCTTTATTGTAGGGATGTTAGTCTAAAGCCAAAAGGTGCACTGTTTTTGTAATGTGATTGAAGCTGGGACTGTGGCATCTACCAGAAGACCTGGGTTTTGGTATATTTTAGGTTTCTGCATACATATTGTAACTTATGGTGCTTGCAACTGTCAGATTGTTGTAATTTTGAAGAATTTAGTACCCTGACTTTGTTAGATGAATTTACAGTTTTTGAGCCTTAAGTAAGGGAACCTAATAGACTTTATCAATAATTAGTAGTGTACAAAGATGTTATCAAAGAAAGCCTAGAAAAACCTGTAAGCTCACATTGCTCATGAAAAGATCCCCTCTGAGTGTTCCAATCTATAAATGATCCACGTGCGATTTCAAAACGACCACGCTATGTGCCACCTCCCGTTGGAACACGGTGTCATTGGCTGTCTCTATCTGCATTCAGGATGCTCTGCTTTAATTGTTTGAGTATTTCTCCTTCTGTTGGAGACTGCTTATCAATACCAGCTGTCGCCCCGTGGCTTTTCTCCACGGCCTCATGGTGGTCTGTGCAGCGACAGGCTTCCACTTTGACAGGTGAGACGGAGGCTCTCCAGTGCCACTGCGTTTGGATGAAACTCTCTGTGGTCGGAGAAAGTGCATCTTGCCAAAATATATGGGTGAGACCACACACAGCCTTTAAAATAGTTATTGTAGGCTTATTTTTAGGAAATACATGTCTTGACAGTTCTTGTATTTGTATGCCAGTCCCATGGCTGGGTATAGATTTTTCATTGGTTTCACAAAAGACACTTGCAGATTTAGGTCTCGATTTGTTGAGCTTGTGTATACTTTATGCTGGAAAGTACTCCTGAATTCAGCCACAACTAACGATACAGAAAAGATATTGAAAATGAAGCATCGGAATACTGGTCTTTCTGATTTTATAAATTTGACTGTTTTCCCGTTGGAAATCTCAATTTCCCAGACATTTTTGCAGTGAAAAAGTACTTCAGCTTGAACCTTTAAGATTAAAGTTAGGAGAAAATGTTGTAAATGTTCATGTATCTTAATTATATTACTAGGAAGAAAAATATGGTTCTCGTCATCCATTTGTATACACTTTTATAATATTGCTATATCAAAGCATTGCTTAAAATGGGAGTTTTAAGGTTTAGTAAAAGCTTGCAAGCTTTGGAACAAATTGCAAACGAAGTCAATTTTACTCTATAGGCATTATACACAAGTTATCCAGTCCCTTTATGAGATGATTAAAACTTTATTCAAGTTAGTGAACTATAAAATTAACTATTTGTTTAAAAAAAGTATTTTCCAGTCTTCTAAAACTGGTCTCTTTTCAGTGACTAGCAAAGAACGCGTCTTAGAATTTCATAAAAAGTTAATTATGTTTCTCTTTAGAAAATGATATATTTAGATAATTATTTATGATTCTTATTAAGGTATTAGTGATAACAATATTAATGTTCTTGGGTTCTGGGAGGCAATTAGTCATAAGACTTTTCATTTGGTGATTAGTGAATATTACTTAGTTATATATTTATAGTAAATTGTAACCAGTTAAGAATATGATTTCAGTGTAGTTCATAGTGAAAGTAGAAATCTACATATAAATTTAAATCCAGTCTCCACCCCAACCCCCATTATTATTGTAATATCCTTCCATTGCTAAATGGTTTTGGCAGGAAAGTACTAGGGAAATTGTATTGCTATAGCTTTTCCAGAGATCAAATTTATAGGAAGAAGAGAGAACATAGAACACACAGGAATATATTGTTTGAAGAAATATTTAGTTTTTTGCCTCTCAAGCAATTGGCTATTTATGTGAAACTTGATGGATGCTGTGTTGAAAAAAGGAAGAAAAAAGCCTACAAGTCTTTAAAAATTTTTTCCTCTTTAAATATATAGTTTCTTTTTCAATTAATTATACCTCAACAGAGCTGTTTGTAAAGCAAAAAAAATTTTTTTTAATTAGTTTATTAGGGGCTCATACAACTCATCACAGTCCATATATACATCCATTGTATGTCAAGCACATTTGCTGCCTACTTAAGCCGTTTGTCTTAGATTCTATTTTTTCCCTCCCTCCCTGCTCCCCCTCCCTTATGAACCCTTGATAATTTATAAATTATTATTATTTTGTCACATCTTACACTGTCAGATGTCTACCTTCACCCACATCCCTGTTGTCTGTACCTTAGGGAGGAGGTTACATGTAGATCCTTATAATCGGTTTCCCCTTTCTCCTGCACCTTCCTGGAATCGCCACTCTCACCACTGGTCCTGAAGAGATTATCTGTTATGGATTTCTTATGTTTCCAGTTCCTATCTATACCAATGTATATCCTCTGGTCTAGCTGGATTTGTAAGGTAGAATTTGGATCTTGATAGTGGGAGAGAGGAAGCATTGAAGAACTAGAGGAAAGTTGTATGTTTCATTATTGCTATACTGTACCCTACTCGGTAATCTCCTCCTGCAACCCTTCTGTAGGGGGATGTTGTACCTACAGATGGGTTTTGGGTCCCCATTCTGCACTCCCCCTCACTTTTCTTAGGGGCTTTTACCTCTTAGCACAATCCATACATTCATCCAGTGTGTCAAGCACATTTGTACATTTGCTGCCATAATCATTTTCAAAGCATTCTCTTCCCACTTGAGACCCCCATACCAGTTCCCCATATCTTCCTCACGAATCCTTAATAAGTTATAGATTATTATTTTTATATCTTACATCATCCTCCCTTGCCCCTCACCCACGTTCCCATTGTTCATTTCCCTGAGAAGGGGTTATAAGTTGATCCTTATGATCGATTCCCTCTCTCTTCCCCCACTACCCCCTCATCTATTCTCATTGTTGGCTCGGGGGGGGGGGGGAGGTTGATTTTTTTCTTGATACAATGGAAAATTCATTGTTAACCACTGATACCTCGTTACTGTTTGTTCTGGCATACAGTGGCTTCTTGTGTGTGAGAATAGAACTGGGCTGTATGGGGTTTTCAGAATCATTTTTCAGAAATATGAAGGTAGGTCAAAAAGTACTGCTTTGTGACAGTATGGACACCATTGTGAAACAAAGATTAAAATGATTTCCCCGCACCGCCTTTGTGCAGGTCTCCCTGCACTGCTGAAGGTGCGTTCCTCTGACTGGCCTGGCCTACCCACTCCCTGGAGGACTCTCTGTTCTTCAGTGTACACTCAGTCCAAATGGGAGGGGGAGCATCTCCAGGGACTCAGATTGTTCACAGGGTACACAGCCTTCTCTGTCTCCAGCCAAGCAACTCAGAGTTTCAAACTGCTGACTGCAGCAGCTCAGTGCATCACCCACTGCGCTGCCAGAGGACCTCCAGGGACTCAAATTGTGTTCCTTTTCAGTGTTCTTTGAATTTTGGGAACAGAAAGGTGTCTAAGGTGTAATATCTGAGATGGTTGGGGTAAGGTTTTCCAAGAGAATTCTTATAGCCTATCCCTAACTACCCTTGAGGAACAAAATACCCACTTTACATCCACGGCCACTTTGGTTCATCTTTCCTGGACTTTTTCTCACCCTTGCAGTGATCTCTTTTCTTTAAACTTTTCTTAATAATAAGCTCTTTTACTACTCCTGTGCCCTTCCAAGAAAATCTATCATTACCTCCAAAACAGTTGCCATCATCTTCTATTCTGACTTCTTTGCCTTGAATTGAAAAATTGAAATGGCCCAGCACTTCCCCTCAGAAGAGAGCGTTTGTGCCACCACCCACTGATCTTAGAGACACGTTGACACCTGTTTGTTTGGAATCAACGTGGATATATGACCTGGAACCCTGGTAGCAATACTCTGGCTGACCCTAGAAGATCACTAGACCTTTCCTCTAAGGGACTTCTGGGAGGACTTGAACCTCTAGCCTTTTGTTTAGCAGGGGGATTTGATAACAGTTTGTGTCTCCCGGGGACTGACTTAGGGACTGTGTTGTTCAGTGCCTTAGAATCCTTTTTCTGACGTTAGCAGCACTGCAGCACTGTGTAGAGCAGATTGAAGCATTGCTCATCCTTTGTGCCACCGCGCCCCCCCGTCCCAAACATTCATTGCTATGTTTGAGCCATAGTTGTGGCCATGTGTCAGACCACCTTACTGAGGCTCTTCCTTTTTTTTTCTTTTTTGTTGACACTCTATTGAAGTATATAAGTAGTTTCAATTTTTTGTTTATGTTACATAACTATTTCTAGGTTGTAACTGTATTATTCCAGGAATTATTTTAATGAGTAGAAGCCAGCCTCTCTCTGAATGAAGTATTAATTCTGAGTTTGTCTTATACTAGGTGAATACCCTGATTGGGGTCAGTACACTTTTCTTGTAAAGGACGGATAGCCAATACTTCTTTTGGTTTATAGACTTCAGAATCTCCGTTTTAACTACTCCCACTTGCCCTGGAAAGGAGCCGTAGGCAGTAAGTGAATGGGTGTGTTCATCTTCCAGGAAAACATTATTTACAAAAATAGGTAGCTGGTTGGTCATAGTTTACAGAACACAAGTTTGTGGCCCAGTGGATAGCCTCTTCTATAGACCAAGTAAGAAAAAATGATTCGAAGGATAATTTTTTACTTATATGTTAAAATGGAATTATTTTCTTAATTATTATTTTAAAAATTGTTTTACAAAATTATTTCTTAAATGACTTACAAACTCCTCTTAGTTTATTACTATGTGAAAGATCTGCCTGTGGGGCTTCTGTTGGCAAGAGCAGAATTATCTTGATGCTGCGCTATGCTGCGTCTGACTCTACAAGGTGCTGTAGAACCCTTTGAACATAAGGCAGGAATCTAAAAAGGTCTTGATTGTCATCTATATTCAGATTATTAGAACTCAATTCTTAATTTAGTCATTGTGACTATGACTAAAAAAGACACTCAACTTTCGGTCCCCCTTGGAAACATGCCTCCCTTTCAGAGTGTGTGGGTGGTAAGCCCCGTACTGTCTCATTCCTGGTTACGATCAGCTGCTTATCTCTTTTTCATCCATATTTGAATTTCATTTTGAGTAGCAAAGAAATGAATTATTTGTATTATTCCCTAATCTTCACAAATGTGCATTGAACTCACGATTGAACTTAATATACAGAGCAGTTTTCTGAGAATTCTTTTGGACTTATGAGAATTTTATGGACTTTGAATATTACTTATTTGGTGGTAGTAATGAAAAAACCTCGAATAGGAATAGTAACCCATACTCACTTTTATTAATTTCTTAAGAGCATATAAATCCATCTTTTGGCTTTTTGTCCATTTAAGGTTTTAAATAAATGAGAAAAACATAAATGACATAGTTTTTAAGCAAAAACTTGCCAATTCTTCTTACTATAAATACTTGGTTAAATGCTTTGTTTTATCCGTGATTTTTTTTTTAAGCAGCTCCAGTCATTAGGAAGACTCAGACAATTAAAAAATAATTATTTAATAAATCTCATGTAATTTAAGGAGTCCTGGTGCTGTAGTGGTTTATGCCTTGAGCTGCTAACAACAACAAGGTCAGGTGTTCAGACGCTCCAGGGGCTTCACAGAGGCAGGTGAGGCCGTCAGTACCCATCAGTAGAAGTCTTCCTGTAGTCTTCCTTGTCTGGTCAGTGCCTCTTGGGCCTCATTTACAGGGGACTTTAGGATGGTGGAGGGAGGGAGCACTGGAGTGGATTGTGATTGTACATTCATTTTAAAGGTGCTTTATTCATGGGGGTGCGGGGGCTCTAAACTCGATGTGGTCACGATTATACAGTTCTCCTTGATATGATTTGAATGACTGAACTATTGAATTGTGATATGTGATATGTGATATGTGAATTATGTGCCAATAAAACTGTTGGGGGGAAAAGATGGTGGAAAGTTCCATTGGCCTTCTATGACTTTTTTTCATTACCTTTTGAGTCCTCCTCATGATAAGAATTTTACCAAAATTGCTTTTACACACTGCCCCCATGTTTAATTACAAGCCAGACACACAACTATTGTAAATAGTAAGGAGAGTTACTTTATAAAGACAGGCGTATAAATGAGCATTTACTATGCATTTTAGCTGAGGGGTGGGGACTGTATGTTTCAATCCATAAACTGTTTGTTGTGAAGAGTGCTGCTTCTGTTAAACACCTGCCTTCAGGTTTTTGGCTCCATGCCTGGCAATGGAATAGCTGAGTCACAGAGATTTGCTAAGAGTTGGAATTGACTTGATGTAAGTGAGTTAAAAATTTATGGTAATTCTATGTTTAATTTATTGAGGAGCTGCCGAACTTTTCTGCATATGTCACTTGGCAGACATTGTATTTAGCATATTACATAGCCATCTACTGATAGTTACTTTTGTGTTGCGATGAACAGTTTGAACTGAAATTGGGTTGTTAAAAGTCTGCATTGCATAGCAAGAAAACTATGGAGTCCTTATGGGGCTGTGGTTTAGGTATTGCAGTGCCTAATGTCAGTGGTTCAAACCTGTCAGTTCCATGGGAGAAAGAGAGGCTTTCTGCTCCCACAACGATTCAGTCTCAGAAATGCTTCACCAGGGCCGTTACAAGCCTGCACCGACTAGATGGTAACGGGTAGATAGAGAATTATGAAATCAACTGTACCACAGCATAGGTAAATGGAACCCTGCAGTGTAAACTTCTGTCGCCCTTTTTTATACTTGTATCTTAGGTCTTCAAATATTGAAGATTTGTTTTGTTTGTCCTATTCTATAGCCTATTACTCTTTTTCATTTTAAGTAGTTGTCAACTTAATATCTTTGCTCCATAAATCTCTTTAAGGTAAATTTTTAATTTTGATACTTTTAAAACTGTACTTATGTGATTTTATGGCTTTCGGCCAGAGGTAATTGAAAGCCACATGAGTAAATGTTTCATCTTTTTGAAGTATTAATTTTACTCTCTGGTAAGTAATTGCATTTTTTGGGGGAGGGGAGGCATCACTGCCCTCTGGTGGGAGTAGGAGGCCCAGCCTTGCTCCTGGAGAGCTGCTGCTGGATTTGAACTGCCAGCCCAGTGGGCCGCAGTCCTGCGCACAACCACTATACCACTGGGGCTCAGCCCCAATTGCATATTTTTAAAGTATGAAATCATACTGGCATATAGTGTAAGATGATGAAGGTAAAGTTAATAGGAGAAACTTACAGGTATTTGGGGGCATTCAAAGGGACTTGTCACATCTTATATGGGCACAGAAGCCCTGGTCGTGTAGTGGGTGACAGCCCTCTTCCGGAGCAAGACGAGGCTTTTCATTCCTGCAAAGGTTTGCAGCCTTGGAAAACCCACAGGGGCTGCTCCCCTCTATCTTGCCAGCTCGCTGTGTATCAGTATCAACTTGATGCCTAGAGTTTGTTGTTGTTGTTATTGTTTTTAAAGATTGGCACACCTTCCCTTTCATTCACTCCCCCATTCACTTTAGAATAACAATGACTTTGATAAACTTCTCGTCATGAACCTTATTCTCATGAGAGGAAACTCAATAAATCCATCTGTTTCCCAGTGTATCTTGTCATACTTTCAAGTTACCTGTCAAGAGTTAGATGGCGTTTTAATAAATATTCTTCACATATATTGATCACGAGACCCCATTCTGATTTTTATATGTGATTTGTTTTTGATATGTTACAGGTGGTCCAAGGCACAGATGTCTGGAAATTAACTGAAATATCTTCGATTCTCATCTTGATTTTTCTGCTTATTGTCTCCCCCCACCCCAGTGATTACATTAAAATTAATTTAAGATAGTCTTTGTTTGTAAAACCTTGTAAAACTACTATGAGCACATCATTGAAATGTAGACAGCCACATATCTCACTGGCCCCATCCCTCTTCCAGTCTTCAGACCTTTAGCTCAGCTCTGTGACCTGTTGACAGTTTCTCACACTTTCTGGTTTTCCCTCCATTTTTTCTCTCCCATCTTAGTTTACACCTACCCTGGCGTCCCTGGACTCTTTATGACTGGACTGCCTTGCTGCCGCCACATCGATCCACTCCAGGTGCTTTCCTTTACTCCCTTAATCTTTCTGAGTCTCTGGAGTTATAAGTATTTGCCCTTATTTCTCAAACTTGTTTCTTGCTATCTGTCTGTTGTCTTTACTCCGGATGATGCCTCTGCTTGCATTAGTTTCCTTATCGCAAGTGTCTGAAGCTCTGGTGATCTTTTAATTGATCCCAAACCCACCTCTTCATGAACCGTTGTTGGGTAGCCTTCTGGAACAGCACTGAGCTTCAGAGTGGGAACAGCAGACACTGGTAGGAAGGTGTTGGCTCTGCAGCTTGTCATTGCTGCAAATCATCAGCGGTGTAACCTGAAGCACGCTGTGCCTCTTCTGTGGTCTCTCTTCCTTCACCTCTCAAGTAGACCTCATAGTCATCTTCATGGATATTGTGAGCATTAAGTGAGAGATCTGTAAAGTGTTTATGGTAAGCAGCTTATGTTGGATTGTTCATTCCATAAATATCTATTATATGTCTATGGTGTGCTGTTTTCTCTAGGCTGTGGTGCACAGAAAGTGATCACATTCTAAAATCCCACTTACTGATTTGAGTGTGGGGGCGGGGATATCAAAAGTGAAAGACTTTGGGTATTTTTAGTAAGTAAGCACAAAAGGCCCTATACTTGATTGTCATGAGAGCCTCCTATTTCTAGGTATGATAATACAGCTTAAAGAGGCTATATTCAAAATGATTAAAACCACATCTTTATTGTCTGTTGAATCTGGAACAGCTTTGGAATGGTGAAATCTTAGCTAAATTTCTGCTTTTATAAGATGGTATAAAAATGAACTTTGATAGGAATTTTGGCAGGATTAGATCATTTAATACATAAAAATAGCACATTGCTATTCTGTTCCTAGAATAATAACCAACACATGAGACTGCTGAATTAGATTGCTGTGTTAACACAGTAATTACCAGTTGTACCTCTTGAGTCCTCACCGTAGCTGCCCAAAGTACCCAGCACTGCTTTTGAGTGGTTTCAACTCCCTGTAGCCCTCACGAGTCCAGCTATGCCCTGCGAGTTCCGAGATGACGAGTCTCCATGTCGGCAAGACAGCCTCCTCTTTCTCCAGGAGCAGCCTGCAGGTTGCACTGCACTGCTCTGCTAGTTAGGCAGTAGTAGTTTCCCACTAAGAAGTGGGTAGTGGGAGACACAGAGGCTAAGCAGTTTGCATAGAGTCTCGGTGAATACTAATGACTGTAAAAGCAACTGCCACTGCCGCCTGCCTCTAAGCACCTTGTGTGAAATCTTCATGGTTTGGGGTTTAAAATTTTTGACCTTTTTGCAGATCTTTGTTGCACAAGGATTGATAAGGCAGTGGGAGAGAGCTACAGCTAATTTTCTTTGTCTGTAAAGGTTGAGAAGCAGCATGTCATATTTGTTAATGCTTAGAAGAAATATTAGGAATTTAGATTTGCTATTATGCAAATGATGGGTAATCTCACTGTAGTTCAGATGAATTTTTAGGAGAACTCTCATTCTCTTCCAGTGAAGTCTTTAAGCCACATAACCTCTACCAAACCATTGTGAATTGTTAAAAAGGGGTCATGATGTATCCTGAAGGAGTATCCTGAGGCTACTGTGAGAGACATTTAACTCCCGATAGCATAGTGTTTTGTTTAGTGTAGATATGACAGTTACAGTATCTCACTTAATATCACTCATTTTGCAAATGAAGCAGAAATCCAGAGGAAGTGTGATGAATTGGCCCCACTGTTACAGTTATAGATCAAAGATCTATAACTTTCTGATTGGTACTACGAACTGAAATCAGAATACTGTTCTCTGCTTAAAGTCGTTCACGCATCTTAAAATGATAACATGGAAGTTTTAGCAGAGATCACAGAGCAGTTTCATGATTCTGAAGTTTTACTTATGATGGAGTTGAAGAGATTCCCATTGAAATCTATTTCAGTTAAAAGATAAAAATTGATTTAAAGAATGTGTTACAGAAATGGAAGTACAGTGGTACGCCAATATATAAAATTGCTGAAGCTGGAACATGAAACATTTTTTATTTTTATTTTATTTATTTATTTATTTTTTAAAATATTTTTTAGGCATCACTGCCCAGGTGGTAGGAATAGGAGGCCCAGCCTTTGCTCCTGTGAGCTGGAATTGAACCTCTGTCCCAGTGGGCCGCAATCCCGCGCACAACCACTACACCACCGGGGCTCAGCCCGGAACATGAAACATTTTAAGAAGAACAAGATTTTTGGTTTCGAGTAGCCCATGAGGTTAACAGAAGTGTTACTTATCCTTTATTGAAGCAGGAAAGTAGAAATTTCTTTTGTGAACCTTCTAGGGAGCACCCTTTGTACAAGAAAAACTCAAAATGTATTATTATAAAATCATAGAAACCTTAATTAAATAAAAATATTGAACTGTGGATGAAAGAATAACAATTTGTAAATTACTAAGGGGTAAGGGGAAAGGGGGGGAGAGTAATATAGGGAGCTGATAATGGGGACCTGGAGGGAGGGAGAATGTATTGAGAGTGATGATGGCAATGGGTGTGTAAAAGTGGCCTGCATACAACTGATGTTGTTAGGGATTGTGATGGGAGTTGTATGGGCCCCCAATAAAATGATTCATTAAAAAAAGGCAGGGGGGAGGGGAAAGGGGAGTTTTTTTTAAGAGGAGCTTGTACCAAGGGCTCAAGTGGAAAATGTTTGGAAATGTATGTGGCAGTATGTGTACAAATGTGCTTGATACAAATGATGTACTGAACGTTGTAGTAGCTGTAAGAGCCCCCAATAAAATTATTTAAAATAAAATTTAAAAAAATATTGAACTGTGAATGGATTATTCTCAACATATTCTCTGTCTAGGTATTTACCCTTCTCTACATGGTATTTCCATCTCTCTCTCTCTTCCAGGAAGAATCCTGTACTATTTTTGACTTACATTTAAAGGGCAGATTTTGAGCATCCATGGAGGACTCTAGCACCATGTTCCTTTTAAATGTACCCTAATCTTGTTCCTCTTCAAGTTTCTTTGGGTTTGGAAAACCAAAGGAAGTTTGATTGGACAAGGTCAGGGCTGTGGGATGGATGTCATAAGGCTTTTCCACAGGATGGTCCAGGCCACCCTGGAAGAATAAGTAGGTTCACTGTCAGGATGGGGAGGGTGGGGAGCAGGAAATCCTGGGTGAACCTTTTCTGGCCCTTTTCTCACCAACAGTGCAGTTTTTTATTTTCTTTAGCCTATCAAGAGCACCCCTTTGGAATGCCTAAACCAGCTGTCATAACCTTCTTAGCTGATGTCTCTGCTCTGAATGTAACTGGCCAAGCGATTTCCTTGAAATCCACTATTTGGATAGTACCTTTCTTTTGAAGGCACCCTAGTGGGACTAGAGGCTTAGAGAACTTGCCTTCCACTAGCCACTGATGGCAGAGAGACATCATGAAAGCAGCAATCAAGAAGTGAAAGGAGAGATTGTACTGGACAACTCTTCTGTAAAAGACCATGTAGAGGGGTAATGAATGTGAGCGAGGCCAATCCCCTTGACCATTCTCCAGTACAGTAAACTATGTGATTTCTCT
The DNA here is from genome assembly GCA_004026705.1 of Nesogale talazaci. Classification (NCBI taxonomy): domain Eukaryota; kingdom Metazoa; phylum Chordata; class Mammalia; order Afrosoricida; family Tenrecidae; genus Nesogale; species Nesogale talazaci. Next base: position 37,224 of record PVJH01001584.1, on the reverse strand, counting down.
GTTAAAAATTGCGAGTATCAGTTCATTTCCGCTCTCTTATGCTTATGATAGTCATCTTTATGTGCTCTTTTATTTTTGACTAATAAACTATCCTAGGTTCATATTAGTACATTTCATATTATTAATAGATATTTCTGATTTTTAGTTCTAGGTCTTTAAAGCTTCCCTCTGCCCTCTTTGAGAAGCCAGCTCTTCTCCAGTCCTTCTCTGATTGTTTTCTAACTCCAAGGGCTTCTCTTCTGGCACCGTTCTGCTATGTCAGACAGTGGTCCAGTGCTGTTTATAAGGGTTCATGTGGACACCCCAACCCCTCACATCTGGAGTAGATGATCAGGTCCTGGTTCCTAGGCTGTGTTATTCTGGGACCTCCATTGACTCCTGCTTACCCTGCTGGCAACAGTGGCATAATTTTCAACATCACAGCAACTTAGTAGTCACTCCAGTATGGCAAACTGCCTACAATTTGTTCTATTAGCATTCTTTGTACTTCTTGAGAAATATTGTTTTATTTGGGAACATCTGGTTCTCTATCATAGAAGAATTTATTCTGGTTTCTTATCTCATGGCAGTACATGATCTTGGTACAGTTGGAAAAAAGGAATTTCCCCTGCTGAAAGCCTACGTTGCTCTTCAGGAAGTAAATGAGCGAGCACAGCAATGATACTGGATGACAGAGGAAGGGGAGCTGACATAGCCTTGTGGGTTAAGACCTGGGCAGGACATTTGACACTTTCACCAAATCTTAAGGGAAGTAGAAACACTTTGAACTAATACTTAAAGCACACCTTTATGTGCCATACTTTTCTAAGGCTCTTTATGTTAACTCATTTTTGTCCCATAGCAACCCTATTTGATAGCTGCCATTTCCCCAGTTTACAGATAAAAAAGCTCAGAGAAAGGCAGGGGATATATCAAGCTGATACAGGCTTTTGTTTAGTTTGGGTTTCTTGACTTGGCAGGGCCAGGGTTCAATGTGGATGTGGACTGAGCGGTGGTGGTCACTAAAGAGACACCAAGGGAAACAAGCTTGAGAATTATAAGGGGGTAAAATGTCATGTGAAGTATTTCAAAGGCTTAAGAAATCATGGCCCTTTGGTGGGGACCACAGATGGTATATTTAGACTTGGGCTTGGCACTTGATGAGTGTGAGTAAGCCTGGTCGACTAGGAAATAGGTGGGTTTAGATTATCAGAGACCTTGTGTACCAGGATTACATCATTCTGAAGAGGGATAATCTATATAGGTTCCCCATAATCCACCCTCGGGACATGAAAAGTAATGCCCATGCTTATCCTTATTTACATCATCCTTAAAAGGCTGAGAGGGCAGGAGGAAATACAATCGAGGATGAGGTCACTCACCTACTAGGACCCCCATCATGGAGTGCTGTAAGGACTGTGTTTGCTCAATAAAATGGGGAGCTATTGCAGGGTTTTAAGCAAAGGAGTGTTAGGAGCTGACTTCATTCCAAGGAGATTCACTGCCATTTTGAGGCTACATTGTAGGGAGTAGTGAGAGTAAAGCTGAGAAATCTGTTAAGAGGTAGCAATGGTCATGAATGTGAAAAATGGCTTGTTCAGGGTGGGGATTGTAGAGATGGTGGGACATGAGTAGATTCTGGATCTATTTACAAGGTGGTGTCAAAAGGATTTGCTGAGAGGATATAGGCTTTGAGAAGGGGGGTGGAAAGGAAACTAAAAGATGATTCTAAGATTGCTGGGCTTAACTGAGAAGTTGGTAATTGGGATCAGCTGTTATGGAAGGTGAGTGAGGCAGGTGTGGATTGATTAGGGAGCAGAGTTTGGTTATGCAGGGATTGTCCTTATTTTTACATCTTAGTTGAAATATCCATTAGGCAGTGGGGTGTTAGTTTGGGGACTAACTCAGGACTGGAGACAACACAGCAGCGGTTCTCTACCTGTGGGTTGCGACCCCTTTAGGGATTTTACAGGGGTCATCTGATTCATAACAGTAGCAAAATTACAGTGATGAAATAGCAACAAAAATAATTTTATGGTTTATGGTTGGGCAGTCACCACAACATGAAGTATTCAAGGGTCATGGCATTAGGAAGTTTGAGAACCACCGTTAACAAGGTTTACCTATATAAGTTTTTGTCTGTTTCTATGTATATAAGAATTCCTGCAGTAAAATCATTGGGAAAAAAGAAAAAGAATTCCTGAGGGTCATGGGGCTGCTAATTGCCTCATTGGCAGTTCAGATCCACTGACGAGAGTTAGGCTTATTTGCTCCACTGAAGCTTTGCAGTCTAATACAATCCCTGATCTGACAGGGCCACTGTGAGTTATGTGCGTCTGTGGTTATCTGTGACTGACTCAGTGCTCAGTTGCCAACAGAAAGGTTAATAGTTGCAATACACCAGTTTTACCGAGGGTGGATGCTGTGGCAATCTGCTTCCTTAAAGGTTGCAGCTTTGGAAACCCTACAGGGATGTTACTCTGCTTTATAAAGTTGTTCTGAGTTGGAATTGACCTGAAGGCAGGATTTTTTTTTTTAAATGTGGCCACACTGTGCTTGTGTTCATTGAGCATCACAAACATATCACTACATATTCTGTACTGTGTAATGCTTCATCACCTGGCATTCCATTGTACCATCAATCAGGTACTTTGGTCAAGGGTTACTTGACATTTAAAGAAAACGTCAGGAGCCCTAGTGGCACAGTGGTTGAGCATTCACTTGCCAATCCAGTGGTCAGCTCTTCAAACTCACCGGCGACTTTGTCGGAGAAACATGTGGCCGTCAGCTGAGGAGCCCCTGGAGAAACCCGGCCCTGCTGCCCCAGAATGTCTCCACGAGTCAACATCGACTTGACGACAGTGGGTGAAAGCCATTTTGAAACTTATAATGAGTGGTGATAACCCCTGAAAGTCAGATTTCCACGAGAATTTTAATGAGTGATAATCTTCCATTCCACTTGGGAGTTTCAAATAATTCCGCATGACTTGAATTTATTTTGAAAAATTTGTTTTTCTTTTGATATAAGTGAGTTAAATCTTCCACATTGTACCTATTGTGTCAACTAAGTGATATTTAGATTGCTTCCAGAAGGTCACAGGAAGGTTTTGGTGTCTGCTGCTTACTCCTAGGTGATGTCCAGGGCGCCCACCCCTAGGACTGCGCTTCGTCAAAGGACTCTGGTCATGTGGACTTGCACGATGACTCAGCCATCCTCCCCATCATCTTTTTATGGAACCAGTCACAGGCTTCCTGTTGTTCTCTGCCCAGTGCACTTCTTGCTCACGACTTAAGTGTCTTGGAGAAATCATTCAGCTCCTTTGACGTGACATTTGAACTGTGGTCAACATTTAGTTGTTCGAAAAAGTACTAGACTGTGACTTTGTACACGACTGTTAGTGGTTTTGGATGCTGGTCGGTAGGCGAGTTGTCATAATGGGGTCATTCTCCAAAAGAAGATGAGGTCATTTTCTATCTTGTTTTAGTCATAGTGGCCTTTTTCTCAGGCCATTTTTCAGATGAATATTTTTCCCTTCCCCTGCTCCCCCAATTTATTTTCATGGTTGCTGGTATGCTCATGGAATAAAATAAGGTTGGAACTTTGGAAAGGTAGCCATTTTTACTTCACATGTTTAGTGTGTGGTTTGCATTTTGCATCATAGTAGGAAAAAACACCCCTGTGCATGTGAATTATTACGTCTATTTCTTAGTGGGACAGCCAAGTAGTTTTATGTGTGGGATTCTCATCACACGTGGAATATGGGATTGTATCCAGCATTGTGTGGAGTGCCTGGAGGGTCATGATGTGGTCAGAGTCCTGTAGCTCCTGCCTGCGGACTGCCTGCCGTCTCCCCGCAGAGTTTTACTGTACGCCTTCTAGTCTGCGCCCTCCATTTCCGCTTGTGACTATGGAGAGAAGAGCTCTGAGTGATGGCGGCTGTCTCAGGTCTGCCATCTATTAGCACTGGCAGCCTGAAATGTCTTCTCTTGTAGTTTGCATCTCATATAAACCTGTACATTCATCTTAGCCATTGGATCCTAAGAATATAAGGAAAGGCTAATGATAGGTGTTGTGAGAGCCCTGGCAGTGCTGTGGTCAAGCTCTTGGCTGCCCGCATGAGGGTGACCGTTTGAACCCACCAGCCATTCCTTAGGAGAAAGCTGAGGCAGATCGAGTGGTCAAGATTGACACCTTAGACGTCCTCTGGGAGTTCTCCCCTTTCCTGAAAGATTTCTGTGAGGATTCACTTGCAGGAAGGGGGTTAATAGTATCCACATACGGCTTCTCTGGTTCAGGCCACCTCGTCTTCATACAGGAAGCATAGTTAATATAACGTTATACGAGAATATAAAAGTGTTTGGATATGAATTTGGAGATGTATGTCAAGCAGCAATTCTCAACTTGGGGAGGTCAAACAATTCTTTCGCAGGGGTCGCCCGATTCATCACAGTAGCAAAATGACAGTGTTGAAGTAGCAATGAAAATCATTTTATGGTTGGGATCACCACCACATGAAGAACTGTATGAAAGGATCATGGCTTTCGGAAGGTGGAGAACCACTGATCCAGAGAAAACTATTTCTGTGAGGTGTTAGGGTTAATTTTATATCTGGAAAAAACTGTAGGGTTCTCCAATATATTTAGTTGCCTTTAAGAATTTAACATTAGAATAACAAAATAAGAACAAATAACACAATATTACATTGAATTAGAAAACATTAATATCAAAATAAAATCATAGGAAGAAATCTATAGAAAGTGATGTATTATAAATTATTATAAAACTTCATGTCTACAATGCTAATGTTCACAGTAGTAAACAGATAGGCGTCTTGGCAGTTATACATTATTTCAACAGTGCTGTTTCCTAAGAAATTTTACAACTTCAGTGATATGCATGAATATGTGCTGTTTTCATCGATCTACCATGGCCAATTGGGCAGTGAGTTGATGCAGGATGGTGTCTTCAGGACCATCCTGCACCTGGCGAGGTGAGGTGTGTTCTGAGGATGGTATCTGTGTGTCAGAGAACAAAACCTGTTGTGCGTTTGGAAGCCTAATCTTGTAACTGGTGCACATTTACTTCTGCCTTAAGCTCTTGACCAGAGTAAATCGCAAGGTCACCTGAGAGTCAAGGGACAAGAGACTATTTCATTAGTGAGAGGCCTGCAGAATCAATGGACCTAGAGAAGGATGAAGGATTAAGGCCAGCAATGCAATCTCCTTCATACACCCTTTCCCCCCAAATCAAATGAATAGATACCATACAGCACAGTTCCTTTTTTCCATAGTATTTATGTCTTAACAATAAATCTGAAGTTAAGCAAACAGTGCAATTTAAAATAGCATCTACACCCCAAACCAAACTCACTGCCATTGAATGAGAACCGACTCCTATCAGCCCTATAGGACAGGGTAGGCCCGCCACGGTGAGTTTCGTGGACGGTAATTGTTTATGGGACTTGAATGCCGTAGCTTTCTCCTGACAAGATGCTGGTTTTTTGAACTGCTGGCCCTATGGATTGCAGCCCACCACGTAACTACCATGCCACTGGGGCTACTTAAGTATGAAGTAGATATAAGTTTAACCACGGAGCAACAAGATTTGTACACTGAAAACTGAAAAACCTTGTTGAAAGGTAATGAACGAGACAAATAGAAAGACAGCCTGTGCTTAGAATTAAAAATACTTAATATTATTAAGGTGATACCACTGCCCAACTTTATGTACAGATTTAATGTAACACTTTGGTTGTAATTCCTTCTACCTTTCTATAGAAATGTCCATGGTGTCACAAAAATTCAAATGGAGACATGGCCAGGAATTACCAAACAGTCCACGAACAAAGTTCATAGATTCATAGTTTTTGATGTCAAAACCTAACTCTAGAGCTACTATGATTAAAGACCCATATGAAAGCTGGAAATGTCACCAGGCACAGTTGTTTTAGAATTCTTATGGTGATTCAGCGACATACTGTGGCGCTACCGGCTGTAGTTGTGGTGGCTTCCATCAGATGACTGCAGGACTAAGCAAGGGGATGCCCCAACAAGGGGATTGAACAGATTGATGTTAACCTCAGTAAGGTATGTGGCACCCTCCAGAGAGTGGAACCATGCCCATGGGAATACTGTGTATGGAATCCTAAAGGAGGAAAGCCGATCTCTTTTTGTCATTCCAGAAAGAAAAGGCAGGAGTGTGGTGTAGTCCTGGGTTGGAACCTCCTCCGATCCAGGAGACACAGAACTGTGACACCAGAACTGAATGCAGTGACAGCAAGAGGGGCAGCAGAACCCAGAGACGGGCGTGAGACTGAGCGGGCAGTGATGGGTGCCCTTGCTCACGAGTTTGGCAGGAAACTTGCTGGTGGAGTGCTTGTGCATGGCTTCCAGACACTTGTCCTTGCTGGCCCACAGAGCTAGAGCAGTGTTTTCCGTCTGAGGCCTGCGGGCAGGGTGGGATGCCTCTGAGCACTTGATCTGGAGCCGAGAGACTTTTGTGACATCTGCCGATTGGCCAGATGGAGACAGGCCTGGGGTTCCAGTGAGGCCTGCTTGCCCTGCTCTGCTGAAAAGAGGCTGTCCTGATGGAAGAATTTTATCCTGAGTCTTTCTGATTCTGAATTAACTTGTAAGCAATTCTTAATTGCTTCTCCAACTCCATAATTCTGAGTGTCATCTTTGAGTTCTGAGCGGTCAGTGCAATGGATTCTTGGTCGTTAGGGATCAGAATTGACTTCAAGGCACTGAGTTTGGATTTGGGGAACAGAGAAGTAGAGAGAGCCATGTGGAGGGACAGTTGGTGTCAAAATTGATAAAGAAGCCAGAGCAGGGGTTCTCAACCTTCCTAAGGCTGCAACCCTTTAAAACAGTTCGTTCCTCATGTGGTAATAACCCCCTAACCATAAAATTATTTTCGTTGCTACTTCATCACTGTCATTTCGCTACCCCTGTGAATCAGGCAACCCCTGTGAAAGGGTCGTTCAACCCCCAAGAGGGTCGCTACGCACAGGTTGAGAACTGCTGAGCTAGAGGGTGGAGGCTGTCTGACCTTCACTTCATTGAAATCATCCTTGGGCAGTTGATACTCTTTCCCCTTTCGAAGTGAGAAGGTCAGACATGTTTTTTTGTTTTTTTGTATTTTGGGCATCACTGCCCTCTGGTGGTGGGAGAAGGAGGCCCAGCCTTTGCTCCTGTGGAGCCGCTGCTGGAATTGAACCTCCATCCCAGGTGGGCCGCAGTCCCGCATACAACCACTACGCCGCCGGGGCTCAGCCCGGTCAGACATTTTTATAGGTGTACTTTATGGTTTGAAATCAGGAAAGCTATGTGTTAGGAATGTGTCCTTTCATGTTTGAATCTGTGCAGAGCAAATAATAAGGGAGGCTGAACACTATGAAGAAGAGCTCAACTTGAGGGTGGGAGGAAGACTAATAACTTCTGTATGCCTACAATACTGCTTTGCTTGCTGAAAGTAGAATTTTAAGCACTTTCTGATGAAGACCAATGACTAGTTTTCAGTGTGGACTACAACTCAACATAAAACAAAAATCTTTGTGACTGGACCAATAAGCGATATCATTTAAATTAGAACAAAGATTGAAATGCCAGAGATTTCATTTTACCTGGAGCCACAGGTAACGCCCAAGGGAGTAGCAGTCAAGAAAACAAATGATGTATTGGACAGATCTTCAAAAGACTGGAAAAAGCAAAAATGTCACTGTGAGAACTAAAGGTCCCCTGACTGCACCCATGCTATGTGAAACCTGGATCACGAGTAAGGAAGAATGAAGGAGAATTGACTCCATGGCAGCGAGTGTGGTTTTCAAGAGCAGAGAAATAGAGATTTCAATAGGCAGGGGCATCATTTAATGAAAGAATATTGAATATACCATGGGTTTCCAGAAGAAGGAATCAATTTGCCTTGGAAGAAGTATAACCAGAATACTCCTTAAGATGTTAAGCTATGACACACACCTCCAGCTTAGCCAAATTACTCATTAGAAATATTTTAAGTTTATTTATAGCTTTTAATTTCGCAGTGGTTGTGTGAGGGACTGTGGCCCACAGGGTTGCTGCTTCAAATCCAGGAGCAGCTCTTCAGGAGCAAGGCTGGGCTTCCTACTCCCACCAGGGCAGTGATGTGAGAAAAAAAAAGTAAAATTAGATTCTTAAAAAAAAAACCCAGCCAAAACAAAACCTTAATGGCACATTTACAAGCCATATGTGTGTGTGTGTGTGTGTGTGTGTGTGTGTGTGTGTGTGTATATATTTGTGGGCCTCACTGCCCTCTGGTGGTCATGGGAGCCACCCAGTGCCGCTCCTGAGAGCCGCCACTGGATTTGAACCGCCAAGCCCGCGGGCAGCAGTCCCACACTCAACCACTTTCGCCTCCAGGGCTCAGCCCTACAAGCCATATATTTTGATGCTATCTTAGGTTTGAGTTTTTCGAGAAAACTCAAAGGAGGCATGTTTCAAGACTATGAGTCAGATGCTCACTTAGAGGTGCTCCTGACTGTGTAAGGGCTGGGCTGATGATTTCCAAGATTGGCAGGCCAGGAGGCAGGTTTCTGGTGGTGAAGGTGAATGTGTCCAAACATACCTTATCAACAGATACGATGGCAGGTTGGTGAGGACTCCCAGGATTGGCAGCCAACGTGGCAGGCTGGTGGTGCAAGTTTAGAGAATCAGAGCTCAGCTGCAGAATCCAGATCTACCTAAAAAGCAAGCTTTCTCTCATTGTCCAAATATACCAGAAGCAAATCACGCTTCCATGAAAGCTCCCTTTAAAGTGATGGCTATTCATAGCAGATTTCATCATGGAAGGACCTACTTTATATTTGATCTCATCATAGCTCATTCAGAAAGGGAAAAAACCCCAAACACCCAACAATAAACATTCATTGCCATCGAGTTAAATGCTGACTCATCATGGCCCTAAAGGACAGAGTAGAACTACCTCTGTGAGTTTCTGAAACCAACTCTTTGTGGGAGTAGAAAGTGTTATCTTTCCCCTTCTGGGTGCCTAGTGTTTTGAACTGCTGCCCTTGTTCACAGCCGAACACTTAACCTCCTGTGCCTCCTTTACTGGTCATTACTAGGTCTTTCCTGTCAGCCCAAAATGAAAATCTTGGCCCAGCCATGTTGACAGAAAACGTAAACAACTGTAGATACCAAAATACAGAAACTTGTCTTTTACTATTGAAATTTCACATTTAAATTGCAAGCCATTATTGATTGGTGTTCTTTATGTCACCTATGTCTAAATTCTACAAAATCAAAATGATAAAATAGAAACTTGATTGTATTTGTGATTTATCACTGCAATAAGATGGTTAATGTATACTTAGGGTCAATCAAGGAAAGATTGTGTGTGTGTGTGTGTGTGTGTGTGTGTGTGTGTGAGAGAGAGAGAGAGAGAACAAGAATGATCATGTGTTTTATGATTTTATTTTTTGTTGGAAGCTTGGAAAGTAAGGTCTTTTTTTCCTATGGGCAGAGAAGTAATTTCATAGCACTGATGCTTCACCATTGATGTCAGAGGAAATGACTTACCTGCAACTCATTTTGCTATTCTTACATTGCAAGTAATCCAGAACTCAGTGGCCTGAAACAAGTGTTTTTTGTTTTAATTTGCTTGGAGAACCTGGACAGCTCTGCCTTTCCCTGAGAGTTAGTGGGTAGATTGGGACGTTTTTAATCCACGTGACATTCATCTTTCTTTTTTTAAAAGCATGCCTTTGACTTTTCAGGCACAGGTTTGTCTCAAAGGGTCTCTTGAGGTCCCCTGAAACCTAAGACCCCTAGCTAGCACGTTTTGTCACTTCTGCCTATTTATCAAAGAAAATTGTTTGCCCTGGTTAGAGTTGAGAAGCAGAGACGTGCCCATCACCCATAATGAGTGTGGAGGTGAGTTATGAATAAAGAAATCACTAAAAGTAGGAATTCCATGGGAAGACGGCCTTAGGAACAGAATGACACTAAGTAAAGGCTGCTAGCTAATTTTCCTTTGGTATCTCAATTTCTGGACAGTATTTTCTTAATTGAATAAATAACAGTGAGCCGCCAAAGCAGACAACAGCCTATTGTGTTACTACCAGTTTAAAGCTGTGTGTGCCTCCTTGCACATGTGGGCATATATTTGTGTATGAATGTGTGAGAGAGAAAGAAAATGCTTTTCTTTTCATTCTATGGGCATGAAAGGAGTTCTCGTTGTTAGGTGCATCTAATCAGTTCTAACTCAGAGGGACCCAGTGCACAGCAGAGCAGACCCCAGTCCTGTCGTGATCCTTGCAGTCGTTCTTATGCTTTGAGTCCATTGTGGGACCACAGTGGCAGCCCTTGAGGGCCTCCTCTTTGTCGCTGCCCCGCCACTTTACCAGGCGTGCTGTCTTTCCCCAGGGACTGCTCTCTCCTGACAAGCCAAAGGAGGTAAGATGAAGCCTCGCCAACCTTGCTTCTGAGGAGAACCCTGGCTGTATTCACTCTGCGACAGATTTGTTTGTCCCTTGGGCAGTCCAGAATACTTTCAATATTCTTCACCAGCACAACCGCTTCTTCTTTGGGCTTCCTTATTCAGTGTCCAACTTTCACATATATGTGAAGTCAGTGAAAGTACCACCCCTGGGTTCAGTTCTCGGAGTAAGCTCCCTACTTTCCCCTCTCCAAGAGGTCAGGTGCAGCAGACAGAGTTGCCCAATGCGATGCAGGTAGCCGTAGACTGAAGAAATAAATGGGGTTTTATTTGGATGCCATTGTTAATTCCTTACTAACTACATGAATTCCAACTTTAAAAATGCTTGTTTTTTGGCCTATTTTATAAATTGAAATCTAAAATAGGGGATACATAGTAAGCCTGTCACTGCAATAGGTATATTGAACATGCCGACCTAAGAAAATAGCTGTCCTAAATGGCCACCTCTGTTCATGCTTGAAAATGTGTTTTTTTTATCTTAGGCTTTTATGTCACCATGTATCCCTTACTATAATAAACTATCTTTGAATAAAAGGTGGAAAGATTTTTTTGAAGTTTTTGGTTTACTTCAATTTGAAAACCACTAAGAATAGTTACTAAATGCCTATTCATAGTATTTAGTCTCTTAATGTAATCATACATATCTTAATAATACCACAATACTTACATCTCCCTAAAAAGTTCCTAACCAACCAAACAGCAACAACCATGAAGGAAAAAGGAAAAACCAACCTCCTGTTGAGCCAGTTCTGACTCATATGGCCCTGCTGGATAAGGCACAATTGCTCCGTGGAGCTGCTGGGACTGCATCTTTATGGACGCCGACTGCCATCACTTTTCCAAGGACCTTGCACTTGACAGCTGCTCAGCTCTCAACTCCAAACCCGCTGCTAAGGGCCCCTCTCCAATGCGCAGCAGTCCGAGGGGGCAGGCTAAAACTGCCCCCGTGAGCGTCTGAGACACTGCATCTTTACAAAACCAAACTGCACTGTAATCGGGTCATTGCTAACCCAGTGCAACCCCCCTGTGGATTTCCTAGACTGTACCTGTTTATGGGAGTAGAAAATTCTAGCCTATTCTTTCTCCCGTGGAGCTGCCAGTGGGTTTGAACTGCCTACCGTGGCGATTGCTGCCCAATCATAACCCACTGTGCTTCCCTGGCTTCCTAATTGATGACATGTATAGTGTTAATTTAGAAGAACGCATCCGGCCTCACAGTTTTCAGTATATTGTACTCTGACATGTCACATTTACCACAGCCATGAAAAGGGGACCCTGGCAATGTTGGATGCGTGGAATAGCGCCAACTTGTTGGCAGTAAAGTAGTAAGTGCCGGGTGCAAGGATGAAAGTAACGTTGGCTCTAACGGGGCAGGGTCCATTTTGGCCTGGCAGGTATTTAATGATGTAATTTTGCAATTGTGTAAAGTTGTACTCATCTTCCATTTTGTGATCTGATGTGGGTGTCCTTCATTTTTACATAAAGGTGATTTTTGAATTATGACCTAGTCTTGGGACCTAACAATGGCATCAAGTGAGGAGTGAATGTATTATTTTCACATTCAAAATTTTATGAATCTTTACCCATTTTTCATACTTGTGAAAATTTTCATAGTCTTAATTTATGCTGTAGCCCTTTTTTGGTGGGGGGGCATCATTGCCCTTTAGTGGTCGTGCTGTAGCCATTTTTATAAAAGATAACAACTAGAGTTTTCCAGAGTAGTTGATCTTTATTTCTTTTTGATTGTTTGAAGTACAGCATTTTAAATCATTAGAAATTTTATCTTATTCCTTAAATATAATTTATTATTCATGAGTTTTTTTCCTTTTTCAAATTTTGATAGATTTAATTTTTTTTAATTTGAAAGGCTAGTAGCTTTTGAAATTATAAGTAATTCTTTTAGAAATAATTATAAAACCTATGTTGAGTTCTTTGTTGCTGCTTTGTTAATTTTTTTTAATCCGAATTTTTGTTAGTAACCTTTATAAACTGCTAAAAATAAGTATTGATTGGGGTCAATTCAGGCTAGTTTATCTTTCCTGAATTCTACTTTTTAATTCAAAATAGAATGTTAAGAGAGTACTTTGTAACATGAGAATTTGTTGAGTTTTAATCTGTTTCAGAATAATTTTGTAGAAAAAGTTTGATTTATATTTAGATAAAAGATAGAAATATGTTTACTTTTAATCACTTTTTTGATAAAACTTAAAATGTCTCCATTTTAAAAATTCATTTTGTTCTTATAGTGTGGTCTCCCTTTTTAAATGTACTTAAGAGATTAATTGGTCAAACAATATTCTTGCATGCATAATGTATTCAGAACTCTTATTCAAAGAGATAATATAATTTTCATTGGATTGCTTTGGGGACCACACAAATATTATGTGGTTTTTCATGGCTATGTGACACCATTAGTGCTTTTTCTGAAGATGTATTCCAAAGATGGAGGTATTAACCCTGATTTGGTGTGCTTTGTATAGTTTCAAAAAAATGCTAGACCTTATTGTACTTGATGTATTGTCATTGTTACTCAGTATGAAGCCCCTTCCTTATTTGTGATTAGTTAGTAGATTTATGTCTCAGGAAATATAAACCATTTTTTTAAAGCTAACAATTTTTAGCTCTATTGAAATCACTATTCTTTGTGTAAGTAGGTAGGCAAAATGGTAATTGATTATATTTGACAAGATAAAGTTCAGCCTAAATATTCATCATTCCTTAAAAAATTTTGAAAAAAAACCCCTAAAAAACAGAACACAAACTTTCTTTTGTGACGTAGTAAGATAGAATTCTAAGTTGACGTGCAAAGAAACAGTACGTTTTAAGAAAACTTAGGGCTCTTTAAAATAGTGTGCCATATTGTTATACATGTAGCATTCTTTACATGAATTTTACAAATGCACTCGTATTGTTTCCTGTGTGCCCTTATGCATCCTATTTGCATGTGCATGTTCTTTATGTGGGTGTGTTATATAAATAAATAGGGTAGTAATACTGGATACCTTACTGTGAACTTTTCTCTATTGTGCATATTTAATTCACTCTGAAAAGCAATGTATTCACCAGAATAATAAAATATTGTTGTAGAAATGTATTGGTCCTGATATAATTACATAGGCGTACATTTTAAGGAAGGCATTAGACATACTTGTTTTCTTCACAGCCAACACTTCATAAGAGACACTTCAAATAAACGTCATTCAGAAATTGAATTTTGAGTAACATTGCTCTGAATATCCATGTACAATTTGTATTTTATGTTGGCGTCTCATATCTTTTGGGTAGACTTGCTGAGTTGTATGGTAAGCTTATTTTAATTTTTTATAAAACCTACTAGTCAGATATTTAACAGAGGCCTAACGAAAGTGAGAAAATGAAAGTTTTGTATATTCAAGTTGAGACTTATTCACAGAGGAAGAAAGCGGGGAGAAAGAACGAGACGAGAGAACGGAGAATGACTCCATTGTGGTGAAAGAAAAGCCTGTTGCTGCTGCTTCTTCAGCTGTTAGAATCAGAGAGACTGTCTACTCGTTGCGATGGTCAAGTGCTATCCAGTTGAGAAGAGAGCAAGCTAGACACATGCTGGAATGTCAAGGAACTTATGCTTCTGGAAACTGGGTGCCATCCACTGAGGCAGGAAATCTAAAAGGAGAGGACTGTTTTGGAAGAGAAGGTACTACTCATTGAGAGTGTCTTTGAGTTGGAATGCTCTGTCCCTGGTGTCTGTTAATTGGACATTTTTCACTGCTCCCTTGTGAACACTATGTACCTCTGTGTCTGTGATGGTGATAGTGTTTTTCTGAGCTGTTGATCGTCCAGCAAGGACGTCATCACTGTTCTCCCTGGTCTCCTGCGCAGTACCTGACAAATGTAAAATAGTGATTGAATGCATCCTCCCTCCCTCAGGACAAGTAGAGAGAGACCCCCGCCAAGGACCTTTTCCCGATGCACATGGACATTTTAGGTTCTCTGGAGTTTACTCTGATGCCATTAAAGATTGAGCTTCTATGAATCGAAGAGAGCATAGATGGCTTCCTGTTTTTCCATTCTATTATCTTTATTTATTTTACTAGGGAGACTAGGGATGGCTGGAGTAGAAAACAACATTGGTTGTCCTTTTTATAATTGAAATGCTGAAGAGCAGACACCTGAGTTATCAATCTAGAGAATCATGTTTTAGGCTTATGAAGTTCTCTGTAGGTTAGAAGTTAAATGTTTTTGTGTATTTCTAGCTCAATCATTTTAACTTTATCAGAACCGAGGCAGTCCATTAGACAATATTAAAAAACAAACAGGTGTAATTGCTATATCACATGTATCTCTGCTATAAAGTAAGAACCTATAAAATCACATTTAGGTTGTCTGATTCCCAAATTCAGGAAAGAGCAGCTATTGACTTTACACACATTCTCAAAAGCAGGAATAGAAGAAATAAATGAAGGGTAAGATTACTTCAACTTAGTTTCAAGTGAAGACTACTTTGAATTTTCAAAAAAAGTTTAAACAGAGGTGTACATAGTGTGGGTTGTCCCAAACCCATTGTCACTGTGTTGATTTCAACTCATAGCAACCCTGTACTAGGTATCTGAGGCTGTAAATCTGTTTCCATGTATATATGGTGTGTGTGTGTGTGTGTTTACCACACACACGCACACACACACAATACACACACTTAAAGTCAGAACAGGACCAGAGATACAAACTACTTAGGATCACCTCTGCCTCAGATCCCTGTTCAGTTCAGGAAAATATCTTTAAAAATGGTATGATTGCTGACTGAATGGGGAATGTATATTTATAGTTTGTTGAAAATTCTGATTCCTAGGTACGTCTTTTCCTCCATCTTCAGTTTTATTTTGTGTATTATGAATTTATCTCTTCTTTACCTTTAAAACCTCCATCATTTGTTTTCTCTTATACTCTGAGTTCTTAGGTAGACAATTTTGTTAGTTGTATCATTTGTAACACTATTTTTAACTCGATTTTATTGCAAACTAACGCATAAAATTGACTGCATCCAAGAAAAATTTATAAATCCATGAGTTTTCAGTGTATTACAGTATTAAAAGACAGAACATATTTATCCTCCTTAAAAGTTTGCTCATGTACCCAAAATTAGATCTTAAAAAGAGTTAAAAGTTAAGTTGTAGTCTCTCCTCATTCTTTACTCCAAAATACATTTTAGATGAAGATTTAAGTGCAAAATGATAAAGCTAATAAAAGAAATTAAGAATGCATTAAAAAAATAAGGTTAATGGTACAAAAGACCTTCTGAGAATAATGAGATCACAGAAAGGATTGCTAAAACTGAGCACTCCAAATGGTTAAAATTTTTTTTCAATTTTAAAATATTTTCGTCATTCATTTACCCTCTGTTACTATCTTCCCAATTACACCCCTCTTTCTACCCGCCCCCCACCCCCCCGTGCCCCGATAGCCAGGCACTATCTACTTTCTTCACCACATTTACTATAGCACTCATCGGTGATGAGAGCAGGTAATGAGCAGGACCAAATCAAATGAACTAATTGCTCTTAAATAGCTAGAGCTTGCAATTAGGTGTGAGTTCAGACTCAATTCATATACATACATGTGTATTCCTATATTAAGAGGCAGCATGATTAGCTTCTTGAAAAGATAATATTGGTAACCTGCAGGAAACACTTGGTATTTCTAATAATAATATAATTAATCTAGTCAAGGGCTTGGCATTTTAAATACTAGCTCGAGAACAAACAAATGGCCAGGCCCACTTCCATCATGTCAATTCCAGCTCATTTCGGAGACTGACGCTGAGTAGGATGTTTTCACGGGTGGGGGGTTAAAAGAGTTGCTGCCCTTGCCATAGCAGCACCACAACTCGTAACCATTTCACTAATAGGATTTCTCATTTGAAAAGGAAAACAACGTATATAGAGAGACTAAAACACATGGAACATTCACTTACACACATTAAAAATGTAGATGTCCAAGCACTGCTTAAGACAGGGTTAGACCCCAGGCAAAAATTTTTTATGATGTTCTTTCACTAAGCAAAACTTCAGAACTAAGACATTGCAAAAGATAAAGAAAACATTGAAAATGACAAATATTTGTCTACAGTTGCCAAATTTGGGCAACCTTGAAAGCAGGAGATTTGAACCAAAGCCCAGTTATTTCCAAGTTCCTGATTTTGAGATAGTATTATGATTCTTGCCACTTTCGTGCAAGCGCCCGGGAGCAATACTCCCATTCCTTTCTCTGCACTTCCTACTCCTCCCAAAAGTTCTTCCCTACCTCAATAAAGCCTTTCTTTACTTTCATTCCGAATTAAGCTCTCTCCTTTCTTCGACTTCATCTCGACCTCTCACTTGTTTTATTGGTTGAATTAAAAAGGAGGGATAAAATGTAGTGACCTGTGTCATGAAAAGCATGACTGAATACTATTTTTTTTTTTGCGGGGGGGGCGCATCACTGCCTCTGGTGGTTGTGGGTGCTACCCAGTGCTGCTCCTGAGAGCTGCTGCTGGATTTGAACCGCCAAGCCCACAGGCCACAGTCCCACACTCAACCACTTACGCCACTGGGGCTCAGCGACTCTTTCTTACTAATTTTAACATACATATTAGTTTTATTAATACAGTAATAGTTGCCATTCAATCAACAATGCTATTAGAAAGTTGTTATTTGTATTTAGCTTGACTTTGCTCTAAATGTGTAGAAAAGCTTTTTCATGATATCTGTTGAATAAATGGGAAGTTCAGTGACTATGACGGCTTGATCATGAGTATTTAGGTAAACCACAACTAATTCATCAAGTGCTATGGACCCTTTAATATCTACCCCAAATGGGCAGGGTGTCAATTTGGAAATTTCCATCCCAAAGTTATTCCCTCTGTGGGCCCCTGAGAAGCGACCGCAGTGTACCCTACATTGCCTGTTGTTTATTTATTAAGAAGGAATGGTTGGGTCAACTCACAGGAGATACCTTTGTGGTAGGTGCAACAGGGCTGTTTTTTAAGCCACACAACATCCCCCAGCTTTTTAGTTTATTTTATTTTGCTAATTTTATTGATGAAACCAGAAGGGCTTATTTAAGATATTTCCGCCCTCTCTTCAGTGAAGAAAAGCTATGCTTTTGTTAGGAATAGACAGTGAGCTTTCTTCCAAATCACTCTCTCCAAGGCTTTTAGCACAAGATTAAGTCCTTCACTTAATTTGTAGTACAACATTTGGAAAGGTAACCGTCCAGTGTAAAACCTTCTGGTTAAAGATGAATTTACAGTGCTCTTTATCATCTTCAGAGCTACCTTTCATCAGATTAGCTGAGAGAAAGGAGCCTGTCATTTTCAATCCGCCTGTTGACTGTCAACACGAGGCTTCTTTCATGGAGAGAATCCGCTTAAACAACGTCCAAGTTTCAGTCAAGGCCCAGACCCGGCACCAGAGTTACTCCTTTTTACATGGCTTGATTAAAAACGAGGAGGTTCCTATACACTGAAATGTTCTCTTTTAAAACGGGCATATTTCCCAGAGCAAATACGATACTCCTGTACTAATCAGGATGGAGTCTTATCCTGCAATGGGACTCACATTTTGGGCTTTTCACCACATCATTGCTGTTTTCTATGTGGTCAAAAATAGATATAGAGTAAACCAACCCCAAAAGTCAATTACAGGGTTTTATAGTGATGTACTGTGAAAAATTTGGTCGTGTTTTTCATTATACAGAATGTTCTTTCCAAAGACATAAACAGAAAAAAGCACATATGTTTGATTTTAAAAATAACTGTGCTTAGCTCTTTAAAATGCTGGAGACATTTTGGATACTTTCAAATGATCACCATTGTAATTACATAATAAAAGCTCTATCTAAAGGCAGGCCTGGTTTGTAATTATTTATTCAGTTGTTCACCTCCCCCTTTGGGTGAACCATCAACATCAATACTTAGAAGGTATTTCTGACGTATACTTGAGTGATCTGGTAAGACCATCTTATTTTCTCATTTCTCAATGTGTTATATCACTTTTGGAGCATACATGCTAATTTGCAAGTATTAAGTTATAAAAAGTATGGAAAATGGAAACCAGTTGTCTAGTATGAATTAATATTCTGGCTTAATGAATGATTTAGGAGTTCTGATTGCTAGTACAATGCTGGAGTATTTAAAATTATGTTAAATTAAAATTTACATTTTTAAGAAAATCTCTTGGAAGCCTCACTAAACTTTATAGTGAGTTAAAAATTTTGTTAGAAGGGTGTATTTATAGAAGACATGTTTTGAAGCTTTTACATTTAAAATCTTTTAAACGAATGATTGCTACAGTCTAGCTTTAAGCTGCAGGGAGTGTGTGTTCAGAGGATGAGACAGCATGCAGAGAAATGCTCCTTATTGAAGGCTTGACTCCTCTCGCCAGGGTTTAATTTTCCAGAGGCAGATTTCTAAGTCAGTGGTGGTTTCTATGCTTTATTGGAAAGGTTGCTTCCTTTGTTGTGTAAGTCTTCACTTACTGACATGGTAATGATCTGTTTTTGCATACTTAGCAAATAACAGTGCAGTAGAAATGGCATGATGATTTTTTAAGTCTGGGGATTTCTTTCATTTTTGAGATTATGAAGGAGAAAAACAAGAAAAATATGCATGTTTATGTAATTCAGCCATCAAAGACACGCTGGTTGATTTTGACTTCACTGATTAAGAGTCATTCTCACCTTTTTCTCTGGAAGAACCCTGATTTGGTTTCTGAATCCTGAACAACCTAAGCAAATCACCAGGCTCTTACTTTTCTTCTTGGTTCCCTGGCTGGTGTCAGCACTTAAGAGTATTCAGCTGTGAACCACTTAGTTGGAGGTGCTAGTTTACCTCTACATGCCATGGAAGAAAGTTCTTCTGATCCACTTCCCAACATCAGTCTTTGAAAATCCTCTGGAGCACAGGTCTTCTCAGACCCTGTGTGGGTTGCCATAACTTGCAATTAACTTGAGGGCAACTCGTGTGTGTTGTATTCCTTTTTTTATCTGTAACTGGGTTAGGAAGGTAATTCTGGTCTGTGAGATGGGAGGAGTCAGAATGAGCTCACGGATTGACTACCTGGGAAAGGCAGCTGCTCTTCACCTAGCTCCATTTAGTTACTCCAACTACCTTTGTGACCTTAGTCAGGACATTTACTCTCACTACCTCATTTTTTCTCATTTGAGGAAAATAAAATTCTAACACCATCAGCAGTGGACTCAAATCACGCACGAGCTCCCTCTCCCCCATGAACTGAGTGAATTTGGGCAAGTTACTTAACCTTTCTGAAAGTAGTTTTCTCTCTATGATGTCGGACTAATGGCCTTTTTTACATTTGAAGATTAAATGTCTGCAGTATAGATATTTGCCTCCTCCTACCCAATGACTGCCCCCCCCCCCCCAAAAAAAAGGATCTGGGTAAGAGAAGAAAAGGTGGGGGAAGATACTGAGAGAATTATATGATTCAAGTGTGAGTGACTGTTAACAAGGTTAACTGTGATTGTAAACGATTAGAACTCGATTGAGGGGATTGCTCAGTTTTGACATCCTACTGGCTTTAAAGGGGACCCATCTCCGAAGTAGGAAGCAGGAACCCACTACCAGCAGAGAAGAGCCAGGAGTAGTTTGGCTCTTTGGACCCTAAGGTTTCTGCTCATGAACCTTCTTGACCAGGAGACAGTTAATGATAGCAGAAGAAACAGCAGCAGAACCCATGACAGGGCTGTGGGCTTCCCAGCCCATGGAGTAAGTAGAGCCCAACACCTCCAGGCAGGAGGTTTGCTTGTTGCTTGGACGCATCTGGCTCTTAACTGCTGGAAGGGCTCAGTTTGCTGAGTATCTTTGGGCTGAGGCTCAAAGTGGAGTTATTTGTGTGCCTTTTCTGCATTTATTAGCATCCCTAAAATCGTGCTGTAAGCAGGTCAGATGCCAGAGGACCAAAGAGAGACCTGCATTTATAGCAGTGCAAAGGCTATCAGCATTTTTCAACTAAATTGTAACCTTTAACTTCCCTGATATACTATACACTCATGAATATGTTCTCTGGCACTATTTCGATGAATTATTGAACGCCATTGAACATGAGAAAGTGCTATGGGTGGGAGACATGGCATCAGAATTGGTGAGAAGATTGGTGGGTGGATTGGTCTTGGGCAGCAGCTGATGCTAATGAACGATGCAGGCCCTACTTTTCTTCTTATAATTATATAGTAAAATTTTATTGAGGCATATTTTTTTACCATGAATACTTACTAATCTTTTCTCATATAACTATCTTTTCATTTTGATTTCTCAATTTTCATTTACCTTCTATTAAAAGAAGATCTCTTTAGGACAGAAAATTCTGTTACTGGCTTGCTGTTCTGATCAAAACTGACAACCATAAATGTCTTTATAGTCATCTGTGTGTAGGGATTATCCACAGCAAATTTTTAATCTCACTCTGGCTTTCTGCTGGCATTGAGCATTCTTCGTGGCAACTTCCTTTTCACAGTGATTTAGAACGTGCTTCAAGCAGCAGCTAATTTCAGGATGGTTTTAGACATCATTTAGATGTTCACTATTAGTGGAAAGTTATCCATAACATGAATTCTGAAGTCAAATGTCATTTAAAATATCTACACATACATTTCAGGTAATTTGGTTGCCCATTCCATATGATTTGGCAGTAGGCTTTTATTTTGCAAATTGTGTTCCTTAGAATTTGAAGACTTCCCACCATTATTTCCTAACTTTCATTGTGACTGTAAAAGTCATGTGTGATTCTATTTCTGTGCAATCTTATTTTGCATAAAATTTTAAATAAAAAATAATTCTTACTCTTGGCTCTTGGGATTTATTCTTTCCTTTATCCATGGAGTTGTGAAAATGTATGACACTGCTTTGGTATGGGTCTCTTTTCTTCTATTTTCCTTGGCACATTTATCCTTCAATTCTTGAGAATTAAAAAGTATATTTCTTTGATAATTTTATTTTTTTGCTTTCCAGAATGGCTGTTACTCCGCTACTATTCCTTGAATTGGTCCTTTAACTTCTCATTCTGTTAATAAATCAATTCCAGTGTCCAGTTTTTCAGCCCTGGACGATGAGGGGATGTTCAGAGAATACTTGGAAAATGTGTTTTAGAAAACTATGCATGGACTTTGGTTTTTTCCTCTTTGTTCTCAAACTTGTACTACTTTGTTATGTCATGTTGGAATAGATCGAGTTTGAGGCCCAAAGTTGGATAAGTTTTAAAAGAGTCCTTATCACCTCAGCATGAGTTTAATACAGTTGAAAGAAGAACATCATATTTATGATGAAGATTGGATGGTAAAATGGTGATGATTTTTGAAAAGTTGATTGGGACAATATTTCAAAGAAGTAAAGCGTCCCAGTGGCTCAAATAGAATATTAAAGTGGATAATTTGTTTTAGGAAGGTACAAGACACTGTTGAAGACAAAGCTTGCAGTGGCAGACTATCTACATATAATTGTAGATACAATCTTTGTTGTGTTCTAATAGAAGAAAAATTAAAATTAGTAGCCCAAACAATAGCCAACACTGCAGACATCTCAATTGGTGCAGCCAACACAATTCTTACTGGGAAATTAAAGTTGAACATACTTTCTGCTTCATGGATGCCAAAGCTGTTATACCCACATCTTCTGCAGACAGGAGCAGAGCTTTCAGTGGCGATTTTACACAAGTGGAGTTAAGATCTTGAAGCATTTTTTGGAAGAATTTTGACAGGAGATGAAACACAGTCAGTATTTAGCCAAAACTCTCAATGACTCTAGTGGAGATTTCTAGATCTCCTCCCGAACTTTCCCCCCAGTGCTAATCTGCACATTTAGGTTGCCCAGCACTAGGCTGCTGTCTCAAGGCCAGCAGTTTGAAACCACTCGCCATTCCGTGGGACAAAGATGAGGCTTTCTTCCTTTATACTTAGAATGGTGGAAACCCACTGGGACCATTCTACCCTGTCTTACATGATTGCTGTGAGGAGGACTCGACTTGACGGCGATGAGTTTTTAGTAAGTTTTTATGCCCTTGTATCATAGGTCAGAGGTTCAAACTTACCAGCCAATCTCCAGGAGAAAGATGAGGCATTGTTCGTTCATAAAGACTTAAGGTCTAGGAACCCCCCGGGGGAAACTCGAACCTGTTCTGTAGGGGCACTGTGAGTCAGAAATGATGGCAGTAAGTTTACATCTTCCAGAAGAGCCCCTGGCAGCTCAGTGGATTAAGCACTTACCTGCTAACTGAAATGTTGGCAATTGGAACCACTTAGCACCACTCGTAATCTGATGATATAGTCAGGAAGACGCTGTCTAGGATTCTGAATTGCTCTGCTTTTGAAAATGTTTGTGCTTTTTGGTACAGATGTAGGCATCAAACCCTTTTTTTTTTTTTTACGTTTGTCAGTTCTAACACTAAAACCCAACTCAAGGCCATCAAGTTGATTCTGACTCATGGTAACCCTGGAAGGGCAGGGTAGAACTGCCCAGTATCGTAACTCTTCAGGGAGTGGAAAGCCTCGTCTTTGCAGTGTGGAGCGGCTCTGGGGTTCAAACTGCTCACCCTGTGGGTAGCTGGCTGACATGTGAACACTGCGCCACCGGGCCTCCTTTGTTTGTCATTTTGTTCTGCAGACATAGTCATTCCCATGGATTTCAGCGAACATAGCCTAGATAGCAGCATTTCAAAATTGTCTATTAATACAAAAGTGAATCAAATGTACATGGATTTTTTATATTTTGTTTGTAACAAACTAGCCTCCTTAATAATGGTTGGATTAATGTCTACAACCTTGTTTCACAATAATGTTATGTAAGTCTACTTTTCAAAAGAGAATTTCTGATGCACTGTGGTATTTTTGTTTAAACCTTTCTATAGAGGATGTGATGTATTTTCTTCATTACCAAAATTAAAAATTTTCATATAATTACAACTATGTGTCCTTTTACATGTTGGGATTGTGCTCCTTAAAAGGCAGTTTCATAAAAATCTTTGTTGAGCTGAGCCCCGGTGGCGTAGTGGTTGTGCGCGGGACTGCGGCCCACTGGGATGGAGGTTCGATTCCGGCTCCCAGGAGCAAAGGCTGGGCCTCCTACTCCCACCACCAGGGCAGTGATGCCTAAAAAAAAAAAAAAAAATCTTTGTTGACTAAAAAATCTTTAAAAAATTATTTTCCCCATTAACAGTAACTCAGAATGATTTACTCATAATTTCATATATATAGCCCTTGCTTATCAGAGGAAGCCAGCCTCCGATACATATATCATGGGTTTGATAGCCGCAGTTGTACAGTGCTGATTCTTGTTTATTATAGGGATGTCATGGCGCACACGAGAGAGAGTGAGATAGTATATACCATGGTTGCGTGCTCACTCAGCTCGTCAGGTCGTCCTCGTGGAGAGCGAGAGAGAGGGAGTGAGAGAGTTCCAGCCAGCAGAGGAAGGGGTTAGATGAGGGAGACTGAAATGGAGCCTAGGCGATGGGCTGGAGGGAGGCAGGAAAGAGAACCTCTTCATTATATGTCCAATCCTCGTATACCCTGTGGAGCCATGCCAGGCCCCTAATTAGTAAGGACATATGTCACAGGAAAGTGTTGTGCTGTCGAAGGGAGCTATCAGGGTCCCATGTGACAAGATCAGAACCCAGATTCCTGGATGTGACTAAACAGGCTAGACATTAACAGTAGCATCTGACTCCGCCCATAGGCTTCAAAGGAAGCGAACCATCATCCTAACAGCAGGGGAGTCAGTTAACTGGGAGCTTCAGGGAGAATATCTAACTTCTGAATTCTACTCCAAATGCTGGCAACTATTATTTGCTTAATATTTTGGATTATAATAATTGTGGAATAGTCCGGATTTCATCCCACACTTGCTTCTATTTTGTCTTTGACTTTCTTGGTAGGATTAATTTTTAATTAATCCTTTCCTGTTCTCTTTTTCTTCCAACCGAAACCAAACTCAATGCCAGCAAGTTGATGCTGACTCATTAGGGACCCAACGAAACAGAGTATACTGCCCCTGTGAGGTTCCTAGACTGCAACTCTTTTCAGGATTAGAAAGCTTGACTGTCTCCCATCTCTCTTTGATATACGAGGAAGTATCCAAAAAAACTGGAATTTACAACAACAATCATTATTGCAGAGTACTCCCATTATACTTAATAAAATCTGTGACTCCATTTTTGGAAATGTTTTTCACATTCATATGTTTGGGTGCTTATAGGTCCCTCCCACTGTTTTTCTTCACCTTTTCTCCATTGTCAAATTGCTGCCCTTTCATGTCTTCCTGCATTCATGGAAACAAACAGAAGTTGCACAGAGCAAGGTCAGGTGAGTAAGGGGCATGGGGAAAAAGGCATGCTGGTTTTTGCCCAAAACTGGCACACTGAGATGGCTGCGTGAGTAAGTGCATTGTCATGGTAGCAAAACCAGTCACCTGTTTGCCACACATCAGGCCTTTTTTTGTCTCACACTGTTAGGTACTCTTTTCAGAACCTCTAAATAGAAAGCTTGATTAACAACATGACCTGGTAGGATCAACTTCAAATGCACTTTCCCTCACACATCAAAAAAATACCCTCTTGGGCTGAGCTCCGGTGGTGTAGTGGTTGTGCGCGGGACTGCGGCCCACTGGGATGGAGGTTCAATTCCAGCAGTGGGGCTGGGCCTCCTACTCCCACCACCGGAGAGCAGTGATGCCCCCCACCCCCCAAAAAAATACCCTCTTATATGTTCCTGTAAAGAAAGGAACATAGAAGTACCTCCTGGTATGTTCTTGCAAGGATTTACAAAGTCTGGGAAACCCCAGTAGGGTCTCTGTGCAACAGAGTTAATACAGTGCCCTGGGGTAGGTTGGCATGGATATTTTGAAGGTGATCTAGTTTTATAGTCATACCATTCTAAAAGGTTCAATGGCAAGTACATTTCTTCTTGGTAGGTGTTGGGTCTCTTTAGAGCTGTGCTTCTCAACCTGTGGGTCGTGACTCCTTTGGGGGTCGAACAACCTCTTCAACGTGTTCACCTAATTTTTAAAAAATTTTTTTTTCCTGTATTCCCCCATTCAATCATAGCTGCCACAAACAGACAGACAGCAAGCACAAGGACATTTTCTCTTGCATCTAGAAAACCTAAGAGGTCACCCAATTCTTAACGGGAGCAAAATTGCAGTTGTGAAAAAGCAACAAAAATAATTTTATGGTTGGGAGGTCACCACACCTGGGTATTAAAAGGGTCACGGCAGTAGGAAGGTTGAGAACCACTGCTTTAGAGGATAAGGATGTGGACTGAGAATAAGGCTAGGGTTCAGAACTAGATTTAGTTCTCCATTCTTGGAATTGCTAATATCTCTGGGCCTCATTTCCTGATCCATGAACTATAATGCATAAATTACCAGGGCGAGTGGGAAGAGAAAATGAGATTACTGTATATACTTGAGTATAAGCTGACCCGAATATCAGCCCAGGCACCCAATTTTATCACAAAAACCATTAAAAATGTGATAAAAAAGTCGGCTTATACCTGAATATTTATGGTGTGTGTTTAAAGTCTTTAGAATATTACTCATATCTAGAAGATGCTAAGAAAGGTGGTGATTTGAACTCTGTGAGATGCCTATGAAGACAGGACTGTGATTTTCCCCTGAACGCTTGCGGTTCTGAAAGCCCAGTGGAGCAGTTCTGTGCCCAGATGGACCTCACCACCAATGAACAATAGCCTGTTAATTGAGCAGAACGTATGACTGTGTTCATATCTTGTCCTGTGCATTGCATGCTAAGGGACCTGTGTCATCTTTCAGCCTGTAGAAGGCGAGCTTATTCAAAGAACTGTTCTTCCACTGCAGGGTGGTTTGTAGCTCCCCTGGGAGAAATAATGAGTTTAAAGGCTTTTAGCTCCTGCTCTGATTCACAGAGCTCCAAGGAGTTCATTAAAGAGATACTAGTTCTCAGTGAAAGTGATTAATACAATAGAAAACAGATCAGTAATGTTTAAAGCAACTCGTTTTTAATGTTTTGGATTTTTAATAACAAAAGGCTAGAAATTTTATTTTCTATGTATTTTAAATATAAGGATCGATCATAGTTTAGAGGTCATTTAGTGTACATTGATTTAAACAAAAATCACTCCATGTAAGGTTATTTCTTTTCATCATAAAGTAAGTTCAATGTTCTTGTTAGTGAAGTATTTAGAAGAGAAGCAGAAAAATTTTAAAGCAAATTCTTTTGATATGACCTATTGATTTCAGTAGAAAGTGGGTCAATTGTGGACATTAAATTTGATCAAAGTAAATTATCATGGACTTGTTGGGTTTGTGTGTTTCCAAACTGGCTAAAGTTGATAGTATGTCTTTTGTATATCACTTTGCTTTACGCTTTTCCTTCTGACTTCCCTTTCTTTAAGAAAAAAATAAGATTCCAAATTGGATTTTCTTGGTTTCTGTTTTCTTTTCGGTTTTTAACACAAACCTTTCTTATATTGTTACACTTGAAAAACATGAAGTCTACTGCTTTCGGATGCTTTATAAGCAGGGTGTGTTCTGTGTTTGCCAGGGCACACAAGAGACGTGATTCAAGTGTAGCTGCTGTTGCTGCCTGCGCACCGCGGTGGCCAGTCCTCACGCACTGCCTCTTCTCCTATTCTCTGCAGGTGCCTCCCCTGGTTCCTGCCAAGAGCAGCCAGCGAGCTCTAGGAATCCTTGTTCTGGAACGCCACTTGTGATCAGGGAATGCATGATAGCTCTCTCGTCCATCTTTTCCTCATTTGACACAGTTTCTTCAGTTGAAAAGCTGAAACATAAAAATGGAACAATCCCAAGTGTGAGCTTTTTTTTATTCACTAGAAGTCCAGTGCACTACCCATTGCGCACAGAGCCTCCTGTGAGTTTTTTTTACTTAGAAATAATATATGACCAAGAGAAAACACTAATAATTGGAATTACATGATTTTCATTTCTATCCAAACAATATCATGCTTTACAATAATCATGTTATCTGAAAACCTACATTTTACAATTAAGAGTTAAATATAGTTGTGAGGAACTAAGCACACACACTTCACAAGGTTAAGGAATTCATCAAATTAACCTATAGTGTTTTCAAGATTTGTAAATATTAAAAATATGAGATAGCGATTTCTTTCATAGGGATGATCTGATATGAGTACTTCTAAAGCATAATTTCTTATAGAGAAATCCTTTAGTTCAATGATTATCAAAAGGATAAAATTATGTAATAAGTTTAGGAGGCACAGTACTTAATACATGTAATAAGTGCTCAATAAACATGACCCATTATATCTGAAGATTACATTAGTATATTGAAGTTCTATGAGAATAATAGGAACCTTTGGTGACACGGTTGGGAGAAAGAAGGGAATTTCTATGTCCGTAAAGAGTTACAGTCTTAGAAACTCACGAGGCAGCTGTACCCTATCCTATAGGCTCACAATAAGTTGTAGTCGACTCAATGACATGAGTTTTTGGTTTCGTGGCATAGTGAGTTACACAGTGCGCTGCCAACCATAAAATCGCTCTAATCTATCCATCACTTGGCAGACGGGAAAATGAGGCTTTGGTAAAGCTTTAAAATCTCAGAAACCCACAGAGGCCATTCTACTCTCCATCGGGTTCCTGTGTGCATGAATTGATGCAGTAAGCTTGGTTTTGAGTTGAGAGGGTAATAGTATATAGATGAATCCTTCCTCGATAAATTAGCATGTATCCAT
Source organism: Nesogale talazaci (assembly GCA_004026705.1). NCBI lineage: Eukaryota > Metazoa > Chordata > Mammalia > Afrosoricida > Tenrecidae > Nesogale > Nesogale talazaci. The sequence goes on along the minus strand of PVJH01001584.1, from coordinate 9,059 downwards.
TGTTCTCAATGGAAGACAGGTGGGGCTTTCTACTCCCATAAAGAGTGACCGTCTCAGAAACTGCAGGGACACTTGGACCCTGCCCTGTCAGGGTATGTCTGAGTCTGCATGGACTCAATGGCAGTGTGCATGGTTTAGTTTATTGTTCTGAACCATGTGCCTAAAGCCAGTTGATCACTGATTTAGTAATGTATAGAATGCCTTTGTTCTGTATCTTAATTTAATTGATAAACTATCACAACCGTGTGAAAACGAGGAGAGGGAAGGCTATATGCCAGTAAAGTTGTCATGCATAGGAGAGACCTTCAAAAAGTTTGTGGAAGAATTGGATTACCTTTTAACTCCATTTTTTTTTTCCTCCATGAGTAATGTGATGGGGATGCAAATCTCCAAATTTGTAACTTTTATCCTGAGGCAGTTTCTGTGACAGTGGATTTTTGTCATGCATTCTTTAAAAAGAATTTTTTTTATTGTGAATTAGATAGAGGTTTCCATTTCAGATCATCAGCAATTTAAACTACTCACGGATCATTCCCTCTTTCCTCCCTCTCCCCCCCCCCCCCCCCAATAGCTTGCCTGATGCCCCTTTGTTTTCTCTTTTTCCCTTGGGGAATCCAGTCCTCCCCTTGACCCAAGCTAGCACCTGTCCACCCCTAGCCTCTTGCCTCCTCTTTGCTCTCTTGCCTTCCCACTAGGCAACATCAAATGCCATTTCCTTTGTATGAAAGCCTTTGTCATGATCTTTCCTTTCGATCAGTGATCTCATACAGTATTTGTCCATCTGTGACTGATTTGACCATGGGTTCGGGCAAGGACCAATTGTGAGGCTGGCGCAGGACTGAGCGGTATTTAGTTCTGTCGTGAGCAACAGTTTCCCTGAGCTTGATGTCCTCCAGGTCCATCCGTGCTTTGTGGTGCTCCCTGGCTTCACATGATTGCTCAGTGCTGCATAGTGTGCCACTGAGTGTGTCTTACAACGTTTTATGATTCGTGCTTGTGTTTATAGGTATTGGGGTTGTTTCCCTCTGCTTGCTTTTGTGTGAAGAGTGCTGGAGTGAACTCTGGTGTGAGTGCGTCATTTCGGGTTATAGGTCTTATTTCTTCTGAGTTATATACCTAACAAAACGATTGCTGACCCCTATGGAGTCTCTATTCCCAGTTGAGATAGTGATGTCACATCACTTTCCATAGTGGTTACACACCTTTTATAGTCCTGCAGCATATGAGAGTATACTCTTCCTGTGTCCCCTGCAACATTTATTACTCTGTTTTGTTTTTTAATTGGCCATCACTGTCAGGATAAACTAGTATCTTACTGTTGCTTTGATTGGCATTTCTCAGATGGCTAGTTATCGTGAGCAGTTCTTTACATGTTTGTTGCCCACCTGGATGTCTTCTTTGATTAACTCTCTGTCATGCACTTAAAAAGATTATTAGCATATAATTTACATATCATACTGTTTAAGCATACAAGTCATATGAAGAGTTTTGCAGTTCTCACCACTATCAATTTCGGAACATGTTCTCCTCCTCATTGTTGTTAGCTTCCCTCTCCCCTGAAACCTCCCTTATTAATCTAGTTACTGGCTCAATAGGTTGACCTATCCTGGATTTCGTCTGCAGAAAATCATATAAAATAGAAACCAACAAACAGAAATGACGAAACAGAAAAAACTTCAGTTGAAAAGAAAGAAAACATTGAAAGTTGAAGCAACTTTCAAATGGGTCAAAAGGAAGCTCAAATGATAACGTGTCACATTGTAGCATAACTACACCTGCCACAGTCAACTCTCCAATGCTCCCTGTTTGACAGCAGTGCTGTTGACCAGTGATCTGACACCCACTTTCAAGATATTTTCAGTATAAAACAAAGACAGTAGCTGAAAGCTTATTTTATCATGAGACAAAGATGGAGGAAAAACCTGAAAAGAACTTGAGTGATTGATCCCAAGCAGTCTCTCCATGTGTGATACGGTCTGAATGAGTTCTCAGTAGATTTAATTTTCAAAAGTGGTAAAAATGTTTATATAGTGTCCATTTGTAGTGTCCATCTAAGTAGAGATGTACGTTAACTGTGTAGTGACTGTTGAAGCAGAATCTTAAAAATTAAGACATATGAAGTGATAATGTCAAATGTAATGTAGTACCTGTGTTTGTTTACATGTTTTTTGGCTTTGATAATGAATCATCTAAGAATCCTTTCTTTGAAGGGTCGCGGGTAGATGAACCAGTCAGGGTGCAGTATAGCACCAATGAAACATACAACATTCCTCTAGTTCTTTAACCTATTCCTCTCCCCCCCATCATGATCCCAATTCTACTTTACAAATCTGGCTAGACCAGAGGATGTACACTGGTATAGTTAAGAGCTGGAAACACAGGGAATACAGGACAGATAAAACTCCCCAGGACCAATAATGAGCATAGCGATACCAGGAGAGAAAGGGGAAGGTGGGGGAAAAAGGGGGAACTGATCAAAATGCTCTACATATAGCCCCCCTCCCTGGGGGATGGATAACAGAAAAGTGGGTGAAGGGCGACATCGGACAGTGTAAGACATGAAAAAATACCAATTTATAAATTATCAAGGGTTTGTGAGGAAGGGAGGGTAAAAAATGAGGAGCTGATCCAAGGGCTCAAGTAGAAAGCAAATGTTTTGAGAATGATGATGGTAACAAATGTACACATGTGCTTGACACAGTGGATATATGCATGCATTGTGATTAGAGTTGTACGAGCCTCCAATAAAATGATTTTTTAAAAATCCTTTCTTTGAGACACCATAGATATGACATTGGCTAATCATAAGCAAAATGGGTAGATACATATAGATACATAATTATAGATAATTATATTTTGCTATTTAAAATTTATTGTAATGGGATAGTTGACAGTAATAATAATAATAATATTCTGTTATATTTACAGATGACTAGAGACTTGCTTTTTGTCCTTTAAATACACTTTTGTACTTCCTATTTGTTATTTTGTCAAATGGTACTATATTGAGATGTAATATAACTTTTTGTTCCATGGCTACTAAGATGCTACACATTGTGAAGTGGCATTGCTATTTATTGACTTTGTGGAGTAGCTCACTCTCTGTGGGTGGTGGCGGAACCACACAGCAAGGCTGTTCTTTCAGCCTGCCATAGTTTGTTCTGCTCAAACCATGAAGCACTGTAGATCCTTTAATAATCCCATTGAGAGAATTTCATGCTACTTAAGAGGAGTACTTACATATGAGTAATGACAACATCTTCAAGCAGACTATACAATGGAAACAGGAAAACCTCAGAACAGTGGGATGGTAAGATTGATGTTGATTAATTTTACATGGCATATTTTACATTTTATGTGTCTGTGTCTTATGTTTGACTTTCAGTTCTGTCAGTGCATTCTAGCGGAAAAGCTGTGCTGCGCTTGTGTATAGAACTTGACTCAAGATCTTTGTTTTGGGTCAATCACGAGTCATAATACCCACCCATTTTTTTCAGGTGTTTGTACATACATACACACATGAGATACATAACTTGATTTAGATATTTAGGCACACATTTTACTCCAATTTTCTGCATCATCTTGGAAAGGATTTTTTTTTTAAAAGAAAGTGAATTTATTGCCTGCTTTTGGGAAAAGAGATATGACTCCTTACATAGAATTTTCCTGAAACATTTTTACAAATGAATTGAGTATATAATGTTTTGCACAACCTCCAGTTTTATGTTGTCTTTTTTTATTCCCAGAAGGGCAAAAATGGCATGGGCAGGAAGAAGTCCTAATTACCTCGTGCTTTTAAAACAAGGCATAACATGCCAAGACTTTAAAGAGCAGAAGTTGGTTTTCTCAGAGTTGCGGAGGCTCAAAGTCATGGAAAGGGTTTTCATCCCATAATAGAATTGTATTTAAAGTGTCATTAAATTAAGATTATATTGATACTCATTTGCATTAAGGAATTCAAAACAAAAAGAATTTAACACTTCATAGTTAGTTCTTAAAAATAGAATTTCAATATTAGTTATTGTGCTATAACAGGTTGTGTTTTTACAATAATTGTGATAAATATGTCCTTGACAATAAGTTAGAAATATTTAGTAATTTTAGACTGTCAATTTGCTATAGCCTATAAGTTAGCTTATTATGAGTATCTTCCCAGCTGAGGGGCTTATCTGCCAGCGCTGTATCAGACAGAGTTCTGCTCTTCATGAATTTTCAGTGACCAAAGTCTTAGAAGTTAGCCGCTCTTCCTTCTTAGTTTGTTCACTGTCTGTAAGCTCTGCGGAGATCTGGACCCACGAGTGACTGCTGATACCCACAGCACAGCTTCTGTGTGAGAAACTGATGGAGGAGTGGGAATTAAGTAAAGGTAGGATAAATTAAAGGGATGTGTTATCACTGTGTAAACTACAATACAGAAGAGGGCAGCCACTCCACCTTCCTTGGTACCTGTGTAGCAAGAACCAGCAATTCCCTGGTGGTTTAGGACCCGCTGCACCTTGTCACTCCCTCTGTGTTCTTGAGCCCCAGCCCCTTCCTGGGTCATTCTCTATCTGACTGTAAGCACCCAGGGGCCAGACCTCAGCTGTGGCCACCCTGGGCCTGGTTGTCAGGTAGCAGCCACAGTGGCTCATACAAGTCCTTGCTCCTCATATCAGCTGGCCTCACCTCCTAGCCACCTGGAACAATAAAATATGCATGTGTTAGATGGAGTTTGTCCTTTAGAACCAAAGCCCGCATTGACAGATAGCAACCTTCTGGGTCTCACTGCCTTTCATGGGGTCATGAGTTCTCTACAAAGGCTCACAGATTGATCTCCAACCTTATTTGTTCTTGCAGTTACTGTTTATAGTAAGTGGAAAGAATACAAGTGAAGAGATGCATCAGGCACTGTCCTGGACCCTGACACGTGGCCTCCCTCCTGTGCACGGCGCTTCTTGCCAATCCATGAAACCTTTTCCGAATGATGAAGTCTCTGGAATGCTTTTTCATGTAGTTCTCTGTTGTGTGCAGAGACTGTGTGGTGTGTTTGTTCTCCTTCTTCTGTTGCTGATGGGACTCTCACTGGCAATCTTAACAGTTACTAAAGCAAAAAAAATATTTCATAGAATATTATGCTTCTATTTCAGAGAAAATAATTTTTGTTTCATTTTTGTTTAGATCATTTTTGGTTTATTAAAGTAACTATTTTTGAAGACTGACACTTGGACATCTTAAATATTAAAACTTTTTAAATTTTGCTCAGATACGAGAACATAATGACATAATTGCCCATAGAATGTATATGTTTCATTGACACATTCTTCAGTTTATTTTTTGTACATGAGATAAAGATTTTAAAATAATTCATGTCCTGTAGTAAATATTTTAGTGTAATACTAGAATTGGCAACATTGAAGTTGAGATGTTTTACCCAATGCGGCATTTTGTTCTTCAGAAGCATGAGGAAGACTCTTGTCATTTTGTTGTAAAATGTAAGGATGTATTGTCCCACCTTTCATGTAATTGACAACAATAGACCTAGAGTTCTTTGCCAAAGGTATTCTCCCATACCCAATCCTGAAGAAAGATCGAACATAGCAAAATAGATAAATAAAATAAAGAGCAAATTGATATAATTAATCTATAGATTTATATATTCATCAAGGCTGATTTATATAATGGCAATAGTATGTGAATAATACCGATATTTTATATCTAATTTATAAGATATGCTACCACCAATAAATATTCTCAATGTGAAAGCCATATGTTCTAATGGTTTGTGATGTTAAAGTGTAGTTTTTTTTTTTTTTTTTTGCATCACTGCTCTCCGGCGGTGGGAGTAGGAGGCTCAGCCCCACTGCTGGAATTGAACCTCCGTCCCAGTGGGCCGCAGTCCTAAAGTATAGTTTTAACTAGAGCTCTGTGACTGTAGCAGTTCCTATATCAGTATTAGGGGATATAGTTAACTTTGTACATAGGAATTTGGGGTCTTTTTAAATTAGGAGGCTCGGTGTACACATGGTGCAGGGAGTAGGCTGCGCACTAAAAGGGGAGTGGTTTCCAGCCATTTGTTGGAGACAGCAATCAGCTGCTGAAGATTTACAGCCTTGGACACCCTGCGGGGCAGTTCTATACCAGCAGGAGTGCCCCCCCCCCCGCCCCTTTCAGGTAAATTAAAGTTATAGAAGGTGTTGGTACATAATGTGTATCAGACTGTGGTTCTTTTTGGGCCATTAACTGCAAGTTTGGTGGTTCAAGGTCACATAGCCATTGAAACCCTTTGGAATGCAGTTTGATCCATCTGGGGCTGCCTTGAGTGGAAATTAACTTGACAGAAACTACTGTGTTTTTTTTTTTTTGTTTGTTTTTCCTTTTCTATTTTGTAAACAGATACATTTTATGTAATGGTTATCCTTAATGCCTTTTCAAATGTGTTTTTTGTTTTTGTTTTTGTTATACGCTTACATGCTGGATCAGAATAACTTTCAGTCCTTCATGTAGTCTCTGCTTGATGATCTCTCTTTGAATATTGATGTGTTTTCAGTGTCTTAATCTAATCATTAGAAAAAGGTTTCTGTGTTACTTTTTAGATACTGTGTTCTGTCCCCCACTTTTTATTATCTTCAGCTCTGTGAAAGCTGCCAATCAAATCACTTTACAACTTGGCATAATTTATACCTTTTATGCACTTTCTCGATCACTTTCTCTGTATTAGTTTCCTTACTCTCTAACTACATGTATGGGGACTGTGTGTGGCCAGATATTTAAATGTTTTTGGTGGAAAACCCATTTCTTCCTTCTGAACGGTTATGCATGTGGGTGGTCATTGAATCGTTTGATACTGTAGCTGTGAGCTATGCTTGCTCATTTATACATTGCTTTATTGTTTAAAATCTTTTCCTGGAGTTAATTGCTTTCAGTCAATTTACTACTCCCCCACCCTCTTTTTTCCCCTCCATAATCTCAGAAGTTTTCGCATGCTATTGACATTGCTGTTTAAAATGTACTCCTCAAACATCAACTAGTAAACGGCGACTTACATGTGTAGTGGCTCTGTGTTGGACTGCTAACTAACTGCAAGGTTAACAGTTTGAATCTACCAGCTGTTCCATGGGGGGAAAAAAAAACGAAGCCTTTTCCCCTTGTAAAGCTTAGTTTGGGGAACCCATAGGGATAGTTCTTCCTTGTTTTCATGAGTGAGAATTGACTTGATGACAGTATGTTGTTTGTTTTAAATGGATATTAAAATTTTGAGGTCAGGGTTTGAGCCCTGGTGGTGTAGTGGTTGTGCATGGGACTGCGGTCCACTGGCATGGAGGTTCAATTCCAGCTCACAGAAGCAAAGGCTGGGCCTCCTACTCCCACCACCAGAGGGCAGTGATGCCTCAAAAAAAATAAAAAAAATTTTGAAGTCACTTATACTTAGTGACAACTTTCAATGTTCTATGTAATATATTGACTTCCAAATAAGAGTCAATTTTGTTAGATGCCACTGAGCCAATTCCAATTCCTAGCAATGCAGTGTACAGCAGAGTGAAGCTCTGCCCAGCCTGGTGCCGGCCCCTCGGTTGTCATGTTGAGCCCATCGTTGCAGTTACGGTGTTACTCCATCTCGCTGAGGGTCTCTGTAGGGTCTTTGTAATCTAAGTCAATGACAGCGAGAGAGTGGTTGAATGAAGCATCTTTGTATATTTGCAAAATCAGTATGAGTTACAGAATTATCTTTATAATTGGAAAGATGAATGACGCTTTTTATTTAAAAAATAAGAACACTGATCTTCTTGACACTTAAATTGCGATGAGCTTCCTATATTTGTACATAAAAGGTTTTATTTTTAATATCTCCTGTCTGATTCAGGAACGCTCATGATGCCCTGGTTTCAGCATTTGCCTTTTAACGGAAAATGCTGTGGCCTGAGCCACCAGCTGCTGCTCAGGAAAGAGATGTGCCCCATGTGTTTCTTCTGTCAACAGCTGCAGTCTTGTAGCCCAGTGGCAGCCCTACTCTGTCCCGGGTTTCTGTGAGTCTTTTGGACTTCAGGCCATTGGTCTTTGGATTTTGTGAGAAGTAAAGGAATTAGGAGCACTGGGGGGGCACTGGTTAGGTGTCTGGCTGCTCGTAAACAGGTTGACCCTTCAACCCTCCCCAACCCTTCAGCTGTTCTCTGGGGGGAAGGTGTAACAGTTAGCTTCTATGATGTTTTTCAGCCTTGGAAACTCTGGGGTGACCATCTTCTGGCCACCAGGCTAAGAGTCAGAATCCACTGGCAACAATTTTTAAAAACAGTTCTATTATTCTAAGCAGTTTTCTATTGTTAGACATTTAAATTGTTTCCTGCATTGAAATATTTAAACAGTCTTTACTGAACACCTTTTTCCTTAATACCCTGTTCAATCGATTATCCACTATCTTAAGATATAAGCTTTGCTAGAAGTGAAATTATCTCCTCAACAGAATTGGGCATTAGATTTATGATTAATACTTCTAAGTTATTTTATGAAAGCTAAGATTTATTCTTCCAGTAACAAATTTCTCTGAACTTTATTTTCCCCAATCATAAACTTAGACAACATATTTTTTTATACGGGACAGAGTCTTGCATACCAACAGTTCTGTGAAAAGTTGAATTATGCATAAACCCAAACCAGACTGGCTGTGTGGAGCCATTGCTGACCCCCAGCTGCTCTGGTGGTTTCAAACTGCCAGCCTTGCCTGCTGTGCACCCCTGGCACATCTCCAGGCCCATTGGCATGGAGTGCCCTTCACCAGGGAGACTGTGAGGCCAGTGGAGGTGGTTGGATATCAGTGGCTGCCACCTCCTGCTTGCTAACAAAAGCCCTGGGCAAGTAACCTACTTGTTGCCGATTCACGGGCGCCTAGGAAGGTGTAGATGAAGTGAAGGGATACAGGAGTTGAGGTGGGATCCTGCACGGTGGGTGCTGTCCTTGGGGAACTGATCAGAAATCTATTTAAGGCGGCGATTGGTGATTGCGCCTAGCTCAGCCTTGTAAGGGAAGGGAAAGCATCATGGATGACTCCTCCGCTGTTTGCATGAATTGTTGGACAAAGATTCGTC